>VDFB02270651.1:607071063-607194320 GCA_007258455.2 Sequoia sempervirens | reverse complement strand
GAAAACCTAACTATTTTTTTTATTATTATTATTATTTTTACATGTGTAATTATGCTAAATAACCACTCTAAGCACTAGAGTGGAAACACCACTAGATGTGAGCAGGCATCCTTGAAAATTCACTTCACAATTTAGGTGCAAAATTTATCTATTCGTAAGTTGTATACCAGGACCACTATTAGAGATTCACCAACCATATGCTCCCAAATACTCTCCTTGGGTTGGCTAGGTTCTACCTAGAAGGAGAAAGTCTATGACCAAGGATTAACCTATTACTAAATTAAAATTGCCTAGGTTCATTCATGCCCTATAAAGGCTAAATATAGATATTACCCATTAGAATATTATCCATACGATTGAGCTTCCTTAAACTTTCTATTTAACTAGCATCACCATTATTATCTTTATTTAATCACACTCATTTGTGCTACCATAACACCCAACCCCACATTCCTAGGTGTTAAACGTAACATTATTCACCCAACACAACCATTGCCACTTATCACTAGTATATATATGTTTCCCAAAATATTAATATATATATTGATTTACTCAAGCATAATACTTTATAAGGTTAAATATTTTTTTTATTGACGATCGAGTTTCTATTCACATTGAACTTAATACCATCATTATATATGGATTCTAGCATTTACCCGCACAATTAATAATTATAACACCATCTAATATTGGCTCTTATTATCAACATTAACATTTCTTGACAATATTAGTATTACTATTAGTGTTCATATATTGGACCATTAATATTGATTATAAGTTAATATTAAATCAGTCGACACTTACAACTAATATTAATATTATAAGCTAATACTGATAATTAAATTTATTTATGATATTAGGTAAAATATAAAGTATTGAATCTTTAGATAATAGCATTAAGTCCATACATATTATAGTTAATATTAAACCTATCGACATTATCTTGAATATTAATATTATCAAGGTTGATTTTCCTCCTTATTGATATCAATCTTTATAGATTTAATATTTTTCCAGTTTGGCTGAGAATCATTTTAATTATAAAGCTTATAACATCACTGTTAATAATAACAATATGAAGATTAGGAGATAAATGCACCTTTGTTTAATGATTTTGTGGGCCCTCACCAATTATTATGTTTTAAGGTATTAATACTAATATTACTCATTTGCGATGTGCCACACCCCACGATATAAACAGATTTATAATTATTTTCATGTCCATTTTGAATATTGAGTGTGCATTAATATCTTCCTACTCGTTGTTGTCGTCTTATGTTAAAACAAAAAGAATGTGCCCTAACTCTTGAAAGAATTTATAAATGGTCTAACCTTGTTTTATTCTGTGCAACAGAGAGGGAGGAAGTAGGAACATAGCATAGAACAAATACTCCTCAGGTAAATGTGCAAGATTCCTATCTTAAATGCACTGTTTCTTTTGTTCCAGATTAAAGATGTATATCTAGATTTTAGTATGTATTATTAGGAGTATTATTTTTATGCATAGATCTGGAATAGCCAAAATAATGGGGCTATATACCAAGTAATGTAGATTGGTATAAGAAGAGAAGATTGAATCGTAGGTTGAACTTGTACCCAGAATTAATTTGTTTCCCCTTGAAATGATCTTGCTCAGACTTTGGGCGACGGCTAGCAGGAGAGAGGGAGAGAACGCTGTTTTTCCTTGCTTTATTTTTTCTTTTCTTTTATTAGATACTACACAATACTCATGTTAGTCTGTATCAAGAATGTATCAGATACTGTAGAATACTCATGTTAGTTTGTATCAAGAATGTTGATGAGTAGTTATATTTGCATTCTTATTCACCTCTGTTTCATCACGGTTCTCAGATCATGTTATTTATTTATTGTTTTGTTTCTTTATTTATTGTTTGCTCTGTATACACAATATGTATATAGAAAAATAGATCTATTTGCAACTGTATTGGATGTTGAAGGAATAGGGGTTTTACAGATAAGTATGTAAATTTGTGAATATAAATGTATTTATTTATCTAATTTATTTACCCCCTAATGATGCTCTTTTTTTTTTTTTGGTGCCTTTCTTTTTCTCTCTTTTTTTAATAAAAATTATTTTGTTTGAATATATACATATATTTTTCAGGCATTATACTGTGTATATTATAATAAACCAGAATCATACTTTTGATGAATACCTATATTATATTGTGCTTTATATATATATGATCCAAAATGATTTATTCCACAATCTTTTTTTTTTTTAAATCTATGTTAGATTTAAGGATAAATTTGGAATGTTTTTAAGAAAGATTTAGTTCTATTTTTTTTTTTGTAATATGATTTGTTTTCTTTTTCTTTCAGATATTATACTATACTGTGTATAATATAATTAATATAATTAACAGAATATAGAAAAGAAAGACTTAGCAATATGAGTTGCTTTTTCCTTATCTAGTTGGTTAGTATATATTTAGAAGTTTGCATTATATTTCCCCAAAGATGAGAAAGTAATCTTTTACAACTTTAGAAAGAAATCTCAATGATTGATTTTTTTATTTACTTGTTTATTTATTTATTTTATCTTGTACCAATTTATTAGTTGGCAAGAACTTGAAAAATAATTCTATTCTAAAACAATATTTTATTCAACTAAAATGTCATATTTCTTACTCTTAAAAATATATATATAAATATATATGAACTAGACTTGCTTCAAATGTTCTATAACTCTCAAATATTTGTAGTTTAAAACTATTGAAAATGTTACAAATATTATTATATTTATTCATATTTAATGATTTATACAACTAATTTTTTTTCATTTTTTTTCTATTTGTTTGCTTAACCCACATCAAAATTTATGATATCAAAATAAATTTTAGTCAAGAGAACTTAGGTTACTCATCCATTTACAAAAGAACTATAATGAGTCTACATAGTATTTTTTTTCGAATGTTAAATGAAAACCACTCACCCCCGTACACTTATTTTATACATGTTTACAAAGTATTTTCTTCTCCATGTCACAATAAAATCAAAACTCTTTACATAAACTTGCCATGTTACAACTTGCACATAAAATGACAAATAACATTTGAGGACACAACTCCCTGACATGCCCAAGAATAAGACTTGCTCTTATCACAAATAAAATTAGGAAGACATTTTTATTTTTATTTTGAACATAAAATATACCTTGCTCTTTAAAATCTTTGATGTTTACAATAAGACATTTGTCCTCAAAATTACAACAATATTTACACATACAATAAATAAAACACAAAATAATGAGGCTTGCTCACCACCCTACCATAATGGCGTCATGAAGCCTCATGGGCTCTAGCCATACCCCCGAGCAAGAAATAACAACTACCATTGATCTAGGTAGGAAGAGTAAGAGAATAGCTTAACTACAAATTTACTATTTATCCACCTACCACACAAATTTTAAATTTACCCATACATAAACTTGGACATCCCACTTGATTTGAAATCCATAACAAAATAAAACAACACAAATTTCCTACTCAAACAAGTTGATAGAAATGAGAAGAAATCACTTATCTCCACCATTTTGCATTTTGAACTCCTCTTTCATATGTAAGAGCTCCTTGCTTCTTTTCCAATTTTCTTTTTTTTTTTCTTTTTTCCCAAACCTCAAATTCTCCAAAAGAGTTCTCCAAGAGGAGAAGTGGGTAACATCCATTTCCTCTTTTCCATCCAAGTATATAGGAATTCAACTTGAATTCACTTGAATTAGAGAGAGACATTTGTCACTCTCTCATTTGATCTTTCAACACACATCCCCACAAGTTCTCACACATGTGTGAGACTTTTGGGGAGATGGGGAATGTACTATGACACTCTACCCAACATCTTTTACAAGGTGGCTTCACACATGTGAGAGCTTTGATGCTCTTTCCAAGTTCATTAATGAACTTTGGGGAGTGTGGTGGGGAAGTGACAAGTCACTTCTCCCAACTCCCAAGGACTCAAATTCGTCACACCCTTTCAAGTGGACTTTTGAAGGGTCAAATCATGTCCCAAGGACAATGTCACATGTCCAAAAGGTCCCCCTCCCATAGGTATAGGCCTTAGGGGTCTATTTTTGCACTAATATCAAAGAAATTGACCATACAACACCCTAAAAAGACAACTTTAAAGGCCAATTCGAAATTCAAGACCTAACTAAGGATTTGAAAACCCTAAAGGATCTTACACTCTTAACCACATGACTATAATCAATAAGGATCCAAAAAGTACCTACACTAAGCCACCAATCATTAAAACCCTCCACTCAATTACAACATAAACAAAACCCTAATTACCTCCCAAGTCATAGGGTCAAAAATCAAAATTTCAAAAGATAGATATTTAACTTGGGTCTAGATTGTTCTCCCTTTTACCCTTGGCATTACTCTCATATGCATTTTTCCAAATACATGTTAGGTTAGAAATATAATAAATACCTGTTCAAAATATCAATAAGATCAATTCAATAGTTAGTAAATCATGGTACACATATATATTCATTTCCTTTCCCTATAAAAGATGGAAACTTTGAGCATTCATTAAATAATAATGGAAACCTAACCTTAGCTAAATACTTTATTTACACTACTAAATTTACTCTTGGACACTCTTTCCTGTAATAAAATTTATCATTCAACTTGATATCTAATTTATATAATTTTTCCTCAAATTATCCTACCTTAGGTATACCTCTAATTGATTAGAGTCATCTTTTAAATTTACCTTGATGATTCTTGGCTAGTGATCCTTCTGGAAACTTCTCCCTGATCTTCCAAAGTCCTGCTTTATTCCTACCTATTATCATTTCCCAAGTAACATGAAACTTATTAGCGAGATTCAAACTAATATTAGATACACAAAATTTCTTAGCTCATATCGATCTAAGTGTATTCTTCATATGATACTTGTTCGAGAATCTAAATATTATCTGCTCACATTCATTCTTAACAGTTCTCCCATTTTCATTTAATGAAGAGAATTTGTCACAATAATCATTTACAATAGTTAATACTAAAATCAAAATATTAAACATGGAATTAGGTTAAATCATCAATTTATTCACCAACAAGAATAATTAAACTTATCAAGGTGTCACACAATTTATAGATAGGGTTGGGCCTCACATCTCCCTCCCCTTAGATTGGACTTCCTCCTGGAAGTCGTTAAGGTTTGGAATCCTAATTCCCAGTATGGAAACACACATGACAAGTTAAATATACTAATTATCTTACCATAAAGGTACAAAACATTAATTCATCATTACATGTGTAGGGACACCACTTCCATAATCCAATCACCTAAATACTTAGAACATAATTTTTCATCATAAAACATTTATTCGATATACTCACAATATAACAAATACTAGTAGTCATCCATGTTGTTAACATTCTTGATTAAAAAATACACCAACATATATCCAAACACATTATCATCCTTGGATACCCTTCAAGGTTCCCTTTTGCATTATAAACATCACTCATGATGTTAGAAACTATTTTTGTTCCAATATCAATTCATGTCTCAAGGAATATTAAATTTGCATCATTTGTTGCTATCTTTGTCACATAGTTCATAGGTATGACACATCACATTTACTTGCAATTTTCACATGTACACACAACAATAGCAAGGATGCTCTTCCCAATCGGGTGTGCCTATCCTCATACAAAGGATGCTCTTCCCAAATTAGGTGCGCCTATCCTCATACAACCACACAATTTACAACACAAGGCTCACACAATGGGGTTTATAAGGATGGATATTCTTGGATACCACTCGAGGCCCTTCTCTAAGGACTCCTCCATATAGATAAGAATAATCATAGAATGAGGGAAGAATGGATTAATGACCATCCCATACCGGTCCCATTCACAACCCCTTTCAAAATAATTCCCCAACACATCTACTCCCCTATACGACCTGCCAGGGAACCCCCCAGAATATGGCAGTTTACAAATTCCACATTACACCACACATGCCAGCAAATTTGCAACCAAGGAGAAAGCCTCAAACTGAATAACACAAGATCATAAACCAAAGTTTCAATAAAACTCCCAAGAGGGAACTTATAAATTCAAGAGAAACAAAATAAAGATAAATTGTAGCTACATTGCAACTTTCCAATCATAATTCAAAGGAAAAATTAAACAAGTCCTTGAGGCAAATCAGACTATATAACAACTTCCAAATGGCTAAATAGCCCAAGTACATAAATGTAAAATTACACATTGCTGGCGCATAATAAAATAAAACATCAATCAAGAATTACAAATAATTCATATTTCAACAATAAAATTTGCACATTACAAGCACCACGTGACTTGATAAGCCACCTAAGGGGAGGAGGGGAATGGTGGTTCTCTAACCACATCATAAGTATTATAGCATGCAATAACTGGTGGTCCTGACCACATAAATATGAATAATGGGTGGTCCCCGACCACATTAATATACATCACTGGTGGTCCCTGACCACATAAACATGAAGCACTGGTGGTCCCTGACCACATGAATATGAGTAACTGGTGGTCCCTGACCACATAAGTATGAATCACTGGTAGTCCATGTTATTCCATCCTTTACCCATGGGTTATAAACATCAAGGAATAGGTTTGCACTATGAACCAACAAGTGTGGCTCTCATATGTGGGGGAGTAGGCCACGGTCAACGTCCATGGGAAGATTACAATGACTTGACATAGATCCTTTATCAGGATTAGGGACAACACCCTGAGCTCGTAATCTCCTGATGGTAGACCATGTGCCTCTCAACCCCTATTTACACTAGCTGGCATCACACTCCCATTAGGGGGGAACCAAACGCTAGGGGTACACATTTAACATACAAACAAGACTAACACAAAGGAATACATCACATTGCATTTAATAAACACACGTCCACACATATCATGTTTACATCATTTCTTAACTAGCTAACTTACACAATGGACCATCACAAAGGGTACACATAGGGGATCGTACTAGACGTCCACCACCCTTATCCCAAGTCGGATACCCTATATCTCATACTTGGGGCACAACACATTTACTGGTCTCACATCACATGACATAACACAATACACTCTATGAAATTTTTCATATAACATAGCAAAATCAATGTACTTAAATACACTCCATTTTCTTTAGGTGAAATTCACTTTTCTTCTCAATTTTGTAAATCTCTACTCACTTTGCATATGTAAAGGAAATCACTAGACGATGCACAACTATAGCCTAGGTAGTACTCCATTTTCTTAGGTTTAACAATACATGGTATATCATACTTTTATCTTACTAATCCATTGTCCAACATCACATATATGATCAATATTGGTTTTCTATATTTGAATCCATATTGTCCTTCCTCTTTCATTCAACTATGTTTGTTACATGTTCACTAACATATCCATATGGTAATTCCATTATATATATTTTGCAACATGATAAAGAATGTTTTCTACTCAATAAAGAAGTTAATCAATCATTTAATTTTGAAACATTATAATACAAGAGAAGAAAGCACACTCAATTCATAAAACACATGATAAATCATAGAATAATAATTTTCACAACTCATTAATCTATATATATTTTTAAACAAATATTGCATTTCACTACCTAAGGTTGACTCATTTAATCACATGTTATAATCATAATTTTTTTTTGTAATCACAATTATTTCTAACTTCTTAAGGTACAAAGACATACAATGAGTAACAATTCCTACCTCTAAGTTTTCTCCAGTGTGTTTCTCTTTCACACACACACACATATTTTCCTCAAGAGTACTAGTCATTGGTATCTAGAAATGCACAACATCAGTTGGGAGTCTTTCATGGAAATTTTCATGTCCTTGATGATACCATTTAGTTTCTCAATCATTCAATTCACTAAATTTTTTACATAATTCCTCACCCAATTTATAAATTCAAACAATTGATTCTTCAATTCTTGTGACATATACACAACCTTAAAGGTCAACACCTAATTGAATATGTTATTACTTCATATTAGACATACAATCCTTTCTTATTTTGGCTCCAACAAGACTTTATTTATTATCTCATTTATAAGGAAAGTAGTAATAGCATGCATTCTAGATAAAGTTTTAACATCAAGTTCACATTTTGATATGGTCTCATCACAAAGGTATGTTTAATTTTCTAGAATTAAGTTATTTATACAATATCTAATTCAATTTTCACCAATCTTAACTTAGTTGCAACTTTCTATACATTCTCACCTATGACTTGAATCATGTTCTATCATTTGCTATTTTAGTCTATTGGTAAAACAACTCCAAGATTTATTAGTTGTTGTATTTCTATTACATTCACTAAGTCTTTGTTTACTTGCAAAAGTGTTAGGATAACTTAAAGTTTACCCATTTAATTCAAGCTAAAATATGATTTTGACCACTTTTAAAAATTGGATTTACTATGCATTGCAAGGCTTTTATCCTTAGTTGATGCCATCATACATGATTTTTTTTTTTTCTTACCAACCATAAAGTGAATTGTTTGCTGCTTCACGAGATTAACCCTTATACACTTATATGTCAATCAATACCTTTGGGTAATAGAATAGGGCCTATAAATTCCATGGTCAAGGTGTAAAAGATTCTTAGTTCATGCGTGTATTAATACCAATTTGTAAACAAGTCCTTAATTTATTTATTTTGTCAAACAACCTACACCCTAAAGGTTTAGTTTTAATCTTTGTTAAGAGTTTGAATCTAACTATATGGTTGCTCAAATTCCTCATAATACACAGTTTGTGGGTTTTTTTTTTTTAATTCCATTCTTGTTGTCAAATTGATTTAATCAATTTAAGGGTTTAGAGATCTAACCTTAAATTCAACCACAACCTTTAACACGTTAATCCCCTTTAGAGGTTCATATAGTTCCTTCCTTTCTCTAGTGATAAATCTTCAAAAGTGTAACTTCTATTCTTTATTTTTATTAAGGTTCCTGTAAGAAAATATGTTGCTCCCAAAACAACCATAACTTCAAGAAGTATCATTACTATTGTATTTGATAATTATCAACTTAGGAAGCCAACAAAATAATGTTTCTTTAATAATACACATCATGATGTCTTATAACACTATTTATACACTTTATAAAAAGACTATGTTTCAAAGCTCAATTATACCTTTTTAAGGTTTAAGAAAGTTTAATGCCAAAAGGCTAGATTAATGTCATAACCATTGTTAGCTAGACTAATTCCTCCACCGTCCTTACTTAAATCAAGGGAACCTATTTTGTCTGATTAATTCTTAAAGATAAAATGCTTTCAATTAAACATTTATTTGAACCATGGATTTCGTTCAGTATTTGACAATAGGGTACATCACAACTCTAACTAGATTGGGTAATAACCACTATATTTCTCTCTTTCTATGCTAGGTAAGCTATCTACGATTCTCATTACAATATTTTATTTTAGCTAATGCAAGGAGGTTTGCACATTTATCCACACACACACAACTCTTAATGCCCAAATTATACCCAGAGTTCCCTAGAGTTGCAACCTAGGGCTCTGATACCAAGTTGGTAATGCCCAAATTTTTCACTAGAAAACCTAACTATTTTTTTTTTACATGTAATTACGCTAAATAACCACTCTGAGCACTAGAGATGAAACACCACTGGATGCGAGCAAGAATCCTTGAAAAGTCACTTCACAATTTAGGTGAAAAAGTTATCTATTCGTAAGTTGTATACTAGGACCACTATTAGAGATTCACCAACCATACACTCCCAAATGCTCTCCTTGGGTTTCCTAGGTTCTACCTACAAGGAGTAAGTCTGTGACCAAGGATTAACCTATTACTGAATTAAAAATTCCTAGGTTTAATCATGCCCTATAAAGGCTAAATCTAGATATTACCCATTAGAATATTATCCATATGATTGAGCTTCCTTAAACTTTCTATTTAACTAGCATCACCATTATTATCTTTATTTAATCACACACACTTGTGCTACCATAACACCCAACCCCACATTCCTAGGTGTTAAACGTAACATTATTCACCCAACACAACCATTGCCACTTATCACTAATATGTATATGTTTCCCAAAATGTTAATATATATATATATATTTATATATATATTGATTTACTAAAGCATACTACTCTATAAGGTTAAATATTTCTATTGAGATAATAGCATTAAGTCCATAAATATTATAAGTTAATATTAAACCTATCGACATTATCTTTAATATTAATATTATCAAGGTCGATTTTCCTCCCTATTGATATCAATGTTTACAGATTTAATATTTTTCCAGTTCGGGTGAGAATCACTTTAATTATAAAGCTTATAACATCAGTGTTAATAATAACAATATGAAGATTACGAGATAAATGCACCTTTGTTTAATGATTTTGTGGGCCCTCATCAATTATTAAATGTTTTAAGGTATTAATACTAATATTATTCATTTGCGATGTGTCACACCCCACGATATAAATAGATTTATAATTATTTTCATGTCCATTAATATCTTCCTACTCATTGTCGCCATCTTATGTTAAAAAAAAAAAGGATGTACCCTAACATTGTGTGCAATACTATCATAACCCTAACTCTTGAAAGAATTTATAAATGAAGTAACCTTATTTTATTTTGTGCAACAAAGAGGGAGGAACAAAGCTTAAAACAAATACTCCTCAAGTAAATGTGTAGGATCCCTATCTTAAATGCACTGTTTCTTTTGTTCTAGATTAAAGATGTATAATTAGATTTTATTATTTATTATTAAGAGTATTCTTTTTATGCACAGATATGGAATAGCCAAAATAATGGGGCTATATACCAATTAATGTAGATCGGTATAATCTGAAGAGAAGATTGAATCATATGCTAGGTTGAAGTTGTACCTAGAATGAATTTATTTCCTCTTACATTGATCTTGCTCAAACTCTGGGTGACGACTAGCAGGAGAGAGAACAATGTTTTCCTTGCTTTATTTTTATCTTTTATTAGATACTACAAAATACTCATGTTAGTCTATATCAAGAATGTTGATGAGTAGTTATATTTGTTTTCTTATTCACCTCTGTTTCATCTTCATCACGGGTCTTAGATCATGTTAATCTCTTTTTTTGTTTCTTTATTTATTGTTTGCTCTGTATACACAATATGTATATAGAAAAATAAATCTATTTGCAATTGTATTGGATGTTGAAGGAATAGGGGTTTTACTGATAGGTATGTAAATTTGTGAATATAAATGTATTTATTTATCTAATTTATTTACCCTCTCTTGATGCTCTTTTATTTTTTTTGGTGCCTTTCTTTTTCTATCTTTTTTTTTTTTGATAACCAGAATATCAAATTCATACTTTTGATGAATATCTAAATAAATATGTATATATATATATATATATATATATATATATATATATATATATATATATATATATATTTATTTATTTATATAAAGGAATTATTGTGAAACATATTATATAATATAATATTTATTTTCATCCAAAATGATTTATCCAATGATCTCTTTTTTAACTCTAATTATTAGATTTAAGGAATAATTTTGGAATGTTTTTTTTTTAGAAAGACTTAGTCATAAGAGTTGCTTTTTTTCTTTCTTTCTTATCAAAATGTTAATACATACTTAGAAATTTACATTATATTTCCCCAAGATATAGGGTTGTTTAAATTTTAGAAAGTAATATTTAACAACTTTAGAAAGTAAATCTTTTTACAACCTCAACAATTGATTTTTTTGCATTTATCCAAAATAAACATATACAATATATTAGTTGTCTTTAAAGCAAGAACTTGAAAATAGTTCTATTTTAAAATAATATTTTATTCATCAACTAAAAAGTTATATTTCGTATGCTTGAAAGAAACATAATTATATATGTACTAAACTTGCTTCAAATATGTTCTACTATAACTCCCAAATACTTGTAGTTTAAAAAACTATTTACAAAGTTACAAATATTATTATCTCTATTCATATTCAATGACTTATACAATTAAATGGTTCCTAAGAATCTAGAAATTTATAGAGATGACTAATTCTCACATGAAACTTGTATTGTTAATAATAGTTGAAGGATATCATTAACTATATTCAACACCTACATTAACTTCACAATAGTACACCTTTCTTTGTAAGGTTAAATAAAAATCGTTCCTTCATTAAATACAAAAGGAGACACAATATTAATTCAAATCTAATTACCTTAACCCCAGTAATATCATTGTCTAACTCTTGCCACAAACTTAAGATATTTTTACTACAAGTATAATCACGAGGAAAAGAGGGTTTCAACACCCTTTTCACAAACTATGCCATATAATATGACTTTTTTAAAGAAAAGTCTTTGGCTCCCTTATCCCTTGCATTTACAAAACAATAGTTGAAAATATATATCACATCATTGAATAACAAATTGTTTCATTCCATGTTTTAGGAATATAACATGAGAATTTAAAGAGGTATACCAATGGACACAACTTTCTTTATCTCTTCTTTCATTTTACAACATAATACTAGCTATTTCATATTCTAACCAACATTTGTAAAAAAAAGGAGAATGACACACAAATAATTTGGGCTTGCTCTCCACCCTACCATTATGGCATCATGAAGCCTCTTGGGCTCTAGCCATACCCGAGCAAGAATTAAATTGCTACCAATGATCTTGGCAAGAAAACTAACAAGAATAGTTTATTTATGTTTTTTTTTTTTTGACTATCCATCCACCAAACACACTCTAAATTTCCATACATAAAGATTTGGTATCTTCCCTAACTTGTTTTTGACAACTTTAACCAAAATAACACAACAACAATTTTCCTAGTTAAAAAAATTTGATAACAATGAGAAAGATAACTTATCTCCACAAAATTTGTTCCTTGATCATCTCCTTTGCATGTGAGAGCTCCGTGCTTTCCTTCCCATCTCCCTTCTTTGCCTTTCCCAACTTTAAATTTTCAAAACAGAGTTCTCCAAGAGGAGAAGTGGGTAACATCCATCTCCTCTTTTCCATCCATGTATATAGGAATTCATCTTGATTGAATGAGAGAGAGACATTTGTCATTCTCTCATTCGATCTTTCAACACATATAACCACAAGTTCTCACACATGTTTGAGACTTTTGGGGAGATGGGGAATGTACAATGACACTCTACCCAATATCCCTTACAAGGTGGCTTCACACATGTGAAAGCCTTGATTGCTCTTCCCAAGTTCATTAATGAACTTTGGGGAGTGTGGTGGGAGAGTGATAAGTCACTTCTCCCAACTCTCAAAGACTTAAATTCGTCACACTCTTTCAAGTGGACTTTTGAAGGGTCATATCATGCCCCAGGACAAAGTCACATGTCCAAAGGGTCCCCCTTCCATAGGTATAGGACCTAGGGGTCTATTTTTGCACTAATATCAAAAAAAATTGACCAAACAATACCCTAAAAAGACCACTCTAAAGACCAATTCGAAATTCAAGACCTGACTAAGGATTTCAAAATCCTAATTACTTATACCCTTAATCACTTGGTTTAATTCTATAAATCTCCACAAAACATGTTTATACTAATCTACCAATCATTAAAATCCTAAACTCAATTAAAGCTTACACAAAACCTTAACTACCTCCTAGATTGTAAGGTCAAAATTTAAAACTTCAAAAGATAAGTAATTAACTTGGGTCTAGATGGTTCTCCGTTTTTACCCTTGACATTACTCACATGTATTTTTCCAAATACATGTTAGATAGAAATATAATAAATACCTGTTCAAAATATCAATAAGATCAAATTCAATGGTTAGTAAATCATAATACACATATATTCATTTCCTTTCCCTATGGAAGATGGAAACTTTGAGCATGCATGAAATAATAATGAAAACCCAACCTTAGCTAAATAATTTATTTACACTACTAAATTTACCCTTGGACCCTCTTTCATTTAATAACATTCATTATTCAACTTGATATATAATTTTCCTTATTAACCTATCTTATGTATACCTATCGATGATTAGAGTCATTCTTTGGATTTACCTCGATGGCGCTTGGCTAGTGATATTTCTTGAACTTTTTTGTGATCTTCCTAAGTCCTCCTTTTTTCCTAACTATTATCATTTTCAAAGTAACATGAAACTTATTAGCAAGATTCAAACCTATATTAGGTACACAAAATTCTTTAGCTCATATCAATCTAAGTATATTCTTCAAATGATACTTGTTCAATAATCTAAATATTATCCGCTCACATTCATTCTTAGGAGTTTTCCCATTTTAATTTACTAAAGAGAATTTATCACATTAATCATTTAAACTAGTTCATAAGAAAATCAAAATATTAAACATGGAATTGGGTTAAATCATCTATTTATTCACCAAACTAGCATAGTTGAACTTATCAAGATGTCACATAATTTATGGACAGAATTGGGCCTCATAGGCGGAAAGTGCATTAAGGGGTCATTTAAACATAAGAAAGGGTTGAATTAGTGATGAAAAGTCAAGAAAAGCATGAGATTTTGTTTCAACTCTTTATAAAACTTTGAAATGAGACTTGGTAAGTGATGAAAAGGGGTTATTTAAGTGAATTATAATGAAAGTGTCCGAGAAAAGTGTGAGTGGGTTACAACACTTCACAACACTTTTACAAGACATCCTATAATTCTTAATGATCTTTAAGGGTCCAAGACCTAATGTAAATGTGTTGGCCACATTACAACATTAAATCTAGGCAACATCAAGCCAAAATCCAGCAGGAGGGCCTAAACATGAGAAAAAGTAGAAGGGTTACTCTTTCCATGTTCACAATTAGCCCCCACTTTATTTAGAGGATGAACTTGCTTCAAACTCACACTAAAGTATCCAAACATGCAATCAAGAGGGATCTAATGTAATCATACTGGAAAGATGAGACAACAATGATCAAGAGGGATGTTCAAGCCCCTTGGATCAAGATCCCATGGAAAATCAAATATAAGAACAAAGGAACACACATGAAAATGATGTCCATCTCATTGTGGATTAGATCTAGGCTATTTTTCCAAAAAATAAAATGAATACTCACTTTGGGGCATCAGAACTCATGGTTGTTCACTGGGTGAGAAGGCCCAAAGGGTGAGAAACATACACTCATGGCTAGTATGCACTCACACATACGCAGGTGGCTATGGGGAAAATTCATGCCTCAGAATGGGCTTCCCACTCAACCATACCAAAGTTATACCTCTTGATAACTTTAATAAGGCACCACAAAGGAAAATATCATTTCATGCTTCATGAGAGAAGAAAAGATTTGTATGCTTAAAACTCATGAAAATATGTGATGGCTCTATAGGCATGCAAGTTGTGTTATGCAAGGTGGCCATATAAATTCAAAATTCAACATGCAAAGATGTTCGAATGAGTCTTTCTTAGTTCATGCGAGGTCTATAACATAGGGAACATTGTGTCTAATGTATCTAAGGGAGGACTGATCAAAGAATAGAAAATTCACAAATTAGGGGATGTAGTGCGTCGCATCAAGCGACTAAGAGGAATGTAATATGCTAAGATAGATCACGATCATGAAGGACACTACACTCAATGTCATCCACAAAGTGACAAGACGAATCATATAAAGTAACAAGGTTGCACCAAGAAAAAGAAAAATGTAAATTGAATAATGTCAATGTATGCCCCCACTTTAAAGGAATTGCTACACATCGTACTGTGAGAAATTACTTTAAAGTAGAAAAATGAAAAATGCAAACAAGAAAGAAGACATGAGAGCCAACTTGGAAAGCCCCTATGCCAAGTCATACATTTCCAAGTAAGGCTTTGTGATGTGATAAAAAGGAAAAATAAAAAGAAGAGTTTGTCCCCAAAATGAGAACACCAAACACATAAGGGATCTATGGATTTGGGGCCAGTATGTTCTTTGCTACAATTTTTTGTAAAGAGATTGTAATTGTCATCATTCCCCAAATACATAAAACTAGAAGAATGACACAAAGAGAGTGAAAACAAAGAAAAATAAATATCTGTTTGGGTCAACATGGAAGAGACATAGTATGTCTCAATGGTTTGCATCATCCCCAAAGGAAAACAATAGAAAATGAAAATGAAAAGGAAAATGAAAATGGATTTTTTTTTCGGTCAACATGAAAGAGACATTGTGGTCTTAATGTCTTGCATCATCCTCAAAAGGAAAAACACGAGAAAAGGAAAAGGAAAAGGGGTCATTGTGGGTCAACATGAAAGAGACATTTCAGTCACTATTCCTTGCGTCATCCCCAAAAGGAAAAACACAAGCAAAGGAAAAGGAAAAGAAAAGTAAAAGGGGTCCTTGTGGGTCAACATGAAAGAGAAATTTCGGTCTCAATACCTTGCGTCATCCCCAAAAGGAAAAAAAAAAGAAAAGGAAAAGGAAAAGGGGTCCTTGTGGGTCAACATGAAAGAGACATTTTGGTCTCAATGCCTTACATCATCCCCAAAAGGAAAAACACAAACAAAAGACAAAAGAAAAGAGAAAGGTGAAAGCGATGTACAACATATAGAAGAATGAAGGTACATATAGAGGAATGTCACAAAGAGAGGAGAACATCAAATTTCACGTCACGGGGGAGCACGATACACACATACAAAAAAATAAAATGCAAAAGACTAGTAAGGAAGATGTGAGTCAACCATCAAGCAAGTCATTTGCCTCCCAATCTTGGTATAAGTGAGAGGTGAATAATGCAGCAAAGGGAAAATGACAAATGCATTACTAGGACAAGGCTAACAAATTCTTGCCCCCACTGAGTGCAAGGAAAGAATGGGCTGAGATACGTGATGGGAAAGGTCATGCAATGGTGATAATGGAAGGTTCTACAACTATTGCATGATGACTGGTTTGTTAGTGGTTTAAGGATTTATTGGGTAGCAATTATCGCCATCAAAGTGATACTTGCTCAATATTTATTTTAATTGGTGACACTCATCACTTTTATGTCCAAGAACACAATGATAATCAGAGTGTGGAACATTAACATATTTAGGATAGATCACCAACCTATTCATAGGTGGTAATAATATGAGCCCTTTATTTAAAAGGATTTGCAATTTCCTTTCACATTCAGGTGGTGGATGGAGATGAAACTTTAGTTTTTTCAACTTGTAGGGTTATTTGGGTTTACTAGATTCACCATTTTCATGAATTGAAGGAGGAAGAGGATCCATGGGGATCCTAACATCCTTGTCATTCGTATCATGTAAGGGTTGTTCACGTGGAAGGAGGACATTTAGATCGAGAGGGGAATAAAAGATCATCGTGCCATCATCACGAAGTCTCCAATATTCTAAATGAGACGTGTTATCATGAGGAGGATCTTGATATCCTAACCCTATTGTGTTTTCATCTTTTGGACTTTGTTCTAAAATTTGATGAATGGTATGTTTGGTTGTTGTGTTACATCCTTGTTTGCTTAAGATGGTAAAACCTTTTCCATAAGTTTCTTCAAGGTTGATTGGTGTGTTTGTTACTTTTTTATAATAGAATGGTTGAGAGATTGCTTCTTTAGAGGAACTGGGTCCACCTGTTGGAGGGAACTTAGGTCCTTCATTTGTTTTAGGATGTAGATAACCGAACATGTCAGGAGTTCAGACCATAGGAAGGTCTCGTTGTTTCATGGATGTATAAAAGGATGCATTAACTTCAAGGATGTCAAGGAATTTATTTAAGAATTTATTCATGCTATCATCATCTTCTCCAATGATGTCAACAACATGAGGAGGACATTCATGAGGATTTGAAGGAGCATGAGGAAGCTCAAGGTCATTAGGATCAATTCCAAAGGCACAATTTGACATGTCCACTAAAGATTTTAATGACATCTAAAACTTATTAAATCAAAAATCCATGATGAAAATGAATGAAAGCAAACTAAATGGAATAAAACAACAAATCTGAAAATTTTGATAGAATGCAATAACAAAAAATAGAAAGGAAGAAAATGCTCAAAAAATGCCAAAAATTACAATGCAAATGTGCAGGACTAAGTTGCCCAGTATGGAAAATTAGTCCCAGTGATGATTTTATGATTTTTCAAAAAAATTTAATGAAATTTGATGTGTTTTAGATGCACAGATGCAACTACAGTATGAAAATGTAGAATTTTATTATTTTCCAATGAAATATAATGCAAAAATGCAAACTATATGAGCTTTTCACTAATGCAATTGTTAAAACCCTAGGATGCAATTTAAACAATGATACACCACCTAATGCAATGTTAATGCAAGTTAAACCTAGGATTAACTTGAAATTAGAAGTAAAATGTTTAAAAGTCAGGTTCACCAAAATGTAAACAAAGATTTTAGCTCCCGAGGGTCTTTCTTGTACTTCTAGGGTTTTTCACCTAAAAGGAGAAAGATGGGCCAAATTGCAATGTAAACACTCAAAATCAATGCAAGGATGGATACAATATGCCTAAAAGTGATGTCTAAATGCAATAGACTAAAAAGAAATGATTTATTAATGCTAAACCTAAGAAATGCAAAATGTTGGAAAATACAGTGATGTATGCAAAAACACCTAAGAGTGCAAGTAAATGATAATAGAATTAAACAAGACTGTAAAGGTGCACTTGGAATCTTAAGTTTAATGCAGAGAGGTTCTAGAATCCTAAAAATTTGAATAGAAATGTTGTCTAGGATACTTGTGCCAAGTTGGACAACTTAGTCCAGTTTCAGGGAAAATTTTCCAAAATAGGAATATGCCAAATGGGTATCCAAAAATGCAGAAACCACTTTTTAAGCCTTGCAATGGGACAAATTTTCCATAGATGGTGACTTAGTCCACTTGGGAATTTTAGGAAATTCAGGGTAGGATTCTGTAGTTTTCAGTCTATACTTCCTTTTTCTAATAGGGGTATGTGCAGGATCATGATGGGCCAAAAGTGGCGATATGATGGGTATGTGTAGGGTATGTGGCTGACTACTTTTTTTTAACTTAAATTTGATGAAAGAAAAATGGTTTTTAAAAGAGATTCTCAACTTTCCACCAATATAAATTATGCTTTACTTTGAATTTAATAAATAATTATTATTCATTTTCTATTTGAATTATGACTAAAGTCCTGATTGATAGCCTGATTGAAAAATATCTATAACTTTCAAACAATATCATATTTTTTAAATCCGAAACATGTGTCACATTCTATGCTTCAAACACTATAGGATTAAAAAAAAAATCATGAAGCTTTGACCAAGTTAAGGTGGTCAGACATACAAGTTTTTATATCTTTTAAAAGTTGTAGTAAAAAATTCATAATTAATTATTTACTTGGAGAAAAATTACAAAAAAATATGCATCACATCAAGACATGAATCCTCTACTTATATCTAAAATATTATAAATTTTTTTATCATTTTATTGTGGTTAGGGTGGTTAGACAGACACCTACTTCTTTTTTTTCCCTAAAATTTAAGTACTACTGCATTGAAATTTCAAATTTTCATCAAATAGATTTATTTATTTTTAAACAAACCTAGTAGTTTAGAAACTACATTCAATTTGCTATAGATTCTATTCTTACATATTTTAAAAATAATATAGATAACTTATTCAAATTTTTACATCAAGTTTCCTAACTCTAATTTTTCTAATTTTTTTGCCACTTAAGGGCCTATTTTTTCCATGATGATCCTGCACATACCCCTTCACTCCTTTGTGCCCTTTTAATTTCTCTTGTAGTGAATAAAAATGTATCCCTTTACATTTTCACACTTGTTTGGGCGCTCCCTGGTAAAAATAGGATTCTTTATGCCTTATTTGGCCTTATTTTGCATCCACAAGCCTTATTTATTGCATCTTTCTGAGGATAATCCTAACAAATATTAATTGACCAGTCATAAATTAATGGTTTTGGATTGTATGAACCAAACTTAGTGAACTAGGGCCTAGATCTGAATTTGGCATTAAACTAAACATTTTTTGAAAAATGTGTGCCAAGCTTAGCCTAATGGGACTCATACGCCCCAACTGGTGTATGAGTCTTGCTTAGCTTAGAAATAATTTTAATTCAAATTCTTGGTGGTATTTTATTCTCCTAGATCTGATGTTGGCTTGAATGGTTGTACTTTCAAAAAATTTGGCATAAACAAGTATAAATACAAGGTTATTTCAAATATTTTCTCCTAGCAATTCAAGTATTCAAGCATTATAGAAATTTTATGATCAAGAGAATTCAAGAGCACTAAAGAGTGATTATCAAGCATTTTGGAGCTACTTTCAAGATTCCAACATCATGTCAAAGTCATCATGCATCATGTTTGTTTTTGAGCTAATATTTGTGATGTAGGGTTTTATGATTCAAGCAAGCATTCAAGTCAAGATCCATATCATTCAAGCAAAGATTCAAAATCCACATTCATTATATCCATTACATACAAGATTACAACCTTTTTTCCAAGGGTTTGGTGAGTTGCAACATTGCATATTTGTTCATTCATCATTCCTCCATTCTAGTTGATTTCATTTCATGGTTTGATTATCAAAATGGGTTTTGAACAAGGAAAACCCCTATCCACTAACAAAATAACCTGTTTCCCTCTCTTTGATGTGTGATTTATAGATTTAGGTTGAAGATACCTTGAAGAGAAAGATTGGAGAAAAGTTGTCAAGGTTGCAAAGTTGTCAAAGTTGTCACCTACAGGGAAGAATTCAATGTTTTAGAATTAGAGATTTGACAGGTTGGAAGCTATAGGAAGTCATTAGAGGATATCAATGTTTCATAGTAACCTTGATATTGGGACTAAATCACCACTTGTGGCATATGAGTCATAGTATACACATTTTTAGGTATTATTTGTAGATCTTGATTTAGCAGTTCTAGATTCTAGTTTCGGTCCAAAACCCTAAACTGGGACTAAATCACCCCTATTGGTGTATGAGTCCCAGTGTGAATCAAAAATTAGTATTTCCATGACTTCAGACCTTCCTTCAAGCCTCTATAGTTCCCAGGTGCACATATGTACTTTTCTAGTTTTTTGTTTTGATTTGAGTTCATTTCTAGGTCACTTGTTTAAGTCTTGCATATCATTTACATTTATGTTTCCAAGCCCTAGTGTGTTGGCGAACCCCTTTTTATACCTTAAATCACACCATAGGACACCTTATTGTAGATCTATTTCCCTCATTTTATCCCTTGATTGAGATCTCTAAGGTTTCCTTGAGTGAAACTTATAGAAATTTGGTTATCCTATCTCCCAAAAGATAAGAGAGAACCTTTATTTTCTAGGTTTAATTTTGGTGAACCTAACCTTTAAAACACCTTATTTTTGCTTTGGATTGCATCATATTCCTAGATCTATCTTTCCTTAAATTTTCATTAGGTCTTGCATTAGTTAATTTGCATCTAGGGTTTCAAAATATTGCATTAATGAATGTGCATATAGGTTGCACTTTTGCATCTTGCATCATTAAAATTTCATTTGAAAACTATAATGGAACTTAGTATAGACATCATACAAACTAGAAAACATAACATTCACTTAGAATTTTCTAAAATTTATGCAAAACCCTAATCTAGGACAAATACGTCCCTCTGGGTGATTTAGTCCCAATACAGGTAGTTTTTCCTAATTTTTGGGTATTCTATGTTGACTTTTTATCAACATTTGAATCCCTGAAAATCCCTAACTAGAACTCATACGCCCATCAAGGTGATTTAGTCCCATGTTAGGTCTTAAAATACATTTTATAACATTAGAAACTCCATTTTTATATTTTTGTATGTTGTTAGTTATTTGTTTCAGTTTGCAAAATTTTAGTTTCATTCATTTCATTGTACCTAGCTTAATTTTATTTGAATTAGAATTAGCCAATAGCATTTATCTTATATTCATTACATATTCAATTTCCTTGATTGTCCCTTGCATGATCTTTACAACTTGGTGTCCTATTGCTAATACTATAGTGAGACAAAGTTCGTGACTCGTTTCATCCCATGATAGCACAATCGTCATGAATCTTGGGTTATCTAGCGCTTTCACTACTAGTGTTGACACTAGTTCACTAGGTATGGACCATACCCTTAACAATTTTGTGCCTTCAAGTAGTGTGACAAGTTTTGAAACAATGATTGCTAGTATTCCACAAGAAAACATAATCCAAATCCATAAAGACTTAGCAAACCTACACAATCAAGTGAGTAATGAAAACATTTCAACCACTATTAACCCTACCATAGATAACATACATCACATGATTAAAAGCGACTTGAAGGAGTTGAACTTATGCATAATTTAGCTTATATTTTTGGAAAAAATCTTATCCTAACCACTAGTTGTGCTCAACCTTTGAAGAATATCCAAAGTCAAGGAGGGACCCAAATTCCTCTCATAACGATTGTCTCTATTCCTACCTATACCAACCCTCAAGTTACAACAACAATGCAACCTACTAGTAATGTTTGTTCCTACCATGGGTATTTCCACTAGCATTCCTAGTACCTTTGTGACATCACATATCATATCTCCTACCAATGTACCTCCCATAAACATTCCATTCAATTCCCCCTCAAACACATATACACTTCCACCATATTCATCTCCATCTCAAAATAAAAACAATGAGGACATCCTTAACCAACTTTTGCAATTTATGTTTCATCCCTTCAAAAGAAATTTTCCACCATAAACCAAAATCAAAATGGCCAACCTACATACTATGTCAAAAGTAATCCCTTATCCTTGAAGATATTGATAACATTGATACCACAAGGTCTAGAGATTCCTAGATTTGAGAAATATGGGGGTAAAGGAGATCCTTCTAACCATGTTTTTGCTTATATTTCCTTATGCAGTGATTTTGTCCTTGAGGATAAGCTCTTGGTTAAGCTTTTCCCTAGGTCCTTGAAGGATAGTGCCTTAGAATGGTTTTCCTCATTACCGAATAACTCAATTTGTTCATTCAATGAACTTTTTGAAGCCTTTATAAACCATTTCCAAGTGCACATGACTCCTAAGATGACCTTAGCCTATTTGATGAGATGTAAGCAAAAAGATTATGAAAAAGTTATTGATTTCATTTCATGCTATCAATCGATTTATTCCCAAATTGACATAAAAATTCTTGTTCCTCACCTTCAATGGATGTTCATTGAGAACTTGTAAAAAAAGATACAAGATAATCTTACCATGATTTCCTTCCTTTGTACAATTGGGTACTCCCCTTCATGATTATCAAAACTTGATCTGTAGTTGTGATGCAAAATTCACATCTAGCCAACTTGAAAAGTCTGAAGCCACAAATCAAAAAAATTATCAACCTTTTAGGAAATAAAATATGGGCTTCCTTCAACTTAACCCCCCTCAACCAACCCAACATATCAATACCCAAGTGGCTGCTATAAATAATACAACTTCTTTCACATTTGGGGATCTAGCTTGGAAATTCTCTCCCTTACCTGATACAATCCATAACACAATGTCACAAATTTTAAAATAGAAAATGATCACCTTACCTCCCATTAAAACACCTAATCCTAATAAACCTTTACCTCTGAATTTTAGATCCAATTTCTATTGCCATTATCTGAACCAACAAAATGAACATGACATGGAACATTGTAAGTATCTTAAACATTGTGCACAAGTCCTCATTGATTCCAGTCGACTTTCAATTACAGGTGTTAATGAACAAGGAAATAATTTCATTTCCCTTCCCAACCAAAACTTGCAAATCTTTAACAACCCTATGTTGAATCATAACATTTCATTTGTCAAAGCTAGTGAAACTAAGAAGAATGATGTGATGAATATTGACACAGATAATGACAACATGGATACTATTGAGCATGGTCCTATGGATACTATTGAACAAGGTTCTACAGATGCTATTAAAAAAGGTTTAATTGCATTGATCGAAACTCAACCTTATAAGGGTTGAAATCAAAAGCGTCTTGGCATTGCTTTCTCATCTAAATATATAATTAGAAATTTACCTGATGGTCCTCTTTACATAGCCGGGTGAATCAATTACAAGCCCACTAATGGGATATTAATTGATCCTATCTATGGAGAGATTGTGATCACTAAGGAATTCTTACTTTTGCATGAACTCTATCGAGAAACATATGATAAACCGAAAGCATGTATAAAAACACACAATGGTTTCATTTTCCCTATGATGGGATGGGCCACCATTCCTTTACAAATAGCACTAAAAAAATTAGATGTTTCATTCTCCATCATCTTGATGTGGGACCAATTCAGTGTGAAGCTTGGTTAGTCATGGCTATGCTCTAGGAAAGTTGTCCTTTCGATTATGCATAAATGCTTAAAGTTTCCCTTTGACAATGAAATTTTCGTTGTGCACCATTGTGGCTTTAATGCTTTGTCTTCCCGAGGGATTTTTTCATTAGATTTCTTTTGGCCCAAGCCTATGGAACATATTAAACCTCGAGAAGACTTATTTTTCAAATCCTATCAAAAGTTCAAGGTGAAATGCATAGAAAAACTATCCCTTAGAAACATGCCTCAACCTATGACTGAGCCTCCTATCCTTGATGAAAATGTTATTGAACCTACAGAAATTCCAAATAACCAAGACCAACCTAAGATATATCCTTTTCCTATCTCTTACAAAAGACCAAGAGATAATAAAAAAATCCCCATCACATCTCATAAGATAAAACAAGTTCACAAAATTAAAGAGAAAGTTATTGAACAACTTCCCATGGTTCCTTTCATTTCTCCCCCTAGGGAAGAAAATAATCCAATGGTTGATAAACTCACTCCTACACAAACAGAACTTGAAAATCGTACTAAAAGAAACATAAATTCTAGAGACTGTAGGCATAGACATATTGTTCTTGCTCGAAGGCTAAATGAAGAAAATAACAAAGAAAATCAAAATCCAAACTTGACTAAAGAAATACACGATGAGTTTCCCTCCTTCCTATAACAAAAAGAGCCTATACCACAACTACAACAAGAGCTAAAACCTTCTTTAGATGTTATCATTTGACCTCCCATTGTTATTAACTTGGATGACAATGATGAGGTTGCTAAAATTGATGAAATACATAATGAATTGAATACATTGTTTTCCTCTTATATGAGCTTAAACGATAATTCTCCTAGGAAGAGTGTTGAACTTGAGTGATGACCCTAGTTTGATAATTGTTGTTGTCCCTTTGGATAGTTTTCCACCTTATGTATATGATGAACATGATTGGGATGTAGATGACCTACTAATAGGTTGACTCGCATGTGCCTTTCCAATATTTTTCATTATTTTCTTTTTCATGTTATGTATGTGATTGCATGTGCGTAATGTGATCTCCCTGTGCTGTTTTATTTGACGTATCTCTCTATCTTTGTGACATTCCTCTATTTATATGTACATTCTTCTCTATTTCATAAATCTTTATCTTTTATTTGTCTTGTTTGTTTCCTTTGGGGGATGAAGCAATGCGTTGAGACTTTTACATCTCTTCCATGTTGAACCAAAAGATTTTCCTTTATCTTTTCTTTGTCTTGTGTTTTCCTTTTGGGGATGACACAAGGTATCAAGACATTTATGTCTCTTCCATGTTGACCTGAAAGGATTTTCTTTGTTTTCACTCTCTTTATTTCATTCTTCTTGTTCCATGAGTATTTGGGGAATGATGATAGTTCTGATCTCTCTAAATAACATTGTAGCAAAGGCATACTAACCCTGAATCCATAGATCCCTCATGTGTTTGGAGTTTCATTTTGGGGACAACCCCTCCCTTTTCATGACATAGATTTATTTGGGAACATATGACTTGGAATATGGATTTCCAAATAAGTTCTCATGTCCTCTTTATTGTTAGCATTGATCATTTTCTACTTTAAAGTAATTTCTCACAACATGGTGTTAAGAAATTTCTTTAAAGTGGGGCATACATTGGCATTATTCTTTTGCATTTCATGTTTCATTGTGTAGTATTCTTACTTCATGTGATGCATCTTTTTCTTTGTGGTGGTGTTGGGTGTGATGTCCTTCAAGAGTGTGAAATCTCTTAGCATATTATATTCCTCTTAGTGGTTGATGCAACACACTGCATCCCCTAAGTTGTGAATCTTATATTCTTCGATTGGTCCTCTCTTTGAGAAATTAGGCATGATGTTCCCTAAGTTAAGACCTTACATGAATTAAGAAAAACTCCTTTGAATGTACCTTAAACTATTTTACATAAAAAAAAAATTGTTATATGACCACCTTCCATAACACACTTTGCTTTCCTGTGGTGCCATCTTGTTTTTTCATGAGTTTCAAGCATACAAAGCTTTGCTTGCCTCATGAAGCTTGAAGTTCATTGTTGTGTGGCACCTTGTCAAATTTATCAGGAGGTATAACTTTGGTATGGTTGTATGTATGGGAGCCAAACTTAGGCATGACTTTCCCATAGCCACTTACTTGTCTATGTGGGCACATATTGGTCGCATGTGTATGTGTCTCGCTAGGGGCTCACCTAGTGGATGACCTTTAAGGTTCCACTATACCTTGTGAGCATGCATTTGGTTTGCATAGTGGACATTGTATTCCACTTGTAAGCTTTCTTGGACAAACAACCTAGATCTGATCCATACATTCATGCAAAAAAAATGGTCGAAGCTTGATCCACCCCCGCTTCTATTTTTATTTTTCTTTCTTTATGTCTTTGGCAGTGAATGCTTATGCCTTTTTTCTCTTTATATCACCATTTTCATGTGTGTTATTTTGTGCTTATGTTAGATTTCCATAGGATTTTGATCATGGGGGCTTGCACAACCCTCTTGATTGTTGCCGTCATATCTTGCTAGCATTGGTACACTTGGACCCTCTTGATGCGATTTTATCTACTTTAGTGTGAGTTTGAAGCAAGTTCCTACTCTCACTAAAGTAGGGGCTAAATGTAGTGTAGAAAAATGTAACCCTTTAGATTTTCACACTTGTTTGGGCCCTCCCGACTAAAATTGGGCTTCTTTATGTCTTATTTAGCCTTATTTAATGCATTTTTCTGAGGATAATCCCATGTATCAACTGACTAATCATAAATTAATTATTTTGGATTGTATGGTCCAAATTTAGTGATTTGGGAATCATACGCCACATTGGGAATATAGGTCCCACCTAAGTTTCAGGGCCTAGATCTGCATTTGGCATTAAACAAAACATTTCTTGAAAAATTTATCCCAAACTTAGCATAATGGGACTCATATGCCCCAACTGGTGTATGAGTCTTTCTTAGCTTAGAAATAATTTGAATTCAAATTATTGGTGGATTTTATTCTCCTAGATTTGATGTTAGCTTGTATTGTTGTAATTTTAGGAAATTTAGCATAAACAAGTATAAATACAAGGTTATTTCACATATTTTCTCCTACCAATTTAAGTATTCAAGCATTATAGAAAATTTGTGATCAAGAGCATTCAAGAGCATTCATGAGTGATTATCAAGCATTTTGGAGCTACTTTCAAGATTTAAGCATTATGTCAAAGTCATCATGCATCATGTTTTTTCTTGAGCTAAAATTTGTGATGTAGGGTTTTATGATTCAAGAAATCATTCGTCATATCCATATTATTCAAGCAAAGAGTTAAGATCCCCATTCATGCTAGACATTACATAAAATATTTCAGCCTTTGTTCCAAGGGTTTGGTGAGTTGCAACATTGAATATTTGTTCATTCATCATTCCTCCATTCTATTTGATTTCATTTCAAGGTTTGATTACCAAAACGGGTTTTGACCAAGGAAAACCCCTATCCACTAACAAAAAAACATTTTTCCCTCTCTTTGATGTGTGGTTCACATATTTAGATTGAAGATCCCTTGAAGAGAAATATTGGTGAAATTTTTTCAAGGTTTCAAAGTTTTCAAAGTTGTCACCTTACTTGCAAGATCACAGAAAGTCACCTACAAGGCAGAATTCAATGTTTTGGAACTGGAGATTTGACAAGAGGGAAGCTACAAGAAGCCATTAGAGGATGTCATATTTTCATAGAAACCTTGATATTGGGAATAGATCACCACTTATGGTGTATGACTCCCAATATATACATTTTCAGGCATTTTTTATAGATCCTGATTCAATAGTTCTAGATTCCAGTTTCGATGTAAAAGAGCATGAGAGATCAAATCTCAAACCATCCAAAGCAAATTGAAACTTAAAATTTATAACAAAAACAAAAACATGAAAGATGAACACAATGCACAACACCACACAACACCATATATGCATGGAAAACCCCAAAGGGGAAAAACCACAGTGAGAAAAGTTGCTAGGAGCTATTGTCCTAATTTAGCCTCACAAATGAATAAAAATTTACAACTTTGTTTTAGGGATACAACCAAAGGAAGCTACTACTCCTTGTAGAAATTTTTTAGGGTCCCTCCCAAGGAAGCTACAACTCCCTGTATAGTATTTTTTAGGGCTACAACCTAAGGAAGAAACTACTCCTTGAACTGAGAACAAACTTGGAAATGACTATAGCATGACAGTCCTTTTGCTATTTTAATATTACAATGAATCTCAATCCTCTTGATGATTGCAATTTTTATTTTTCCCTTCTCTTTTGTTGATTGAAATTCTACTTTGACTCTTCTACAAATGTCTTCTTTGCAAATTACTGGCTCACTACTTTCAACCTTCAAGAAGTTTTTCTTGAGGCTCACTACCTCTTGCAATCAATTAGACACACTCTTGGTTGCCCTTCTATTACTGAGATATGAACAAATATATCTAGATAGGATCTTCCACTTCTTCTCTTTATCTTTCAGTTGCTTACATAAACATCATAATACCTTACACATCCATACCTCAACCACATGACCTAGATCAACTAGGTTTATAATATATACATGATATTACATTGATTATATTATATGTTGGCCAATTAAAAAAAAGTATTACAATTACAAGTCAGCCAAAGATCATAAAACAACATGAAACATGTAGAGGGCAATACCCAAAACAGACTACACACAACACCAAGAAGAGAAACACACCTTGCAGATTCCAACACATGCTTAACTTGGTCCTAAACACTTTTCACAACATTGATGTTCAAAGAACAACATCCACACACTTCACACATTCAAATTAGGTTGGCCTTAAGCAAGAAAATATGAAACAACATGTCGTCTATCATAATATTGGTGGTACACATGAATGATGAAACATTACTTGTGATTCTCCCAGATGAGTTGGCATGACCCATACAACATCTCCAAACACTCCATAGACTCCACACAAATATGAAATTGTGGCACACACCCTCAACATGCCCCACTTGGCCAAGAAAAAGCATAACCTGAAAACACCTTCATTCCATACCAAATCCTATTCCAAAGAAACCAAAAAAAATCTTGCAGAGCAAAAATAGACATCACATGATACTCAAGAACACTCTCATACACCCCTTTCACAATTTCATGCAGCAACAGGTTGGCACAAGCCAAATGAAATTGAAACTGGTCACTAAACAACATAGTCTTGAACTATATCACTTATAACTTTCTTTGTGAAAGGAAAAATAATACAAAACTTTGGATATAGCACCTTCACAACTCAAAAAACTTAACTCAAATCCACATGACTATATCCATAAAAGCAAGGGAATACATAGTCAAACTTTGCACCTCTGTGAGTATCCTCACATAAACAATATAGTCTTCAAGCTGTCACTTTCAACAATACCTTTCCATAATCCAAATGAATTGAAACTTGGACCACGCATGCCCTAACATATCATGAAAATAACTTCCAAACCACAAGAGCACAACATCACTAGTGGAGAAATGTAGAGCATCTTTCAAAGACTTTGGCAACCAATCAACCAGATTGCAACTCTCTTTTGACAACACTGACAACCAAACTTATCAAGATACAATAATCGCAATTATACTTTTGACATTAATGACAACCAAATTGAAAAAACATTCTTGTGGTTTACTTATTTTTATTTTACAATTTTGTGAAGTCACAAGAAAGCTCTAGGGTTTTGATAACATGTGTTAAGAGTAATCTCTAGATTCCCATAATGGTTTCACCATGGTATTTTGACTTATTCAAATTGATAAGAAGTTAGATAAAGCATTACTAAATAACAATTGATTGTCATGTGTAATTGTAGAATTTTAATGTAATTTGTAACTCATCATTTTCAATTCACAAGTCACAAAAGGTGAATTAATTCTATATAAACCCACAAGCTATTTTTTAAGTGTAGGCTATATGGAGTTTTATAAGTTTTAAAAAATTGAAATTCACAAGTCACAAAAGTATATGAGAGAGGGACCCATAGTGGGTTGGGCTCCTATACTAGGTATAGGAGTTGACCAAATTGGGCCCATTACTTTTTAATAAGAGATCTTTTAAATATTTATTTATTTTCCAAAAATAGGACATATGGGGACCAAACAATCTTCTCATCACATTTGTTTACTTTTTAGTATTTTTTTTTATTAATATTAGGTGGCATACACAAATGATTAACAAGGATTTTAAAACACAAATGCAATTGATATTATTTTGAACTTGTACACAAGTGGATGCAATAGAACCCAAAATGTCACATTAAAGAACTTATATTAATAAGTAAACATCCATATCTTTCAAGCACATGACCAGCCATCAACCTAATTTAAGTTCCAATTTGCACTATAATAAATAGATTTAAAAACTTTTTCATTACAACATATATCCCATCAAACATGGAGATTTGTCTCGAAAAAAGTGCATATAATAAAATGATGGAGTCCCAAGTAAAATGTAATAGTGCCCAAGTGAACTCAAAACAATGATAAATGCCCATCTACTGGTCCCTTTTCCTTAATACTTGCAAAAGAGGCCATAGATAACCGTGTAAGGCCATAGATAACCATAATTTAAAATTTATTAAACAATAAAAGAAAATAATATTAAATTTAAATATATTCAATCTTAACTTTTTAATAAAAAATCAATTTAAATGAAATAATACTAATAACTAAAAATATATTTTATTAAAAAATGTCTTTTATTAGAAATACAAATGACCTGTTACAAAACCTAAACCTGAAAAGAATAATAAATTAAAAATAAACATAGCTTAAATTCGGGAAGAAGTCAAGCAACTACAAGCGAAAGAAGCAGTGGATGGCGATGGAAGACTAATTTTCTGAGGTTCTCTTTGTTCCTTTTATATGAAGGTTCTCTTCAATCTATTCACCATTTGTAATTGGTTGATCTATTCAATCATTGATTCAAATTTGACTGCAATGAGGTTCACAAGTTTAGCTAAAAAGTATATAATAGATTGAGCGCACAATGTCCAAGTCTCACATAAATTTTAGGGAACAAAGTGGACAACGCACTAATTTTCTCTACAACTTTCTCATCAGTTCTCTTCTTTACTGTAAGTTTTCTAGGTATTGAAAATTCATCAGTTGTTTGCCATTTTTCATCTTCTAACTGAAATTAAAATAAATCAATCATTGCCTGTTGCAGGTTGCCATTGATTTAATACTGTCATGATTTAATTGAGGCTACCATTCACCTTTCTCATGGTGGAATGTCAAATTTCTAGAGTAAATGGAACCATCACTAAATTGTAATTAGGAACCTTCACTTACCACTTTTTACAACAAATTCCAAGTTTTCCTACATAAACCCCAAATTTCCTAGTTTAAGTTTCCAACATCCCATACACAAGACTCCTAGAGGCTTGGAATTGTAGAGTTCTATCAACATTCAAGTAAGTTCAATACTCTAACGTCACCACAATGTTTGTTGTTTAAGTTTAAACTCTATTGTTGTTTTGAATTACAACTGTTTAGCTTCAATTTTAAACCAAACAACAATACAGTTAAAACACAAATATCTTTTAATGCGAGAGTGTGTGAGAAAAAGGTGGTGAGTTGCTGAGAAATAATGTTGTTATGGATTAATCTGTATTTCCTTATTTGTTTAGAATGTATTCAAAACAACCATCAAAATTTACATGTATTCATCTAACTTATTTAACATCCATTCAAATTTAAGATACCTGTATTCATATGTAAATTTCAAATGGCCTGTAGTGGTATCTATATTCATCTAAGATACCTAACTAGGTAAGCATCAAATGACCTATAAATTTCAATGGATTAATCTATATTTCCTTATTTGTTTAGAACATATTTAAAACAACCATCGAAATATAACCAAACTGCACTAATATTTAACAATCTAGGTTTCATGAGCAGTATTTAACAATCTAGTTTTCATTTGGTAGTTTTCATTAGAAGTATTTAATAATGTAGGTTTTTGTCCTATTAGGCATGCACATCATAAAGTTCAGGATTCTTTTATAATTGATAAGTTTCTTTCATTGGGTTCAAAACACCCTTAGGATTGAAAGTTCAACTATCTTATGAAATTGGTTAGGCCCTAATTTTTCTTTTTATATTGTTTAGTTCTTCTTATATTGTTTAGGCCCAACACTAGTATTGTTGTCAACAAGTTTGAACCTAAAAAATTTTAAACTTTTCTCATGTCTTGTCCTCTTACATATTGTCAACTCAAACTTCAGTTGATTTGTTTAACTCTTTCACTTACTTTGACATTTATTAGCTTACCCTGTGACAACACATCATTATCCTACCCTAAGCCTATAGCATTTTTTCTTCATTGGAGGCTAAAATCTATCGTTACAGCCTTTTGGTATAGACCAATTTGATGAGACAGATCCAATAGAGAGCACATATAAGTGCTCATTCATCAATTGGTAGAATTTTTTTGATTTGGTATAGTTTTATCTAGTAAATTGTGATTGTGTACATTCAAGAAAATGTTAGGTGGGGTGAAGTTGAAGAAGGAAGCACAGTGGGGTCTAGCTAGGAAGAAGACGCCAGGCTTTTACCGAATTGACAATGCCCTTCATATATCACCGTGCTTGTCCATTTTTTTGTGCCACTCAAACAATGAGCTCCATAAATTGACCAAATCAAACAAACAATGCCAAAGCCCCCATAAAAATCAAGTGCTTAACAACTTCTAGAGTAGATAGATAGAATCTTTCATTTTTCAAGGCACTAGAACATCCTTCCCTCTCACACTATTAATGCTCTCAACATCAATCCTTCAACTTTGCAGCCCATTTTACACACACCCACAAGACTTAAACCAACCAAACACTATAATAATGTGGATCTAAATCCCCAACATGAAAATTAACGACAATTTAAATCAATGCTAAATAAATTAGACCCAAAACTTTGAAATAACAAATAATAGGTGGTAAATAGTAAAGCTTGTATTGATAAACAGTGACTATTGCATTGCACAGTAGATGCTTAAATGAGGACTATTGTAGGAAATAGTGTCCCTTAATTATTAAAGCCTCATTATAACATTATGAACTGCAGTTAGGATAGGAAATCATGTAGTCAGGATAGGATATCTCCCCTTATTCAATGTGAGGGAGGAGTTCTCATGGCTACCCCACCCCTACCATCTTACAGAAGTTCTCATAAACTGGTAGTTTCTTTTTCTTTTTCTTTTCTATTTTTCTACTTGTTTTTCATAATTATTAAACAATTGTCTCTTTGTAATTTGTAAATATTGGAGATAAAATCTAAGAAATGCTAAAAAGGAGGGAATGCATGTGTACCAAAAATTTTAGGAAAAAAGTGTTGCATGATTTAAGCCATGAGAGGAAGCAAACACAACATTTTAAACAACCAAAAACCCATGTGAAAACCTAAGACCCTTTTGAAAACCGAAGCTTCAAAAGACAAGAAGATGAAAAACTAGAAGAACATTAAATGTACAAGCATAAAAAGCTTTGAAAACACACAAAAAAAAAATCCTCTTTGTTTTCAAGCTAGAAAGATCATTTCCTTAGTAGGATAAGAAATCCTTACTAGGGTTAAAGGAAAAAAAAGCGAAGCTAGCGAATGCAGGTGTCTTATCAACTCCAAGGTGAACCAATATGGGTGCCATCTGCAATGAACAAACACAGAGAGAAGAGTCAGTAATCATGTCAAAGGGTTTGTTAAGTGTGAAGGACATGAGCATTGAACACTCCATAGCTATGAAAATGCAAGAAACGATAACCAACAAAATAAGGAGGGAGTGGGAGTTAATGAGTCTGAAGTTGGTGTAAATGCAACTAGACTTCCTTGTTAATGCGAGAGTGTGTGAGCACAATTCATGATGCCACTTCCCGCCACTAGTGTATGGTGTGTTCGATCTTTGGTCAGTGGTAAAAAATGGCTAGAAATTTGACCCCGCCAAAAAAATGTATCATCAACGTGGAAAATTGATGTCCAACATGTTAAAACAAAATATTTAGGTTTTCCACATCACCATTTATGTGGAAAAGTAAAAAAAAAACTTATTCAGATGATGTGACGCACCAGATGGAGGGGGAAGTTAGGGTGAACTATTATGGATCCCTCTCCCCTAAGGTGGATTATTTTATATGAACCCACAAAGTATTTTTCTAAATATAAATTATATGAAAATTTATAAATTCTAAAAAATCATACACTAATAAAAATATAAAATCTTAAATGTAAATTTGCAAATTACTGGACCTCTCATTTCCATGAACTTTATACTAGAAAAATTCACAACTCAGTCATAATTGCCCATTTGTACACTAACCACAAAATCCCATTACTATGCAAATCAAGGCATAAAAGAGAAAAAATGAAAACTTGAAAAGTAGAGTCTTCATCAACTTTGCAAATATTTTAAATTGTGAACAAAGTCCATTTCTCACAATGTAAAAGACAATTCGTTTCAATGCACATATATGTATGTTAGAAGATGCAACTTATGAATTTAACCTTAGTTCCCACCATTCTCTAATATTGAAGTAAATATAATGCAGAAAATTATTAGTTGTATTGCAACATTGTAAGCTACAAACTTACTCTGCTTGTACGCATAAATTGCAAATGTCCATGTGTCAAAGCACATGTGTTAAAAAATTGCAAATTATAAACATGCTGCCACTTTCTATTCCTGCATAGCAAATTATAAAAAATTCTTTCTCAAATGGTTCCCAGCATCTTCCCTACCTTTGCCCATGGGAGCTTTGGAACATGTATGAAAATTGTTGAACAAAAAGATATATATGCACAAAGGGAATCTATTAAAATTCTTCAAATGCCCTAGTAAACCCTCTCTCTTATCTCATCTGTTTGAGACACTATAAATAACAACTTAAGGATTTATTCATTGCATTTTCTTTGGGTATTCCTTATCATATTGAGAGGGTTTGTTGAATAAGGAATGTCATCATCACATAATATTGACTACACCTCCCTATGGATGCTCTCATCTACTACTGGTGCCTTTCCCCGATCAGTCGACTGCAACAAGAATATTAAAAACATTATCAAAATTAACCCAATAAACTTATGAAAACAACATAATAATAAAATTTTTTGCTCGTATCTAATTTGTACAATTAAAATGAGGTAAACCTGTCAGGTAGAAGCGGCTGAAGATACATCACAATCTGTGCTTTAGGTTGGAGACTTCTCCATACGATCAATGTCCCGCTGTGACAAAAATTAAATATAAAAAACATTACCAAGTATGTGCAGGATCATGATGGGCCAAAAAGTGGTAATATGATGGGTATGTGGCTGACGACTTGTTTTTTACCCAAAATTGATGAAATGAAATTTTTTTTAAAGGAGATTCTCCATTTTCCACCAATATAAATTATGCCTTACTTTGAATTAAATAAGTAATTATTATTCATTTTCCATTCAAATTAGGACTAAAGTCCTCATCAATAGACTGATTGAAAAACATCTATAGCTTTCAAACGATATCACATTTTTTGAATCCAAAACATGTGTCACATTCTATGCTTCACATACTATAGGATTAAAAAAATAAAAAATGAATTTCATGAATTTTTGACCAAGTTAAGGTGGTCAGACATACGAGTTTTTTCTATTTTTTAAAAGTTGTAATAAAAAATTCATAATTAATTATTTACTAAGAAAAAAATTACAAAAAAATATGTATCACATCGGGACATGAGTCCTCTACTTATATATAAAATATTATAAAAAAATATTATCATTTTATTATGGTTAGGGTGGTCAGAGAGACACCTACTTCTTATTTTTTACCCAAAATTTAAGTACTACTGCATTGAAATTTCAAATTTTCAACAAATAAATTTTTAAAAAAAAAAAAAAAACCTAGTAGTTGGTGTATACCAACCCAAGGTTGCTTGCACAACTCCTAGAAGACCTTTCTCACTGTCTCCTTCTTGAAACCTGACTCCAATGGGTTCCTCTTGAGCTTGGAGATTGACCAAACCTTGCTCCAACTCTTCTCAAAGATTTTCCTACCTTGTGCTTTACCTTGGGTAGACAAACACCAATTGAAATTGTAATCTTTCTCACTGCACCTAGAAGATTCTAGATGCTAACTTCAACACCATGCTTGAGCTACTTGCAGGGGAATTGGAAATATTGTTTCCTTGTATTTCATGTTTGTTTGAAGGCATCTTGGAGATTCTCTATCCTTCACTTAACCCGATTTCCAAAATCTTGCTTGAAGAGGCCTAGTTTCTACTAGCCTTTACCAGTCCCTTTTCTGCCCTTTTATCTCCAACATGACACACAACCTAGTGAATAAATCACATTTCCTGACACCCTTTTGGGACTTTTAAATCTTGCACTAGATTTCTAGCCTTCTTTTGTTCCGTATAGTGCCTCCCTAGAATCAAGGAGAATTAGGGCTAATAGGCCTAATAGCTAGGGTTTTAAGAATTTCTTGCTGCTTCCTCACTCTATTGGATTGTTCAAGCCTCAATCCTTTTCAACATGTCAAATTGTGACCAAAACCTTCTTGAATCCGTACAGATTTCATAATGTACCTTCTGCCCCTGCCTGAGTTCTCAAATTTTTCCTACCAAACTCCTAACCGGGTTACAATAGCTCGCCTAGGGTTTGGTTTTCAAAATCATTGCTTGGCTCTTTTGATTTCCTACTATTAAATATGTACAATGCATTGGATTCCCTCCCATATTCAACCAAACTCAGGAGTATCCCGTGGTCAGTGTCTATGGGGAAGCCATTTCAAATTTTGCTGCTCAAAACAGGGAAAACTAATAACTACAACCTAATCTATGAGTTGGAAAAAGCAAAATCTACACTAAAAAAACTATGTAACAGATGAAGATTACTCTATACTATCCAAAAATGCACTGACATAGTGTGAAAACAATATATACAATGTTTTCTATATCTCTATTTTGAAAACATACGGGTAATACACAAAACACAGAAAATTTAGAACTTCTGCCAAACTATCCTCTATTTCTCACAACAAAACTTCATTACAATGATCCCTTCTACTTGTTACGAGCCATTACCTCCATCTTGAAGTCTTTTCCACCATTCAAGGGAAGATTGCTCGCTCCCATATCCCTGATTTTAAGGGAATCTCAAGACAACTACCAAGTTACATGCAACCAAGCAATGTTGCCATGCCACTATGCAATATTCTTGCAACCTCGCCATTATCCTTCATCTTAGGATCACTAACTCCTTGATTCCAAATTAACAACTTCCCTAACTACCTCTAGGCATCTTTTAACAATGTAGATGTGATAAACACACAGTAAATGCTTACATTCTAACACAAGTTGTCCTAAGCTAAACAAAACAATATTTAAGAACCTTGATCAAACTAGGATGTCCTAAGTCCTAGTGACCAATATTAACACACAAAATAAGACCTTATAAGGTCCAAAGTAAACACATCAAAATCCCTGACTTGGCTAAGGTCAGTACAAGCCAAAAATTATTCACAACAAATTGGAGTCAAGCCAAGGTGCTCCTGCACCATCCTCCCCAAAACAGAAAACTTCAATCCATCCTTGGATTGAGCAAGTTAGGATCAATGCCCAACTTCTTAAAATCTGCCTCCTTGATCCATACTGCATCAACTTCAGATTGTCCTTGTCTTTGGATTAGATGTTCCTTATACTCTTTGGTCCTAGTCTTCTTGAATACTTTAGTGTCCAATACCTTGTCAGCTTGCTTGACTATAGTGGAGGGTAGTTTGAGGTCTTCTACATCCTGACTAACTTCATGGAAGGTCTGATCCATGTTGATTGGTGGTCCTTTGTAGTGTACAAGGTCTGCAACATTGAAAACAGGGGACAGTCCACTGTCATCTAGTAATTGCACCTTGACTGCAATGTTGCCATACTTTTCCAAGATAGGACAGGGACCTATCCTCTTCATTTGCAGCTTATGAGGAACTCCTTTCTACAATCTACCCTTATTCAAATGTACCATGACTAAGTCCCCAACATTGAATTGGTCTTCTTTCCTATGTTCATCCACCTTAGTTTTATGCTTCATTGTGTTTTCTACCAAGGTTTTTCTGACTGTCTCATGAATTTCCTGCATTGCATAGGCAAAGTCATCAACATAACCACTTCCCTTGACTCCATCCTTCGATTCTCTCAGCTCATAGACACCTCTAGGGTGTAGTCCATAGACAATTTCAAAGGGGATCTTCCCTATGGATCTATTTACTGTATCATTATAGGCATATTTAGCTTGCCCAATAATCTGATCCCATTGTTGACCATACTCCTTGGTTAGGCATCTCAAAAGGTTTCCAAGTGTCCTATTCACAACTTCGGTCTAACCATCAGTTTGAGGATGGTATGCAGATCCAAAGGACAAATTGGTGCCCATCCTTTGCCAAAGAGTCTTCCAAAAATGACTCATAAACTTGGTATCTCTGTCTGATACAATGCTGATTGGTAAGCCATGAATCCTGACTATCTCCTTAAAGAAAAGAGAGGCTATTTGACTGGCATCATTGGTTGTTTTGCAAGGTACAAAGTGAGCCATTTTTCTGAATCTGTCTACAACAACATAAAAACTGTCCATACCTTGCTTTGTCCTGGGTAAACCAACTACAAAGTCCATGCTCAAGCATTCCCATGGCCTAGAAGGGATAGGCAGTGGCTGGTATAGGCTTGCATTTGAAGAAGTGCCTTTTGCCTTTTGACACACCACACAACTTTCCACATACCTCCTGACATCTAGGTTCATCCTAGGCCAAAAATAAAATCTTTGGACAAGCTCTTGAGTTTTGGTGATCCCAAAATGACCACTCAATGCACCATTATGTTTCTCTTGTATCAAGTTCTCCCTAATAGAACCTCTAGGAACACAAAGCTGATTTCCTTTAAACAATAAATCACTTTGCAAGGTATATTCAGCATATTTGCTATGGAAATGATTCTTGTACTCAAGACATACCTTATAAATTTCTACAAAGTCTTCATCATCTGCATATAGATCTTTGAAATGATCTATCCCCATGCTCTTCAACTGAATTTCCTGAATTGTGAGGACTCTCCTGCTCAATGCATCAGCCACTTTGTTGAGAGCTCCTTTCTTATGCTTGTTATTGAAGGTGTAAGCTTGCAAGTACTCCACCCATTTCATGTGCCTGTGACTCAACTTTTCTTGTGAATTCAGAAAACCGAGTGCTTGATTGTCTGAGTACACAATGAATTCCTTGGGAAGCAAGTAGTGCCTCCATTTCCTTAGTGCTTGGACCAATGCATACATCTCAAGGTCATAAGAAGAGTACTTCTTCTTGGCTTCACTTAACTTCTTTGAATGAAAAGCCACCGGTCTGCCCTCTTGGCTGAGAACAGCTCCAATAGCTACATTGCTTGCATCACATTCAATGGTGAATAGATTCTCAAAGCTTGGCAACACCAAAATAGGCTGGGTAGCTATCTTTTCCTTTAGCAACTCAAAACTCTTGTTAGCTTGCTCATTCCACACAAATTTGGTTTTCATTCCTCCTTTAATGGTATCCAACATAGGAGCACAAATAGGACTAAACTGCCTTATGAATTTCCTGTAATACTGAGCAAGACCATGGAAGCTTCTTACGTTTGTTGCTGTCTTTGGAGTGGGACAATTGAGAATGGCTTCTACCTTGCTGCTGTCCATCTTCAAGTTGCCATGTGATAGCACAAATCCAAGGTACACCAGCTTTGTTTTGATGAACTTACACTTTTCCAGATTGATCTTCAGCTTCTCCTCCTGCAGCTTCTTGAAAATCAACTCAATATGTTGGAGGTGCTCTTCTCTTGTTCTGCTATAGATTAGTATATCAGCAAGATACACTACTACAAACTTGCCAATGTAGTCTTTTAGGATTTCATTCATGAGTCTCATGAATGTGGAGGGGGCATTAGACAATCCAAATGGCATAACTAGCCACTCATAGAGACCCTCATTGGTTTTGAAGGTTGTTTTCCACTCATCACCCTCATGTATCCTAATTTGATGATAGCCACTCTTTAAATCTATCTTGGTATAGTACCTAGCTTCACCTAGACAATCCATGAGATCTTCAATCCTAGGGATGGGAAATCTATACCTGATGGTTATCTTATTTATTTCCCTGGAATCAATACAAATCCTCCATTCTCCTCCTTTCTTAGGTGCTAAGACAGTGGGTACTACACATGGACTAATGCTTTTCCTAATGAGACCTTGGTCAAGAAGTTCTTGAATCTGCCTGGCTATTTCCTCATTTTGTTGAGGTGTCATCTTGTAAGCTGCCTTGTTTGGAAGGGTGGCTCCTGGTATCAAGTCTATCCTATGACTTATGGCTCTTTTAGGAGGTAAGGTTGCTGGTTGACCACTACTTACAATGCCTTCATAGGTCTGCAACAAGTCTTGTATCTCCTTGGGTGACTCTTTCTTTTCAGCTGCCTTCTCTTTGCTTACCTCTCTTGGCTTGATCATCACTGCATAGCCAACTCCTTCTCCTTCTTCCAAAGCTTTTAAGAACTCTTTTTCACTCACCATTAGCAGCTTAGAACCTGCTGTCTGCACCTCTGTATCTTCTAGCAAAGATTGAATCTTGTAGGTTACATTGTCTTTCTTGAAGGTATATGAGTTCCTTACTCCATCATGCACAGCTTGATGGTTGAATTGCCATGGTCTACCTAGGAGCAAGTGGCATGCATCCATAGGTAACACATCACACAAAACTTTGTCTTTGTACTTGCTAATTGAGAACTCCACCCATGCTTGTTCATTCACCAAGACATGCTGACCCTTATTGAGCCATGTGACCTTGTAAGGATTATTGTGAGGTATCCTTGTCAATTTCAGCTTGCTGACTGCCTCCTCTGACACAATATTGTCAGTAGAACCTGAGTCAATGATGACTTTACACACTTTCCCCATCATCTTTCACTTTATCCTAAACAAGGACGTTCTTTGGCTCGACTCTTCTTTCACCATTTCTTTGATTAAAGTCCTCCTCATCATGAGATTCTCACCTTCCTCTGAGTTCAAAGGTACCTCAGGTTGTTTATTTGCTACAGCTGTCTCATCTTGAATCAGATTGGTTCTCTTATCTCCTCCATGAGAAGTGCTACCTTTCTCTGGACATCTATAGGCTGGGTGTCCCAATTGGTTGCAGTGATAGCATTTCATGTTGGTGAAGTAGCTGCCTCTCCCTTGTCCACCACTTCTTCCTCTGGAGTTGAAACCTCTTCCTCTACCACCTCTACTAGAGCTTCCCTCTTGCTATTCAGAAAATCTGACTTCTCCTTGGGCTCTTGATTCTATACTTCTTCCACCATAGCCACCTCTTTGTCCTCTGTTGTCTTTTCCTTTCCCTCTACTTTTGGGATTTTTCTCTTGCTTCTTTTTGCCTTTCTCCTCTATTTTCAAAGCCATTTGATAGCATTGGCAGACTTTTTTGAAGTTTACTAAGCTCATATCCTCTTGGATAGACCACTTGAGCCCATTCAAGTACCTTGCTAACCTAATACTCTCATCTTCAACCACTTTTGATCTAAGGCACAATTTTTGAAACTCCTCTGTATAGGTTTGAACATCCATATCTTTTTTCCTTAGATTGTGTCTTCTCCTATGCAACTGGACTTCATAATCATCAGGGAGATAAGTTTTCCTTATCTTGGTTACCATCCCTCTCCATGAAACTATAGGACCTTTGCCTTCTTTCTCTCTTTTAGATTGTACAAACTTCCACCATGTGAGAGCTACTCCTCTCAACCTTGACTTGGCCACCTTTACCTTTTGGGCCTCTATAATGCCATCACATTCAAAGTGATTCTCAATGATCTCAATCTAGTCTACAACTGAATCAGGGTCCATTTGTCCACTGAAAAGTGGCACACCATCCAATGCTTTACCACTCAAGGCCTGCAATGCCTTCAAGAATGGTTCCTCTGTAAGAACAAGATCAGGCTTTGGAGCTTCCTCCTCCAAATCCTCTTCTTTTTCCTTGGCTTCCTTCTCTTCCTTCTGCTTTATCTTGTCCTTCACAGTATCTACTGTGTCATGGACTTCATCCAAGAGCTTCTCCATTTGAGATATCCTTTCTCTGAGCAATCGATTTTCTTCCTCTTGCTCTTCTACCTTTTTAGCTAACTCTGCATTTGTCACCATGGCTCCTTCCTCTGGTGTGTTCTCTCCTATTGACTCAGTGGCTTGGCTCATTAATCACAAGCCTTGAATCCAACTAAGCTCTAATACCAATATGGTGTATACCAACCCAAGGTTGCTTGCACAACTCCTAGAAGACCTTTCTCACTGTCTCCTTCTTGAAACCTGACTCCAATGGGTTCCTCTTGAGCTTGGAGATTGACCAAACCCTGCTCCAATTCTTCTCAAAGATTTTCCTACCTTGTGCTTTACCTTGGGTAGACAAACACCAATTGAAATTGTAATCTTTCTCACTGCACCTAGAAGAGTCTAGATGCTAACTTCAACACCATGCTTGAGCTACTTGTAGGGGAATTGGAAATACTGTTTCCTTGTATTTCATGTTCATTTGAAGGCATCTTGGAGATTCTCTATCCTTCACTTTACCCGATTTCCAAAATCTTTGCTTGAAGAGACCTAGTTTCTACTAGTCTTTACCAGTCCCTTTTCGCCCTTTTCTCTCCAACTTGACACACAACCTAGTGAATAAATCACATTTCCGACACCCTTTTGGGACTTTTAAATCTTGCCTAGATTTCTAGCCTTCTTTTGTTTTCATTGCCTCCCTAGAATCAAGGAGAATTGGGGCTAATAGGCCTAATAGCTGGGGTTTTGGAATTTCTTCTTCGCTTCCTCACTCTATTGGATTGTTCAAGCCTCAATCCTTTTCAACATGTCAAATTGCAGCCAAAACCTTCTTGAATCCGTACAGATTCCGTACTGTACCTTCTACGCCCTGCCTGAGTTCTCAACTTTTTCCTACCAAACTCCTAATTGGGTTACAATAGCTCGCCTAGGGTTTGGTTTTCAAAATCATTGCTTGGATCGTTTGATTTCCTACTATTAAATATGTACAATGCACTGGCTTCCCTCCCATATTCAACCAAACTCAGGAGTATCCCATGGTCAGTGTCTATGGGGAAGCCATTTCAAATTTTGCTGCTCAAAACAGGGAAAACTAATAACTACAACCTAATCTATGAGTTGGAAACAGCAAAATCTACACTAAAAAAACTATGTACCAGATGAAGATTACTCTATACTATCCAAAAATGCACTGACACAATGTGAAAAAAATATATACAATGCTTTCTATATCTCTGTTTTGAAAACACATGGGTAATACACAAAACACAAAAAATTTAGAACTTCTGCCAAACTGTCCTCTATTTCTCACAACAAAACTTCATTACAATGATCCCTTCTACTTGTTACGAGCCATTACCTCCATCTTGAAGTATTTTCCACCATTCAAGGGAAGATTGCTCGCTCCCATATCCCTGATTTTAAGGGAATCTCAAGACAACTACCAAGTTACATGCAACCAAGCAATGTTGCCATGCAACTATGCAATATTCTTGCAACCTCACCATTATCCTTCATCTTAGGATCACTAACTCCTTGATTCCAAATCAACAACTTCCCTAATTGCCTCTAGGCATCTTTTAACAACGTAGATGTGATAAACACACAGTAAATGCTTACATTCTAACACAAGCTGTCCTAAGCTAAACAAAACAATATTTAAAAATCTTGATCAAACTAGGATGTCCTACGTCCTAGTGACCAATCTTAACACACAAAATAAGACCTTCTAAGGTCCAAAGTAAACACATCAAAATCCCTGACTTGGCTAAGGTCAGTACAAGCCAAAAATTATTCACAACAAATTGGAGTCAAGCCAAGATGCTCCTGCACCAGTAGTTTAGAAACTACATTCAATTTTAGATTCTATTCTTACATATTTTTGAAATAATATAGATAACTTATTCAAATTTTTAAGTCAAGTTGCCTAACTCTGATTTTTTTGCCACTTAAGGAACTATTTTTTCCATGATGATCCTACACATACCCTACCGAAATGAAACCAATAGACTTACGAAAAAAAGAAAGAATAAAATGGTATATTGGAGTCATTAATTAGAGGTTGGGTAAAATGGTACATAGTACGTACCATCCACATAGCAACTGTGTTTGTAACTAAGCAATTCAAATTGTAGTTGATTCACAACTCTTCCCCTGTAGTTATTGATTTTATCACACATACGAATACATGGTTTCCCTTGCATGCCTCGAATATGCAATTCGGTTGCTTATTTTTTGACCTAGGTTGTGTACTATTTATAAACCGTACAATATTCCCTTATGCTTTTGGTCTTCCGTGAATGTACATAGCCACTCCTTTATTTTTATCCTTATCTTTTAGCTATATATAATTTGCTGACAGTGCATACCTACACATACTTCATGTATATTGAACCAGTTGCATCCAATCTTTGTAACTGTAATAGGGTCCGACATACTACATCAATTCAGTAACTTTTTCATAATAGACCTTTATGTCGTCCATGCAAAATAGGCCCAAACCATGTAATGACGATGGTGCTATGAGATATATCCTCTTGTTGACACAAAAATCGTTGTTTATTGGAGGAAGTTCCTTGGGTACCCATTATTTCTGGAGATGTTTGTACCTCAAGGGCACCTCGACGTCGTCTATGCTCTCATCATCATAAGAACATGACCCCCCTTCAGCAAGAAAAAATTCCATGCATTTATAGAATTTTCTTCTAATCTTTTGACCTCTAGTTGATCTTCCTCTTTTAGACATACTACATGTCTCGCTTTCCTCTTCTCTTCCTAAATTTCCCTCACTCGAGGAAGATAGATCTGAAAAATACCTATTTCGTAGTACCTGCACTCATAAGGATGTTGGATGAAGTTCTTTCATGGTGATGTGATCCTAAGGTGACATTATGATTAATCTATCATTTCATCACTAGAATCTCACAGGTTATAAGGTAATCAAGTCTTGATAGATTGCAAGTTATTGTTATGACCATCCAAATGTGTCCATCACAAATCAAATCTACTTAACGTTTTAACTCCCAAACTTTGTAACAAGTGTTAAATGTGACTATGGTCGACCAGTTACACAACCAAGGCCTCAAATGTATTTTCTAATTGTAATCAAAGGACTTTTGCTCTTCATTCATATAAATAAACTTGAAGGGAAACACCACCAAGTGGTTTATTGGACACCTACATGACTAAAATAGTAGAAAATTTACATTTAATTTCCATATGTCTAAGTGGTTAACGGGGAGGGAGTGTGTACTAGGCCTAGTTAAGTCATCATAAGTTTATGCTTTGGCAATAATTTCTTTTTAAGTCATCTTAAATCTTCCTATGTCTAATTTATAGGACACTTTTGGTATGTTTTAAGGTAGGACGATTGATGAAAGATCCCAAAGAGCCTTTTCCATGGTATCCAGGTACACATAGCAACGGTCTTCTCTTATACGATTGGACATGATTTAAAGAACTTAGCTAGGAATTATTCATTTAACCTAAGGTTTTCTCATATTGCCATCATTGGAAAAGTATGATCAAATTCTTTTATTATGAAGAATTGGTCTATGTGCCTCTAGTAATCACTATAAAAGTTTGTAAGGGTAAAATAACTAATTGCATTAGGTAGGAGAGAATCAACTTTGAGTTCTTCAAAGATTATATTCCTCTATTCATAATTTTTAAGGGTTGTGTGTGGAGGAGGTTATCACTACCAAGAAGGGAGGAGACCTTTCCTTGTGATGGAACTTCAAAATTTTGCTCTTTGTGTTCCATTTTTATCTTTCCTTATGTCTCTGGTCATCTATGGTGTTTGGGAAAAGCCTAAGGTTGGGGTTTTACCTTTGTCTTCATGTAAAACCCTAGTGTTTATCTTATGCCTTGGGTGGGATCTTTTGGGCTGTTACTTTTTGGAATATCACAAGGCAGTCCAATTGGCTGGTGACACGTGTGATTTCTAGCCCAATGCTTGTTTTCTCCTTCTTTTTCTATAAGAAGGAATTCAAGGCCAGAAGTACGGGTTAGCAAGTTAGATATTTTTTGTTGAGTCTAGATGAAGTTGCAAAGCAAATTCTAAAGTCTGATGGTTTTAGGGAAAACGTAATTTAGCTTTTGAGTCATTCTGTAGTAGGTTTTGAATTCATGGGGATTTGATGCTTTATGATAGTACTGTCATTTGAATTGATATGATTAATTCAAACTCATGTCTCTCCATTGTACAAGAATATCTGAATTTTGAATAAAATGATCAAGGGTTGTTTCATTCATCTCACTATTATGGTGTGTATGATTCTTGTTTTAGCTTTAATTCAAGGAATTAATTAAAATGATTGAATGGGATTGTAGGTGGATATGTTCTGTATAAGGATTTGATAAGTAGTATTGAGTTAGAATACATATTGATGAGATTGTAAAGCAGTGTTATCAAGGATCTTATATGTTATGTGTTAAATCTGTCATAAACCCTTAATTGCTTATAAATTTGACTCCTCCAATAGATATATGGCACCGATCTAAGTTATACTTATTTGTATGGTTCAATATTTTTTTTCCTTTACCTAGATCTTGCTAAAAATTGCAAATCAATGACTATCTTATACTGTGAAATGTTGTAGTTATCTCATGCTCCAAATAGTTGATATTATTGATAAACAACCAATTCTATTTGGTATTATCCTATTATGTTTAGCTATTAAATGAGATTATTATTTTTTTTTAATGTTGTTTATGATGATGGTGCAAAGGTTGTAAATTCATTAAGAGATCACCCTCCCAAGTCTTGCAGAGCCCAAAGTGTAGGAGGCCTTTAAAATCCTCGTCAGTTGGTCTAGCTCCTTCAAGCTACCCTTTATTGGAATTGGCAATTCCATAGGTAGATTAGAAGATCAACCTGCTTACTATAAAAACAACCAACACCTTACATATGTTTTTGGTGGAGGTATTAAAGAATAATTGTATGCCTCTATTTCCATTCATTAGATTTACCTTAGCCTAGCATATACTTGGGCTAAGTCTACAATTGCTTTAGACTCATGCGATGAAGGATATGTGTGATGAAATCCTAGACCTCAACCAAGATGTGGGTAGATTATGGGAGTTTTTCCAAGACCTGAGGCTGGTCGATAAAAAAATGAAAGACTAAGCTATATTTTTTTTTCCTTATCTTATACCATTTTATGAGAATGGGGGTGCCAATGTACGAGAAGATCTTTGGAAACTAGGCATCAAAATTGCAAGTTAAAGAGAATGGGGGTGCCAAACTTACAGTATTCATTGCCCCTTGGTCATCAATTTTCCCTGAGTGCCCTCAACCTCGTCCTCGGCGCTGGTAGTGACCTTGTTTTCACTCCTCCAAACTATTCCTCGGCGCTGATATTGACCTTTTTTTCACTCCTTGAAACTCTTTGTCGACGTTGGTATTGACCTTTAACTCCAAACTCTTCCTTGGCACTGGCATTGACCTTGTTTTCACTACTCCAAACTCTTCGTCAGCGTTGGTATTGACCTTTCACTTCTCCAATTTGATGAGCTACAACCTAGTTTCGTTAGGTTTTATAGTATGTTAATTAAACTAAAAATTTTGGCACCATTTAGCTAGGTTTTAATATTATACAATATAGTTAAGTATATACTAGCTATATTTTACATAATAAATAATATAATTATTCAACTTATTATAATTATATATTATATTCTTTAACAAAATTATTAAATACGTATAAAATTATTATAAGTAATAATTAATAATAAGTATATTTTTATATAATACAAAATATAATTAATATAATATATATTTAATATAATAGTAATATATATTAATATGAGAGAGAAAACTAAATTTTGATTGGTTGTTTCATGTCAATAATCCAAGGATGGCATGTGTCCTTGGGGAGTTATGCTCAAGGTAGCATGCCATTTGATTAAAGATATGATAATTCTCCTTTAAGACCTCTTCAATGTACCCATTGCACACTTAAGGAGACAAAGATAAATATAGGTAATAAAATATAGAGAGAGAGGAGATAATGAAAAACATACAAATAGAAAGGGAGACAAAGAGATAGAGAGAGGTAGAGAGATAAAGAGATAAGGATGAATAGATAGAGATATAGGGAGGGTGATTGATATATCTCTCCCTGTCGCTTTCTATATCTCTATATCTCCCACTCTCTATGTCACCTCCTCTTCCCCCCTCTATCTATTGAGCTATCTCTCCCTCTCCCACCTTTCTCTCTCATTCAGTCCATCTCTCCCTCCATTTCTCTTACTATATATCTCTATCTCTATTTCTCTTTTTATCTCTCTCTCACTCCTCTTTCTATCTCTTTCTATCAATATCCTTTTCTCTCCCTCCCCCTCTCTATATCCCCCTCTCTATCTCTCACCATCTCTCACTCCCTATCCCCCCTATCCATTGATTTTCTATCTCCACCTCTCTTCATTTCTCTTCCCATATATCTCCATCTCTCTTTATCTTCCCATATCTCTCTATCTCTCTCTCTTTCTCTCCCCATCTATCTCTATCTCCCCATATATTAACTAAGAAGCCATGCAAGCATACAATAGTATATGTTGGTAAAACTATAATAGTGTTTTATTAAACTATAAGTAACACTTATCTTTCTAATGTCAAGCCTTCTTATAAAAATAGTGTTTTATTAAACTATAAGTAGATTATTGTCACCACTCTTCATTCAACATGAAATTCCAAATATAGCAATTGTTTTGTTGCCTTTGTCAAGTTTCATTAACCAAGCTATTTGTTGGTTTGAATAAAGTTGTGCTATGACCCTTCATCTCTTTAAAATAATTAGACAATATTAGCGAGATCAGGAAGGGGAGAAAACTAAAATCCTTCAAAATAGGGGTAGTTGTGGGTGTGTTGGTTTTCTTTGTATACTATATACTTAGTTCCTCTAGGATAAATAAGTCACTTTAGATCATTTTCTTAGTTTTGTATTCTAACTAATATAGAGTAAGTTTTTTCATCATCATTTGATAAACATATTTATTCTTGGCCAAATGTATGCAAAGAAAACAATCTCAACATATATATACATCAATATAATTGAAAATAATTAAATAATATGGGTGATTAATATATTTATACGTACCTGTTTATCTCTTAAACCATATGCTAAATCAATTTCCTTTTGTGTAACATTGGAATCTCCATTACGATGAGCTTCTTTAACCAATGAAGCCACACCTTCCCATGTTAATGCGCGACCAGATTGTTGACATTGTTCAATCGATACCGTCATCCAATTAAGATTGTTTGCGATGTACAAAAGTAGTGCATCCCACTCTTGACCAACTGTATCCAAAAAAATTGAAATTCACAAATGACGTATAATTAGTTAATTACCATGGTATACGACCTTAATTTATAATTGATGTATATTGAAGATTAATAATTAAATAAGTACAATGTACATAAAAACCATATGTAAAATATATTCTAATTAATCTCCATGACCATCTTATAATTACCTCTCACTTTTCTCAATCTACCTTTCCTCATCATGTACTCCCCTTCGAATTTGTTAATGGAGTTGGGATCCCAAATGCTATCTACATGGATCTTTGTTGCAAACTTAGGAAGATATTCACTAATGTACACCATGGTCTGGTATACCATATATCCCTCCACCATAGAACCTTAAGGATGTGCTCTTTGTCTAACCAAAGCCTTCAAAAATTTCAAGTGCCTCTCAACCATCCACATTGACCTTGTGTGTATAAGTCCACACAATTCAATCTCCTCAACTTGGTGTATGAGGTAGTGTTCTTGTGCATTGAAAAATGTCGAAGGTAGACACTTTTGCATTTCACACATTAGACGAGGAATTTTTCTCTTCCAATATTTTATATCTTCTTTATGGATTTCTCTAGATGACAACCATCTACAAGTGATTCAAGGCGCAAATATATTAACAAGATTTAACAAAAATATATAGTATATTACATAACAAGTAAAACAAATGGCAATTATAAGATGTATACAATGAATTGAACAAATATCGCTACTTACCTCATGTATTTTCCAAGATCATATACAACTTGCTTGACATTGTTGTCAAAGTTGTTTGGGAGAGATAGAGGTAGAATGTACTGCAACAATTATAAAATGATCTTTTCATGATTTTTCCAAAAGTAGTAAACATAATACACTGAAAAGTACATGCATTATACAAGCATATATAATATACCAGAATAATTACATTAATGAAGGTATGCCAATAATGCATTTTCATCCCTGACCCAAATTCACCTTTCTTTGTTATTATATTGCTTATGTCCGCAACAAATCCTGTGGGAAATTGAATTTTTCATATGACTTCTTTTATAGCATTGCTTTGTTGCACTATTAATAACCAAGGAAGGGAACTTATATTTATTTTATCTCCATCACTATTTAATTGAATGACATTTTTAATTGCATGATTGGCTTCCTGAATGTCACTACAAATTTTGACAATTTTTTCTTTGTCATGCCTTCCATCCAATATTTTCCATAACGTTTCTGTTATATTCTTTCCAATATGCATTGTATCAAACAAATGCACAATTTGTAGTTGCTTATAGTAGGGAAACCTACTAAATTGTCTGGGATAACTTTTCAATCCTTGTGGAAATCGACCATTAATGCCTTGACGACCTTCATGAAGCATATAAGTTAAACAAATTAACAACGACAATCACTGTCAATTACAACATGAGTAAACACAACATAATATAAAAATATAAATTCAAAACATATCTTATATGATAGATAAACAACTTGATTTGATGTATAACCTTGGCGATTAATTCTTTTATATTCCAACTTCCATAGGCGAGGTGTCATTCTTCATGGTTTTGATGTAGTCTCTTCTTTCCCATTGAAAAGATGTTTTTTAGTAGTTCAATACTTATGATTTCTATGGAGGAAGTGCCTATACTCATTAAATGCCTGGTTTCTTAAACTTGTTGAACGAAGAGATTTCATCTTTGGACCACAAATTGGACATGCAAATTTTCCCTTTGTTTGAAGACCTACAAGATCATATATAATTGGATTAAATATGTCAATTTTTATAATTATATATAATGAATAGATTATTTTAAAAACATGCATGATATCTACTTCATCAAATTAAATATTGTTAAAGTGCAATTCGAGATGTTATAACATACCACAAAAATGTGTTTCCCTAGGGCATCATGAATTGTCCATACAAGCATTGCATGGAATTGAAATTGTCTTTGTCCTATTGGTCTAGAGACGTCATACATAGTGACGCCATTCCATAACTTTAGTAACTCGTCGATAAGAGGCTCGATATATACATTCATATCTTTAACTTAGTACTTACCTAGTTGAATGAACATAAACATTACATAATTATTATAACTATTTTACTACAATATATATAAATTAATGTACATGACTATTGAATGAAAAAAATATAAGTCATTATGCAACAAATAAGACAAATGAGATGCTACTACGTTAAAGAAAATTGATGTAAACAAATAGCTGGAACAATCATTGACAACATTATGTGCTCCATCTTTATTGACATCCATGGAGGAATGTTATTGTTGATAACAAAAATAGGCCACACTGAGTAAATAGATCTCAACTCTCCAAATGGATTGACACTGTCCACTCCCAATGAAAGCCTGAGATTACAAGGTTCTTCTTTAAAGTGTGGCCATTTTTCCTCCATGTCCCAAAATGCAGAACCATCCCGAGGCATTAGAAAAATGTCATCTCCACTTTTATTCTGTGCATGTGGTAATCCATAAATTACACTAAGCTTTCACATGTAAATAATTGTTGCATACGTGGAATAATGGGAATATAATGAAGAACCTTGCGGCGCACCTTTTTTGTTTGCTGATCTGTTCAATATCTACTGATATGACATTCCGGGCATTCTGTTGTAAATTCTTGTTTTTTAGGATATATAATATGATCATTGGGACATGCATCTATTGCTTGATACTCCATTCTGATATATTTCATAATGCCAGATAAATCTCGGTATGAGTGAGGTAAAATATTTGATGGTGGTAACAAAAATTCACCAATCAATCTACAACAAAAAATAATTGTTAATATAAATAATATTAATGGTACATATTTAACCCTTTATTTACTAGTGATGAACTAACAACAATTAAAATAGATGAAAAAAGATGACATATATGACATACCTTAACATCTGTGAGATTGCTATGTTTGATAAACCATTCATAACCTTCAAGTTCAACAACAAGAATACAATAGAGAGAAGAGTTGTTTGGAAGCCTTCATAAAGGGGCTCGTATGCCTTCTCAAGTATAGGTAAATCATGAACATCATCAAAGTCATCTCGATCATCATGATCAACTCTGCCACTAAATGTGTCATGGATCAATGTATTTGTACCATCATCTTCAACTGTATTTTCTAGCCCATGATCATCTTCTTCCATAGGATCATTAACTTCATCTTCGATATTCACAGCTCCATGTTTGTCTACTTGCAAAACCACATTCTCAGGGTCATGATAATCCATATCATCTTCCCTAGGGTGCTCCACCTTCATAATAATGATAGACACAAATAAACCATGATCATGATCAAGTGATTAAATATATATATATATATATATATATAATGTTAAAATGATATAAACATTTAAAAATTCAATCAATATAAACACATATAATGAACAAATTACCAATGGATGATAATCATGCCCCCCTTCAACGTGACCATGCTGCCTCCAATGTTTCTCAGCTATTGTGATTAAAATTCATCTCATCTTTAAGCCCTTGCAATTATTGCAAGGACAATAACATTTCCCATCACCCTTTCTTTTCAATCTAGCCCACAATCTATCAAGTGTCTCTTCATTTTGTTCTAGACTAATATTATCTGACATAATTTTTCTTTACCAAGCTTGACTATTTAGATCTTCAAAAAATATCAAACTCACACTCCAATAATTTTTATTCATAGACAGGTAACAAAATCTAATAATTCTGATATTTTACACCAAAAATTTTTGGCATGCAACCACCCCTGCAAAAGAGAAGATAGGTTGAAGTTAATGATGCCAAAAAACACTTTAAAATGCTAATTTCAAAACTTATTAAATTCTTATTTTACTATGATTTCCAATCGTGAGACTCCTAAAATCATAATATTGAACTTGATCGCAAACTTCCTACAACAATGGAGGTAGCGAGCTAGTAAGAGCAAGTGACCCATTCCTAAGGAGCAACAAATCAGAATCATCATTGCTAATGCCAATACAAATTTATCCTTTTAGTTAAAGATGCAATGTGTCACTTCTTATGACGAGCTTATCTCTAGGGCCCTCAACATTGAGAGAGCCCTAATCGCACAAGGAAGCACACACTAGTAGAATTTGGAAAATAAATGACTAGTCATTTATTTAGTCACAATCCATTTGAATAAATCATTTAAGGAATCAAGAATATAGCCCTCCAAAATACTCTAAAACTTTAATAAACATACCCTAAAACTTTTGTCAAAATCTTATTTTCAGGAATAGCCCACCAAAATGGATTCTTCATTATATAAACATACTCTAAAACCTTCGTCAAAACATTATTTTCAAGCATAGACCGCCAAAATGGAGAAGTGTTTCAGTAAAGAATGAAAAAGAATGGTGAGGAGATGTGAGTGAAAGGAGGCATAGGATTCATTGTTGCTTATCTCATTCCTGCTCTTCTCAATAAATCTTACATTGTTCCCACTACTATTTGTAATCTAGGTATTTACTTGACATATATTTGCATAATCTCAAATTCCTTCAGAGGCTTTTGAAGTATCAATGTATCCTATATAGGGTTTAGAATGATTTATTTTAATTAAAAAAATAAATAAATGATGTATTTCCTTGTAATTAGATAATGTGGAGATCTCCTAAATCTTCCCCAGCACACTATTCTCTTTGGCACTGTATTCATTACTCCAGCTACTAGGGTTTGCATGTGACATCTTTAATATCTTCATGACCATGGCTTTTAAATAGATCTCAGTATTTTCTTTAATCCTTTTCATGGTAACCCTTGAGTTCCATAATCCACCTTCAATCTCTTCTAAGAACGTTTTCTTAAGCTAGATTGCATAGTATGCATATAAAGCAAGTCCTTCATACTTGCCATTGTTCCAAACCACCACTCATTGCCTTGCTTAAAATTTTTCCTCCATAAGCACAATAGCATGTTTTAAAATCATGGTTGTCAGTGATTGACCATTAAGGTCACCACTTTCATTAGGATACAATGAGATTTTTTTCTTCAAACTCAAGGCATTATGCAAGATAACATAGTGAATTTTTTGTTGTGTACGATTTGATTTTCTTACACATTTACTGCTTTGCTAACTTCCTTTAAGACTGGGTATTGCACCCTCAGCTATAATCTCAAACAACTCACTTACTATCACTTGAAGATTCCTTTCATGAGCATCCTTCTATAAAATCAAACTATGCCCTATAGACTTCCTACTTACTACAGGGGACTCATTATTTCATGGTATTGTAGATCTTAAGATCCTTCAACCTTACTGACACTACTTCACAGTCTACAAGGTATTATTCACTATTCTCCCATCTTTGATGAGTCTCAAAACACTACTCAAACATGCAATCCACTACCTCCATTATATATTAATGGCTAAGAAGAAACATTGAACCTATGATTGCCACTATTACTTCATTTAGACAGTCATTCCCTGATTTCATTTTCCTTATCTAACACTACCAAAAGCATTTGAAAAACCCTTAAGGCCAGCAAGGGGTAAGTAAACTCACTGTTAAAATCTCCACTTTACTATGCAAGGTTTGAGCTTTATTATCTTGTCACTGCTTAGCCTCTTTTTGACTATCACATCTCAAGTGAATGTCATTCTTCTTACCGTAGATTGCATTTACAAGTGTCACTAAGCTACATAGTGTGCTTTTATTGGCTACAATCTTTATATTGCAAGATTTTGTTATTAGCTACAATGTCCCAATCTTTCTAGTATTGCAACCTCACTAATCTACTAGAGTTATTGTTTATGTTTCTATAGAGGCTAGGGTTTGTACCCTAATCATGCTCTTACCAATGCTTTTGTTGGTATTAAAAAAAACCTTAAATATTGGGTCAGAAAATTAGTTGTCTTGACAAAGTTGTGGTATGATCTTGGATTGTATCCTAGAGTATGTGGGAAGCTTGTGTTTGATCATTAAGGCATGTAAACCTAATCAGGGAAAATCTTGATCACTCTCTAGAATAGCCCATTAAACATCGGTTGTGCTTGAATACACTACATAATTGATATAACACAACCACTCTACATATCAACTAGAGTTATAGGCTCTTTATTGCAGCAAGAGGTAATCACTCTTGGATTATGCTATAATTACATTGTAACATGTTAAACTTGAGACAACCTAAATGCACCCAATGATGATTGACACCTACATTATACAACCTGAATTAACTACATTATATGAGTGCCTCCATTTCTATCACAACATAGCCGCATTAAACTTGGGTCACACATGAATGCATCCTGTATTTGTTATAGCACAATTGTGCCACATTATCAATAGAGTTATGGATTAAATAATTACAGTCACAAGAATCTATTCCTTGGTTGTGATCTTATGGTGATTCCACACAACAAAATCTGGATATGAAATTCTCAAAACCCTAAACCTCTAAAAATGATATCTAATGAGATGTTGCTTTAAAATATGATTTTCAAACCTAGAACTACAAATTTGACTTCACAACAGAATTCTACAAAAAGACAATGACTACCCTCAACTTGGCAATATCTTCTTGAATTTTTTTTTTTTTTTCCAAGAAAATCATCCTTCGTTCTCCACAAACTGTCTCAAGTAGAGAAAAACACTGTCACAATAAATCAACGAACTCACTTTTCTTTATGTCGGCCACAATTTGATTTTTTTCTTATTTTTCATGTTTGTTGAAATTTTGATGAAACTGATTGTCAAAATTTTGATGAAAACCGGGTTTGTCAAAATTTCAACAAACGTCGGGGATAAACTTTTAAAAAATTGAAAATTACATATCAAATTTTACAAGCACCCAATGATACATCAAATTATACATATTTCATAAAAAAAAATCATCAGATTTTGTAGTCAAATGAGTTAGTGGTAGTGCTCAGTTCTTAGATTTTGACTGGTCTACATCATCCAGGGCCTCCATAAGTTGTTGTTGAAGACTGCCTGTATCCATTGAAAACACTTTCCAATATCTCCCCAAGCTATTAGACTTCTTTTTAGGTACTGGCTCTCATACCAATTGTTGGAAACAAGCAACACTGAGAGGGGGGGTGAATTAGTGTTCTACAAAAATCAACTTTATTATTCTGATCGTTAACCCAATTTAAGCATTCAACCAAATGAAATATGTAGAAATAGAAAGAAAATAACCACAACACAATAAAAAAGGATTTTTATGTGGAAACCCTATTAGGGGAAAAGCCATGGTGGATGGTCAATCCACAATATAATCTAAGTATACTAAAAAAAAAATTTGCAATATGGGAATGAACTTGCATTCAGGCTCATCACCTAGAGCTCACTACTTAAAATAGGAAGGCACATTTCCTTATAGAGATTTGGATTAGATCCAAGAGAATGAACTGAAAGAATAGCATCTACAAATGCTTGATTACAATTCTGGTTAGGGTCAGTTGTCGATCTTCTATCCTTCTGACTTATACTACACTTCTGCTTTGCTCTACTCTGACTCTCACCACACAATCTCTATGTGCAAGTAAAACTGTGCATAAAATCACTCTAACACTCTTCTAATATTCCCAATACACATCAACACACCATACATACACATCAAAATGATATAATAGATCATACATATATATCTGCAACTAACAATTTAATCACAAGTTAGCTTTTAATAAAACTTAAAAATATTAGCAACTTTCGACTTAAATATTAAGAATTATCCAATGTGCATCCACAACGGTCATCCAAAACTTAGCTTAGACCCAAAACATAATGATCAAAGAAAAAAATATTCAAATAAACAATTCTTCAATATCCGTACCACATTATATCGACTGAGTTGGCCCCAAAATATTGATAAACAAAAAAGTATCAACTGAATCTCCAAATTTGCACATGACTTGGTACGAGGCACTAATATTTCTAGATAACATAAGAAATACACTAATGCACCTTTTGTGAGATCAACAACTCAAGATAACAACTAGAAATCTGCACGTAAATCGTTGAACACCAAACTGTTGGATGCTCTGTTCTTCCTGATTGTCCTCAATCTGCTTGCCGGTGTGAGAAAATGATGTCATGCGGATCCAATTATGGACTAGGGTTTCCATCAATGACAACACCAAAGCATAATTGCAGTGTCTCTTGCCAACAATAACCTGATGTAGATATCCTTTTATCTAAATCACTTGCAAAATCTGAATCAACATAACCATAAACTAAACTACTACAACCATCAAACATGATACAATAATCACTTGTTCCTCTAATATACCGAAGAACCCATTTCACTATTGCCCAATTCTCTTTACTTAGACTTTCTATGTATCTACTAACAATACCAAATATATATGAAATATCGGATCTTGTACATACCATCACATATATTAAACTTCCTACTACATCAACATATGGTACATGTGAGACATATAATCAGTTTCTTATTTATTACTAGGACATAAACTTGAAGAAAGCTAAAAATGAGAAGCCAAAGGAATATTTATTGGTCTCACATTCTTCATACTAAATCTTATGAGGATCTTCTCCACATAGTTTTTCTATGAAAACCAAAGCTTACCATGTTCCCTATCTCTATCTATTTCCATGTCCAAGATTTTTTTTCTACTCTAATATCCTCCATATCAAAAGTCTGATCCATCTGAGCCTTTAAATTTTTGATCTCAAGTATACTCTTGCTTTCTACGAGAATATCATCAACATATAATACAAAGATAATGGATAAAAAAAAATTTGAACTTTTTAAATTAAGCACAATGGTCATACTCACTCCTTGTAAAATTTTGGATTGCCATGAATGAATCAAACTTCTTGTACCATTTCTTGGGAGACTACTTTAGGCCATACAATGACCTTTTTGATTTGCAAACAAATTTCCAATTTTTATATTGAACAAAAACTTATAGTTGTTCCATATATATCTCCTCATCCAAATCTCCATACTAAAATATTGTTTTTGTTGGAATACAGAAAACATTGAGAGGGGGGGGGGGGTGAATCAGTGTTTTAATAACCAAATTCAACTAAATTATTTTTCAAAACACATAACTTCTTCATAATCATGGAATGTTTAGTTTCAAGTATGTTTTCAAATTTGATAGTCAATGTCAAATCTTTAAACCTCATGAATAACACAAATGTTGCAATGTACATAAAGGAACCTGCAAGACTAAATTGCATGAATCATGATAACTACATAGATTACAAAGGAACCATAACACAATATTTTCATGAGTGAAAAACCCTCATAGGGATAAAAAAACCATGCAGGAAAATGCCTCATTGGCTTAATAAAATTTCCCTAATTACAGAGCCTTAGTAGCTACTTTTTATGCCTCATTGGCTACAATTTATGCCTCATTGGAAAAGCCTTATTGGCTACATAATATGTCTCACTAGAAAAGACTCATTATCTACAAAATATGCCTCATTGGAAAAAGGTCAATATTTGTCTCACTGACATGACCTTACAACATTCTATAAAACATGAAGAAATAAATAACAGAGGGTTTCTATATTTCATTATAATACATTTCAACTTTGAGAACTAATACATTTCATCTCGTAAAGGTTCATTGAGGTTGGAACCTATAAAACATAAAACATATCAATTTATTTTTCACTTCTTTTGCATATAGCTTTTAAGAAAAACATATTTTAGTATTTTTCTCAACAATAATGACATCAGAGTATAATATCACTATGTAATGCATCTCATATATTCTAGATAAGTGATATTAGCATTATATTCAATCAACCAAACTATATTGTCTGTGAATAGTTTATAAAATACAAATTTCCTCATAACTGAATGAACTACCATACAATGATAACTACCACAAAGATACCTATTACTAAAGACTTCCAATGCAAGATGCATACCAATATTGGCTAGGTTAAGATAACTAAAGCATAGTTGACATTGTGCCACAAAACTAGGGATACAAATTAACACCAAAGCAACACATAAACCTTAGTTTACACCTTGTAAACAACAACATATTTGTGACAGGGCCATTCCTTCACAATGGGGTGTGAAAACACAAAACAATAAACACATGTGAACCAACAATTTTGTGGTTGACTATTCTCTTGCATTGTTAGAATCTTTCACCTAAAAGGAGAGCGATAAAACCCCAAACCTGAAGTGGTTCATTAAAATAGAGGATTGTATGATGTGAATATGACTAAATGAAATGTTGTAAATGCAAATAAATAATGAAATTTATTGACTAATGATGCAAAACTAATGTAAAATATAATGTTTGAAAACACGGTGAGATATGCAAGAATGAACTAAAACATGAATAAATGCAAAAGAAAATTGAAAGAGGCTAATCAGAGTGCATCTAGAGGTAGATTGAAGATCTGAGAAGATTTTGGAATGCTGGAAAAGTCACTTCAGATCACCAGTGGGACTCATTCACCACACATGGTGAATCAGTCCTACTTTTGGTAAAATCTCCTGAAACAGGTTTTCAACTGTCAGGAATTGGAATCTGAAAAAATCACCTTTTTCAACCTTAAGGTGGAACTCATTTTCCACTAATGGTGAATCATTCGTCTCCCAAAATCCTATGAAATCAAAGGTCAATTATGTAGCTCCAGATCTACACTTGTCTTCTTGTCAGGTTGATGGAGCCAAATCTGCAAAAAATGGACTGTAGGTTGTCTCCAAGCTTGAAATAGGGTTGATTTGACTCGAAACACTTTAATTACTTGTTGACCACCTTTCAACACCTAATTTATTAAAAAATATGCATACAAAATTATGCAAACACATATGCAAAAGGGAGAAAATGGTTAAGGGTTAGAGTATAGGGATTTTCCTTGGTCAAATCCCACTTTGGTCATCATACCCTTAATGAAGAAATGGAATGAAATAAGCAAGGATTGATGAATAAATAACATGAAAATATCCTAAACTCACCACAACCTTGTTGAAGAAATCTGAATTTATATCAATGGCTGCTCCAAAATGCTTAATGAATGCTTGATTAAATGATGCATAGTGCTTGAATGCTAATTGATGAATGTAAGTGAACTTGATGATTGGGAGAGATTTATTAGATGTGAAATGATAAGAAAAACACTTATTTATACACATCTATGGCCTAATAACCCAATGATACCTTATCACATGCCAACATAAGGTAATTTTCAATAAAAACCTGAAAGAAAATTTGAATTATTTTAATTTTGGAGCCAAGAGGGACTCATTTGCCACCCATGGTGAATGGGTCCCACCTTGGGTTTGTAAGTGGGTGTCAGGAATTAACTTGCATTTAATGTTGTTTGTCGGGTCTACATTCAAAAATACACTTAATTAAGCCTTATGAGTGCATAAAGGGGTCAAATAAAGCATAAGAAAGGTCTAAATAGTGAAATTAAGACTAGAAAAGCATGAAATCTTGTTACAAGACTTTACAACACTTTAAAATAGGACTTGATTAGTGATGAAAAGGAAATTTTTAGGTGAATTGTAATGAGAAGAGTCTAGAAAAGTGTAGAAATGTGTTATAATACTTCATAACACCTTCACAAGACACCATAATTTGAATATTTAGGACTTAATGTGAATGCATAAGTCACATTGCAACATTAAATCAAAGCAAAATAGACCAAGAATCATGAGAGAAAGACCTAAAAGACCATGAAAATGTCAGTGATACATTTTTCTATGGTACATTTAGCCCCCACTTTAGTGAGAGGATGAACTTGCTTCAAACTCACACTAAAGTAGCCATGCACATCGAGAAGGATCCAAATGCACTTATGCTAGCAAGATGGAATGACAATGATCAAGAGTGATGATCAAGCCCCTAGGATGAAGAACCCATGGAAAACTAAACATAAGAACAAAGGAATGTACATATTTAAAAGAAAGAGAAGAAAAGGGAGAATCGAATGAAGCTTCGATCGTCTGTCCAACTAGTTGTGGATTAGATCTACACTACTTGTGAGAAAAAGAGAATGCATACTCACTCTGGGGTGATAAAACTCATGGAGGTCCACCGGGTGAGAATACCCAAAAAGGTGAAGTACATACACTAGTTGGTATGCACTCACAAACACATAGGTGGCTATGGGGAAAGTTGTACTGCTAAATGGGCTTCCCACTCAACCATATTAAAGTTATACCTCTTGATAACTTTAACAAGGCACCATAATGGAAAATTTCAGTTCATGCTTCATGAGACAAGAAAAGCTCTGTATGCTTAGAACTCATGAAAAAAGAGCAAGGATACCACAAGCATGCAAGTTGCATTATGCAAGGTGGCAAAAATGTAAAATGTAAAATGTAAAGATGTTCAAAGGAGTCTTGTTAAGTTCATGCAAGTCCTATCACTTAGGGAACATTGTGTCTAATGTCTCCAAGAGAGGACCAATCAAATAATAAAATATTCACAACTTAAGGGATGTAGTGTGTCGGATCGGGCCACTAAGAGGAATGTAATATACTATGTGAGATCACACTTATGAAGGAAATCACACCCAATGTCATACACAAAGTGATGAACGCATCGTATGAAGTGAGAAGGCTACACTAAGAGCCAAGAATGGAAATGAAATGATGCCAATGTATTCCATCCACTCTAAAGGAAGTGCTACACATTTTTCTATGAGCAATTACTTTAAAGTAGCAAAGGAAAAATTATAAAGGAAAAAAAGACATGAGATCCAACTTGGAAAGCCCCTATGCCAAGTCATATGTTTCTAAGTTAGGCTACTGAACATGTGAATGAAAAAGAAACAAAAAGAAAAGGAGGTTGCCCCAAAGAAAGGAACACACCTAACACATAAGGGATCTATGGATTTGGGTTTAGTATGTTCATTGCTGCAATTTTTTGATTAAAGAGCTCAGAATTGTCATCATTCCCCAAATAAACATAGAACTGGAAGAATGACACAAAGAGAGAGAAAACAAAAGAAAAAAAAAAGTCTGTTTTGGGTCAACATGAAAGAGACATTGCGATCTCAACACTTTGCATTGTCCCCAGAAGGAAAACACAAGTGAAAAGAAAATGAAAAGGAAAAAGAAAAATCTTTTGGGTCAACATGAAGGAGACATTTCGGTCTCAATGCCTTGTGTCATCCCCAAAAGGAAAAACACAAGAAAAGATAAAAAAGGAGAAGGAAAAGGGACCTTTAGGGTCAACATGGAAGATATCTAGGGTGTCTCAACGCTTCACATAATCCCCAAAAGGAAAAACACAAAGCAAAAAAAGGAAAATGCAAAATGTATGACATATAGAAGAATAGAGGTACAAATAGAGGAAGTGCACAAAAGAGAGAACATGAAGCACACATTATGGGGGAACACAATACGCATAGACAAGGAAAGGAAAGAAAAGGAAAATGTAAAAAGGCTAGGAAGGTGAATGCAAGTCCGCCGTCTAACAGGTCATCCACCTTCCAATCATGTTCAGTATATTACAAGGGCGGTTGATTATCCAAAGGAAGAATTACAAGTGCCAAAATAGGGGAAGTGCGAGGTTCTTCACTTCATGTAGCAGATTTATCTTTTAAGCTTATAGATGATGACAATAAAGAATTTAAATCATTATGCACTTCTTCATCGATTTTAGTGATCTCCTCCTCATCATCATCATCATCTAGGTCAATCACGATGGGAGGACAAAGGGTGATTTCTAATGAAGGATGTATCTGGAGCTCTGGCTATTGGATCAGATCATTTTGTTGTGAGGATTGGACTGCACTATCTTATGGCAGGTCAAGAGGATGAGGGTGATCATTTATTACTTCTGTCAAAGGAAGAGGTTGATTTTCTTTGTTATTTTTGATTTGCATTTGATGAGAAAGGAGACAACGACGACACCTACGCTCCCTAGCACTGTAGTTGTGCTTAATTTTATTTTGAAGTTGTTGAGGTGTAAGAGCGAATTGATCCACCATAAGTTCCTTTTCTTTTAGAGGAGGAAGAATGGAAGAAACTAAAGAAGATGGTTCAATCACTTTCTCTTTAGCTTTATGAACTTGTTTAATGTGAGGAGGCATGATAGGATTGGTTTCATTTTCTCTTGGATGTTTAAACGAGGAAGGGGAAGTTTCTATGGCTGGGTGCATGAGAGGTTGTATTGTTTTTTCAATGTTAGACTCAAGCTAAATCATAGTTTCATCAAGGATAGGAGTAGCCAAAGTGGATGGGGACATGTTACGAAGAGACAATTTAGCTATTCGTTTGGCTTTAAAAAATTTATAGGTTATGAAAAAGAAGTCCTTTTGAGGGGTGATGGGCTTCATAGGTTCAGGCCAAAAGGCTTCTAAGGAAAGATTACCTTTAGAGGACAATGGATTAAAGCCACTTGGTGTATGGTAAATATTTCATTGGAATGTGGAAACTTTCAACATTTGTGAACAACTAAAGGAACAACATTAATCGAGTGAAGCCAAGGATGACCTAGTTGCAAACAAAATTGATCCAATTGTGGAATAATAGAAAATGTTACTCCAAAGTTTTGGGTCCTATCTGTAATGGGAGTATGATTGATCCGATCATAGGGCATACGAAACCAGTATGTGTTTTGATCCATGTAGTTGGTTTATTATAATCATCTTGATCTAGAGATCGTGTAATACTTAAAACTCTTATGTGATCACATTCTCGCCACAGGTGGGATCTATTAATATCCCATTGGTGGGATTATCATAGATTCTACTAACTATGTAAAGAGGATTTTTGGGAAGCTTTTTAAGTATATCATGTTTAGAAAAAGTAATATCAATAGATTTGTTGGTTGGGCCCTTACAAGGGATAACATCTATCAAACCCACAAGTTCATCCATAGAATTAACTTGGGTAATAGTTGCAGTAATAACATGTTCATTATTTGTATCAATGTTCATCACATGAGTTTTTGAAAGTTCACTAGCCTTGACAAATGAAATATTGTGTTTAGGCATAGGGTTGGTAAAAAAATTTAAATTATGGTTAGTGGGTGCAGCAAACTTATTACCTTGATCATTGACACCCGCAATGGACAAATGGCCAGAATCAATGAGGTCTTGAACTAAGTGTTTGAGATGCTTACATTGTTCTATTTCATGTCCATTTTGGTGATGAAAATGACAAAAAGCATTAGGTTTAAAGGTAGGTGGTAAAGGTTTTCTGGTATCAAGTGGTTTAACAGTAGGAAAAGTGATCATTTGTTGTTGGAGCAATTGGTTCATTGTCTTATGGAGAGTATCGGGTAAGGGGGTAAATTGTCTCTTTGGGTCCCCGTAGGTAAAGGACACCGCTTCTTTAATAGTTGCCACTTGACTCTGAACAGGTTGCGTTGGTTGCAGAGAAGGTAGATTGAACTATAAAAATCTTATTTTTGGTTTTCTAAAGTTTTTCACTTTGTTTTGGTTGTTTTTCTTAGACTTCTCAACTCAGTTAGAAGTGGACCTTGAATCATGACTAGAAATTGAGTTGTGATAGTCACAAAGGGTCGTGCATAAATGCATGAATGAAGGAAATTTCATCATAGTTAACTTATCCTGAAGGTGAGTGTGCAAGTTTTCGATAAACATCTTTTGTAGATATGAATCAGGAATCTTGACATCAATTTGAGTATACAATGATTGATAACATGAAATGAAATCAGTTACTTTTTCATTTGGATTATGTTTACATCACATTAAAACAACCATTGTCTTTTTGTGAGTCATATGGACTTGGAAATAACTTATAAAGGCATCCACAAGTTCATTAAAGGATTGAATGGAATGATTGGGTAGGTTTGAAAACCACTCTCATGTAGTGTCCTTTAAGGTCCTAGGAAAATATTTGGCTAATAGTTTATCATCGAGGACAAAGTCATGTTAGGTTCACCAAAATGAACCAACAATTTTGTGGTTGACTATTGACTTCTCTTGCACTCTTAGGATCTTTCACCTAAAAGGAGAGAGATAGATCCCCAAAATTGAAGTGGTTCATTCAAAGTCAGGATTGGATGATGTGAATATGACTAAATGCAATGCTCTAAATGCAACTAAATAATGAAATTGATTTACTTTAATGATGCAAAGCTAATGTAAAATGCAATGTTTGAAAACATGGTGAGATATGCAATAATGAACTAAAACATGAATAAATGCAAAAAAAAATTGAAAGAGGCTAATCAGAGTGCACCTAGAGGTAGATTGAATATCTAAGAAGATTTTCGAATGCTGGAAAAATCATTGCAAATCACAAGTGGGATTCATTCTCGATTGATGGAGAATCAAACCTACTTCTAGTAAAATCTCCTAAAAAGGTTTCTGACTGTCGGGAACTAGAATCTGACAAAATAACCTTTTTCAACCTTAAGGTGGGACTCATTCACCACTGATGGTGAATTATTCCTTGCCCAAAATTCTATGAAATCAAAGGTCAATTCTGTAGCTCCAGATCTACACTTGTCTTCTTGTCTGGTTGATGAAGTCAAATATGCAGAAAATGAACTGTAAGTTGTCTCCAAGCTTTAAATAGGGTTGATTTGACTTGAAACACTTTTTTGACTTGTTGACCACCTTTCAACACCTAATAGCTTGACAAATTTACATACAAAAGTCTGCAAACACACATGCAAAATGGGAAAAATGGTTAAGGGTTAGAGTATAGGGATTTTCCTTGGTCAAATCCCACTTTGTTAATCAAACCCTTAATGAAGAAATGAAATGAAATAAGCAAGGATTGATAAATAAATAACATGCAAATGTCCTAAACTCACCACAACCTTATTGAAGAAATCTAAAGTTATATCAATGGCTGCTCCAAAATGCTTGATGAGTGCTTGATTAAATGATGCAAAGTTCTTGAATGCTAATTTATGAATGCAATTTAACTTGATGATTGGGAGAGATTGATTAGATGTGAAATGAGAATAAAAACACTTATTTATATACATTTATGCCCTAATAACCCAATGCTACCTCATTATAGGCCAACATAAGGTAATTTTGAATAAAAACCCGAAATAAAATTTGAATTATTTTGATTTTGGAGCCAAGAGGGACTCATTCGACACCCATGGCAAATGGGTCGCACCTTGGGTTTGTAAGTGTGTTTTAGGAATTAACTTGAATTTAATGTTGTTTATTGGGTCTAGATTAAAAAATACACTTAATTAAGCCTTATGAGTTGATAAAGGGGTATAAATAAAGCATAAGAAAGGTGTAAATAGTGAAATTAAGCCTAGAAAAGTGTGAAATATTGTTACAAGACTTTGCAACACTTTAAAATAGGACTTGATTAGTGATGAAAAGGTGATTTTTAGGTGAATTGTAATGAGAAGAGTCTAGAAAAGTGTAGAAATGTGTTACAACACTTCACAAAACCTTCACAAGATGCCATAATTTGAATATTTAGGACTTAATGTGAATGCATAAGTTACATTGCAACATTGAATCAAAGCAAAATAGACCAAGCATCATGCCAGAAAGACCTAAAAGACAATGAAAATTTCAATGATCCATTTTTATATGGTACAACATGTATGATAGAATGGATAAACCCTTGAAAATTTTGAAAGAGATAACAATAATGCATATTGGGATACCTAAGGTCGACAAACATAGGTCAATAAATATCAAAAACCCCAACACCAATATAAACCATTTACATTTGCAAGCACAAAGCAATGACACAATAATGCATGAATATGCCCTAGCAAGGTTGACTAACACAATAGTGAGTAAATGAATAACAATGGTTCAATGAAAGATGTTACCAGTTTGTTCTTGATTCAAACTGCATATGGTTTTCGACAACACCTAAAGAAAAATTGAAACCAAAAACTCACTCCCTGAAAACAAGTGCTTTGTAGCTACAATACCACCACCATGAGCTTTGTCAAGTCACAAATATAATGATGATTTCAAACCCTAATGACTGTCTAGGCTTCATAAAAAATCTCAAGAGAATTCTTTGCAATAATGAGTGAAATATTATAATATCTGTAATAATGAGCCCGAAAACATGCCCTTGTCAGTTTCAATAATGTGAACATCATTCTTAATGCAATGATAAGCCTTCAAGGTATGCCTTTTTAATGATGAATAAAAGCAATATAATGTATGCCTTTCAACCTTTTCTTATGCTTTGACATCAATTCCAAAAACACAAACTTATAATCACCACTCAATGCCTAATCAAAAATAATGCCAAGGTCAAACAAAGAGGGGTCAACAAACTCCCCCTCTAGCATTGATGCCAAACATAATGAAAACCTAATTGACCACTAATAATGTTTACCATTACATTTGAAACTTCATCAACACTCCTCAAATCAAATAACCACATTTCCAAAGGTGTTTACCAGTGTAACAATGTATTTTGGCACCCTAATCCTTTCTAGCACTTTGAGGGCTTTTCACCTAAAAGGAGAAAGAAGGGCCAAAATGGGAAATTGTCACAATCAAAACTAATGTAAGAGTAGATGAATTATGAATTAAGTATGCCAATTTAATGATCTAAATTCAAAAAACTAATAAAAGCTATTGATTGTTAAAGCAATACTAGTGAAATCCAAGTTGTTGGAAAACACATTGTGTAATGCAAAAATACGTAAAAATGAATAGTAAACTATAGAAGAAATGGATGAAACTAAATGTGTGCACCTGAGATCTATCTAGAGACTACAAATGACTTTTGAAATGTTGTTGATCCTAATTTTTAGGCCTAGTGGGACTCACTCGCCATTCTGGGTGAATTAGTCCTAGATCTAGGAAACTATTCTAGAGCCCATTTCGAACAAATGCATATCCAAAAATATAGAAAACCAAAATCATGCCTAGAAGTGGGACTCTTTCACCACCCATGGTGAATGAGTCCACTTTTGAATTTATGAAGATTCAAAGGTGGAAACTGAAGTCTTTGATTTGCTCTTTGGTTCTCTACAAGTGTCTGCCTCTGAAAGTCTAATTTCTAAACATGAAAGTGATTTTTTGTTGATATTTTTCCTTAGAAAATGAAGAGAAGACTTAAAAAACTTTTCAAATTGATTCTTAATTATTTCCAAGCTTCTAAGATGCCTAAATCTACAAACACACAAAAAGAGAAGGAGAAATGTTGGATGTTACCTGGGGCATGTGGGTTTGCCTGGGTCAAACCCCTTTTAGGTAATTAAAGAAAATGAAGAGATATTATGAAGAATGAGAATGAAATGAAGGGATTAATAGCTTTCCATGATGATTGATCTTGAATGTTTGTAGCAAAACGTGAAGAATCTGCCCTTAAATGTACTTGGAAGCTATCTTAGTGACTTGCAATGATGAAACCCTAGCTTGCTTGACTTGAGGGAGAAGATAAATGATGAATAAATGATAAGAGATGTGTGAACGAGTTAAGAGATTTAAATTAGGGTTTAGAGACTTGATTTTATAGGAAATTCACTTATTTTCCTGTAAATTGGATCCCTAAGGCCAACATGAAGAAAAAATAAACTTAAAACCTATTTTTTCCCGCTCAAAAGTAAAAAATGGGCCAATGGGACTCATTCACCACCTTGGGTGAATCAATCCCACCTGGAAGAGACTCATTTTCCACAGATTGTGAATTACTCCCAAAGGGGTCCATTTTCCAACTGGGTTGTTGGGGAATGAGGAAATTAGGTTTATATGGTGACTTTGTCAGGTATTTCATCAAATTAGGCCTTGGGATGCACAATATGGGGTAATAGGGGCCTATTAATGATGATGCAAAGGTAAATTAGAGCTTGGGACATAGAATTCAATGTGAAAGTGTGATTAAATACACTTTACAACACTAAAATGAGGTCCACATAGCCTAGGAAGGCACAACATCCAATGTGAATGTGTAAGACACATTACAACACTAGATTAACATTAAGTTTATTTTACAAGCCTTCTAGATTGATGTGATAATGTCACTAAACAAATTTTATAATGTTGAATTAAGGGAAGATGGGTTCATTAAATCTAGAGAGGCATGAAAGTCTTTTACAACACTTTACAACACCTTTACAGGACATTGTTAAATGCATTTGAAAGGGTCCAAGACCTAGTGTGGATGTGAAAAACACCTCACAAGACTAAATAAAGGTTTCATTAATTCCACTTTATCATCAATTATTACCAAAATCAAGCTATTTTCCTTTTTTTATAATACATTTATCCCCCACTTTAGGGAGAAGATGAACTTACTTCAAACTCACACTAAAGAAGACATTGAAGAGAGGTCCAATCGTACCACTACGGATGGTCTACGATAACAAAAATCGAGAAGGTAGTCAAGCCCCTAGGATCTAGGATCCTAAGTCAAGCCGACATCAGTGCAAAAGGACACACACAAGGTGAATTATTTGAAGCAAAATAGGATACATGATCATGCAATGGCAAGAATTAGAAGGAAGAGAAATGAAAATGAGGTGGATCAAGCTTTGATTGTTTGTCCAACACATTGTGGATTAGATCTAGGTTGATTTTCCAAAAAGAAAATGTATACTTACTTTGGGGCGACAAAACTCTTGGTTGCCCACCATGTGAGAAATCCCAAAAGGTGAGAAACACGTACTCACGGATGGTATGTACTCACAAACACATAGGTGGCTATGGGGAAAGTTGTGCCTCGGAATGGGCTTCCCGCTCAACCATACCAAAGATATACCTCCTGAAAACTTTAACAAGGCGCCACAAAGGAAAATGATTTTTGGGCTCTATGAAGTAAGAAAAGCTTCGTATTCTTGACACTCATAGACATTGTTAGTGAAAGGACCGTTCAAAGGGATGTTGCTTAATTCGTACAAGGTCTCATCTTAGGGAACATTGTGCTTAATATTTCCAAGAGAGGATGTGTCAAAATAAGTATCACACTCTTGGAGGGAATCAAGCCCAATGACTCCACCAAGAAAAGGATGCATTGCAAGAAGAAATAATTCACACAATGAAATGTGTGGTGATGTATGCCCCCACTTTAAAGTGGTTGCAAAAACTAGTACTATGAGAAATTGCTTTAAAGTAGAAGAGGAAGACATGAGAGCTTAGTCTAAAGGCCCTATGCCAAGTCATATGTTTCCAATAAGCTACATCATGAAAAAGGTACTATGTCATGTGCGAGCCAACTTAAGGCATGTCATCCACATCCCAAGCTTGCTCTTATATATTCATGAAAGGTTAACGACTAGACAAAGGAGGCAACTACAAGTGACATACGAGGACAAGGCTACTTAACCCCTTTCCCCCACTTAGTGTAGGACAAGGATGAGCCTATATGGGTGAAAGTAAGTATCAAGTAGAGGAATTAGGTGCTCCAACAAATGGAAGAGCACCACACTTCTTGAGATGTTGAATTTTTTTGTGCAAAGTCTTAGATGAAAGTGGAGATAAGGGAGATACCCCTAGATCTTTCTTGAAAGATTATGATATGTTGGTTTTTTTCATGTGTTCATTGCATCCATGTGTAGGCAGGAGATTGTATCAGGTACCATAACAATCTTCCAAGTTAGATGAAGGGGGTGTGTGTTTGCAAGAAGGATTGGTTTCTTTACAAGAACATAAATCCTTTTTAATGTTATGTGTCATTCCTTCATGATGGATGGGAGTTATATTTCCCCCATCACCACCATGGGGTGATGTGGTAGAACTAAGTTGAGTGAATGAAATACAAGGGCATTTTGGTTTAGGTTGTGATATTGCACACCCGCCTCTAAAGGAAGGTGTGAAACCCCAATCGCTACTGGAATTACTTGTGTCAGAAAATGAATCATTTGTATATGAACCTTTGGATGATGAGGGTGAGATTTTGGAAAATCTATTGAAAGGAGGTGTAGAATCTAATGACCCCCAATTATCATGAAAGAGTTTTGTTGTAGGTGAAGAATTGGAATCAACCTGTAGAGGTCCAAGTTTTGATGTAGGAATGAAATAATTAGGGGAGTTGGAAATGATGTGATTAGTTGATTGATAGCTTCGTTCATCTGCATCAATCGTGTATATCTTGTTATTGTAATCAAATTTCATTATACGGTGAAGGGTGGATGGGACTCCTTTCATAGCATGAATCTATGATCTCCCTAGGATAAGATTGTATGGAAGGAGTCCTTCCATGATATGGATAGAGGTAGGCAACATGATAGGTCTGACCTCAATAGGAAATGTGATCATCCCTAGTGGTTGCCTATTAAAATTTTCAAAGCTATGAATATGAACATCCTTAAATTAAATGAGATTTTTGTCTAGGTCAATGTTTTGTAGGAGGTCAAGGCTACAAATATTGGTTTTAGATCCATTGTCTATGATAGTGTGCCTAATTAAAGTTTCATTAATGATCACCTTTATCATCAAGGGATCATTCTTGTTTTGAATCTCAAGTCAGGGTAATTCATGTTTAGGGAATGTGATTTCTGATTGGGTGACTAGCATGGGACAAGGGGAGTATGTTACATTTTTTGATTCTATATATGATTGTATCTCCTCCTATATTTGCAACATTTCATGAAATAGGAATTTTATTGTAGGTGATAGTTGAATGAGTTCCCATATACATATATTAATAAGAGTCTTTTTAAGGTCTTCAACACTAGGTACACTAGGTGGAAGAAAAGGTAATGGAGTAGGAGTGTTGTGTGGTCCCCTAGATGTTTGAGTCACTAAGTTACAACTTAGCGGTTGAAAAACATTATTATGAGTATATTGCATCATTCGTTTCAAGAAATCTCTTAGTTTTTTGTGTGATTCACTAATGGGAGATGACCAAGGAGGCTCACTAGTGAAAGGAGATCCCATTTGTGTCATCATAACCTCAAGAATATTCTCTTTATGTGCATTATTTTTGAGTGAAGGGGGTTCTAATGTCACTTTATTATCTTCACCTAGGGAAGGTTTATTGTTGGAAGGATATGTGTCAATGTTCATATGTTTTTGCACCATGAGATTCTCCCTAAGAGGAGAGTTTTTAGGAGAACAACAAGCCAAATTTTTTTGACATTCACAAATTGGTTCTTCTAAAAGGACTTCATCGCAAGTAGGGGAATGATACATGATTGAATGATCATTCTCAAGAAGGGATTTTCTAGGTGAGGGGGGAAAACCAAGATTCTCATGACCGTCATTGATTGTGTTGTGTAACAACAAAGTATCTTCTTCACAACCAGGAGAGATATTAGGAGAAGGAAAAATGTTAGTGTCATGATTACCTATGGTTGTGTCATGTTGGTTATGAATGTTTTTTCCACTAAGAGAGGTAATAGGAGATAAACAACTAGGATTCTAAAAATTCTCATTGATTGGTTCTCCTACTAAAATATCTTCATTACCAATGGGAGAGATATTATGAGAAGAACAAATATGATCGTTAGGAATGTCCCAGGTTGCAGTCTCTTTCAAAAAAAAATCTCCTAGGGAGGGGATAGGAAATGTTTCTTAGCATTTCTAAATATGCAAGACACTAACATTGTGTGAACAAAAATGAAAATTACACGTAACCATTTCATGCAATGTTTCAACAATGTAAACAATATATATCCAAAGATGTAAAATATTTTCATCCAATATATGCAAAGCTTTAAGAATGCAAAAAAGGAATATGGAAGAGTGAAAAGAACTTTTATCAAACTTATGCAAAGTTTTCTGAATAGAAACATTGTATATTCAAAAGTGAAAATTGCTTTTATCCATGTGATGCAAAGTTTCATAAATGTGAGCATTTTCAGATGTAAGGATGTTTGCAATTGGAGTGATTTGAAGAATGAGTAGTCTAGAATGATGTGTTTGGCCTAAATGCATAAAAAAATGTTCCCAAAATGTTCTAGACTTATAATATATGATACTAGGAGGCTTAGGAAGCACAAAAATGAGGTTTTTGATGCTATAACATATAGTAAAAAATTTGTACAGCGACTAATTCGCCTAGAATGGCGAATGAGTCCTAGTAAGGGATTTTTTGCAAATGTTTTAGAAATTTTCAATAGATTTTCATGCTTTTGATGTTGTAAGATGTAGACCTTGGATGAAAGTGGAAAATTTTAGAAAATTTCAATGATCTTAGATACCAAAAATGCAACCTACATGCACTTTTCATGAATGCAAAATTTGAAACCTAACATGCAAATTAATTTGTGCAAACCCTAATGTAAGGTCAATGCAAGCTAGATCTATGATGAAGGACTCCAAATCAGAAAATAAAAGTATTCTAAAATTGAGTTCACCAAAATGTAACAATGGATTTTGGCACCCTAATCCTTTCTAGCACTTCTAGGGAATTTCACCTAAAAGGAGAAAGAAGGGCCAAAATTGGCAATTGTCACACTCAAAACTAGTACAAGAGTAGATGAATTATGAATGAAGTATTCCAATGTAATGATCTAAATGCAGAAAAATAATAAAATCCATTGACTGTTAATGCAATACTAGTGAAATACAAGTTGTTCAAAAACACATTGTGTAATGCAAAAATACCTAGAAATGGATAGTAAACTGTAGTAGAAATGGATGAAACTAAATGTGTGCACCTGAGATCTTGCTAGAGATTGGAAATGACTTCTGAAATGTTTTCAATCCTAATTTTTAGGCTCAGTGGGACTCATTGGTCATTTTGGATGAATTAGTCCCATATTTGGGAAACTGTTCTGGAGTTCATTTCAAAGAAATGGGTATCCATAAATGCAAAAAACCAAAATCAGGCTTGGAAGTGGGACTCATTTGCCACCCATGGAAAATGAGTCCACTTTTGAATTTTTGAAGATTCAAAGGTGGAAATTGAAGTCTCCGATCTACTCTTTGGTTCCTAACAGGCACCTACCTCTGAAAGTCTAATTTATGAACTTGAAAGTGAATTTTTGTTGATATTTTGCATTAGACAATGAAGAGAAGACTTAAACAACTTTTCAACTTGATTCTTAATGATTTTCAAGCTTCCAAGATGCCTAAATCTACAAACACACAAAAAGAGAAGCATAAATGTTGGATTTTAGGGCATGGAGGTTTTCTTGGGTCAAACCTCTTTTAGGTAATTAAACCAAATGAAGAGATAATATGAAGAATGAGCATGAAATGAAGGGATTAATACCTTTCCATGATGACTAATCTTGATTTTCTGAAAAAAAACATGAATAATCTTCCCTTGAATGTCTTTCGAAGCTATCTTGGTGACTTAGAATGATGAAACCCTAGCTTGCTTGACTTGAGGGAGAAGATAAATGATGAATAAATGATAAGAGATGTGTGAATGTATGAAGACATTTAAATTAGGGTTTAGAGACTTGATTTTATAGGAAATTCACCTTATTTTCCTATAAATTGGATCAATAAGGTCGACATGAAGAAAAATTACACTTCAAACCTAATTTTTCCTGCTCAAAAGTAAAAAATGGCTTAAATGGGACTCATTCGCCACCTTGGGAGAATTAGTCCCACCTAGTAGGGACTCATTCACCACATATGGTGAATTAATCCCATAGGGTCCCATTTTCCAACTAGGTTGTTGGGGAATGAGGAAATTAGGTTTATATGGTGACTTTGTTGGGTATTTCATCAAATTATGCCTCAAGATGCACAATATGGGGTAATAGGGACCTATTAATGATGATGCAGAGGTCAATTAGAGATTGGGAGATAGAATTCAATGTGAAAGTGTCATTAAATATACTTTAAAATGCTAAAATGAGGTCCATATAGCCTAGGAAGGCACAACAACTAATGTGAATGTGTAAGACACATTACAACACTAGATTAACATTAAGTTTATTTTACAAGCCTTCTATATTTATGTTACAATGTCATTAAACACATTTTATAATGTTTAATTAAGGGAATATGGGTTCATTAAGTCTAGAGAAGCGTGAAAGTCTTTTACAACACTTTACAACACCTTTACAAGACATCGCTAAATGCATTTGAAAGGGTCCAAGACCTAGTGTGGATGTGAAATAAACCTCACAACACTAAATAAAGGCCTCATTAAGTCCAATTTATGATCAATTATTCCCCAAATCAAGCAAATTTCCTTTTTTCTATGGTACAACTAGTCTACTAGAGGAGTCATAAAGAAATGTCACTTGTATAAACATCAAAACTGCCAAATGCCTGAATGTAATAAGTATGAAATAGAAATATCATCAAAGTTATCTTGATATAAAAAATAACATGAATCTGAAACAACAAACTATCCATATATCAATAACCAAAGTGCTATCAAGAACCAAACTAAAATGAGTACCCAAATGTACTAAAGTAGCCAACTTTCCAAGTGATGAATAACCAAAGTGTTGAATCATTCTCCCCCTTTTGACAACAATGCCAAAGGTCAAAGATGTAAAATTTGAAGAAGATAAAAAAAAAGTGAAGGAAATATGTTACCAACAATGTAACCTTTGTCAAAAACACTAGAGCATGGTAACCTTGATTGCTATGTGATCTTACCAAAAATCTGCAACAAGGAAAGATCACTGCCCAAAAGATATCACCATTTAGATTAAATATAACCAAAGGATATCAAAATTCCATGTCACTATATGCATATGTTAAAGCAATGCACCAACTATGCAAAAGAAAATACCAAGTCAACAAAGCAATTATCACCAAAACCATAAATAACCATAAACCAAAGAACCAACTATCAAGGATTCTATGCAAAGTATAAGAAGGCAAAAATGACTATCATGTCATCAAGAAAAAGTTCTTCACCAAAATCCCCCTAAAAAGAGACTCCATATAAAGATATATCAATGTCTATTATTATGCATAATGTACTGTTCCAATCAACATTGAACTTCAAAACAACTATTACCATTGACTGTGAGCATTGCATATCATTACACTGCCAACAAACAAAGAGTTGTTAGAAAATTTCATTGTCCATGTTTTAACTACACTGCCATTTCATAAAGTCAAACCTTTCCATTGATCCAAGTCTAATAGCGTATAGTCACTATCCTATCACTGTTTTGTTAAGCAAGTTTAAACTTCAAACAAATTCATGTGCAACCATCATGTGAAAAACATCACTAATAGTTCAAGGCATCACTATTGCTAAACTGGCATTACTATTGACTGACATTCGCAGGTGACACATTCATCAAATATAAGAAAAGGTGGACTCACTACATCATATAGTATGTATTGTCCAAATGATTGTTCACAGTTTCATCATTGAATTCACTATCACTAGCATGATGTAGACACTGTCACAAGAAAAATTTCCATACAACACTATATGATACAAATTAAATAAATACCAAGATCACTATTACCTATCAATATTGCCAATTTCCATTAATGCCAATTATTTTACTATCCACATAGATGCATTGAATACTCAATAATTTACACTATACTGTGTCTACATCAAGGTATAATTCCATATGTGATAGCCATGGCACATCTTCATACTAGCATGACGGACCTCACTGCACTATGTATTAAGAAGTGAGCATTGCACTTTCATGAAACCAAGCAATTTTTGTGAGATAAATACTATCATTTTCATATCAAACATGACCGCCAAGCATCTTAATTTAGCATATTTTAGCACTGTCAAGCAATGTTGTATTTGGAAATATGTAGAGGCACTACTAGTACACAATGTGCCAATGTTGAAAGCACTATCACGGAAAAAGAAAACATAGTCCACACTCTACAAGTGTTGTTCATTGAAACTATCCAAAGAATATAGAAAAGCATGAGAAGGAAATGAATAAACTTTACCACTATTCAAGAATGTTCTTTCTGCATGTAAAGCATGTTATCAAAACAAGAGAGCAATGCAATCAACCAAAAAAACCATTGCCTATCAAGATCACTATTGTAGCACTGGAAAATAGTGTATGAAGTATATAAATGGAAGAGACACTGTCTAGGATTTCACTAACAACTTCAAGAGACTGTCTTCTTGCAAACTAGTCCACTATTATTCTTGATTGTAAAAGACTTGCAAGAATTTTGATAACTGTGATATATATACTCTAAGACTACCTTTCAAGCCTTAAAAACATGTGAACACTACACACTTTGATTTACCTACTTTCATCTCCTTTTAAGAATTGGTGATTGTCAACTTGAAATATGATGTATATTTATTGTGATATAAAGTTTACATAAAAGAACATAAACTCTGTCAACTCGTCAACCTAATGCCAATCTCTAAATGACCAACAACCATTTTGACATGGAAAGCATGAAATGGAAGAAAATTACCTTTTAAATCATCAAGTAACAACTTGTTAATTCATGAGCATTATCCTTGATTGAGAATATAAACACAACCAATACTATTCTTATGAGAAAGAAAAGATCACTTATCATAACTTCTCAAGCATCATAATATTAGCATAATATTGTCATATGGTATGCCAAACTAAATGAAACCAGGCAAGATCATTGTATATTGTTAAGAACTCTCATCATTATTAAGGATTACCAAGAGTGTGTATATTACCTCATTTGCAAGACACACTGGCATGAAAGGAAAGAGTAGCATGACAAGGAAAAATGCAATCATAGCTATCATTGACATCATCAAGCACTTTGGCACCTTATGCATCTATCAATTGCATTTGAACTTACTTTATCTCAAAAATTCTTGGTGAACATCAAAACAAAATCATGTGTACTAGAGCATCAATACCAAAAAATCAATTCAATTGACATCAATTTGAAGGCGACAAACTCCTTTTAAAATTGTCACTTGCTTGAATGGAAAAAAAATGTACCATTAAGAAACACTATACCACACTTTTATTACTATCCTTCCAACTCATCAAGCTATAAATCTAATACCAATCCAAGCACTAATTCACAGTCATAAATGAATGTGCACAAAATGAATACCCAACATCAAAGATGTTGTAACTAGATATACCACATTGTTGTGTAGAGAAAGACACCCCATGAATACATAACCATAAAGATATCACATATCATTGCTATCCAAAACTCTCCAAGTGTACTAACATCAAGAAACAAGTCACTACTATCATGCAAGCACTTTGTACAACTATTACTCACTACCCAAGCATTGTACTGTACCAACCAAAAGAAGAGAAATTACGATCATTGTCCTTTAGCACCATTCAACAATTGTCAATACTTGTAAACATTACTAATGCCAAGATTAGTATCATCATTGTGATGAAACATACAACTGTCGTAGCACAATACCACCTCTTTTTTGCTTACTATAGGGTTTAAAAGATAAAATTGTATGCATCTCCCCCTAACTTCATGCTTCTCTTTAAGCACTAATGGAAGTCACTTATGTTGTATGCACAAGTTTAGGCTCAATATTTTCTTGACTTTGTATTCTTCTCCAAATCTTCTTCTCTAGTTTCTTCTTCTCCCCAGATGCTTGTGACTTTTTATTTCTTTTATGTAGGAAATTATTTTTTCTCTCTTGTTTTACAAACCTAGTTCTATAGAACTTTGCAACATGACCATGATTATGACATTTATAAGGGTGAAGCCACAATAGTGGTTTACAATTGAAGTGAGGAAGGAAAACTCACAAAAAATGAATGCATGGCAAAAAACTTGATTTTAGGGTTTGTACGAACCTATTGGTTCGACTGAACCAATTAGGGGTTCGGTAGAACCTAGGTTTTGTCGAAACCTCTTAATACTTTCCCACCAAAAAAGCCATCAAAACCCCTTATAGAAGGGGGGTTTGAATGAACCCTAGTTCGAACGAACCCCATTTATTCCTCATCCCCCCTGAGACAGAAAAAAACTTGAATTTTGGCACTTCAGAGCTCGGTTTGAGGATGAAAATGGAGGAATATTCACAAACCCAACTAGAATTAGGTAGTCCTCAAAATGAGCTATCCAACGAATATAATTTTAATATGTTTTGGTTTTATTATGTAATTTTTTTTAGTTTTATTAAACATAGGTTTTTCATCGAAAATGAAGGTCTTTGTTTTGCACATGTGGAAAAATAGCAGATTATAATTTTTTTTTTTTGAAAAATATGAGTGCACCAGATATTGAAGTCCTTGATCCAATAGAAAAAAAAATTAAATTTTGATATACACAAAAAGAGTTATGTGTTATATGGTCGCGCTATGTCTGAATTATAATTGGTTTGACTTTGAAATTTGATTAAAGAAAAAATATTCAATAAAAACTATTTAACCAAGTGGAAGCACTAGATATCAGAGTTACGAATCTAAATTGAGAATTAGAATTTTATCCCTCATGGAAAAAAAGTTATGTGTTATATGGTGTGCGTCACTTTTTTAAAATTTTGTTTTTTGAAAAAAACCAGTTTTCGTGGGAGATGGAAAAGAAGTGGAATCTGATTCCAAATTTTTTGAAAAAAATAGTTTTAGAATCTAGAGAAAAAATGTGACAAGACTCTAGTTTGCATCATCTTCAAATTCTTCACGGTTTAGCCGCTATAGGTGCCCGAATGTGAAGATTTAGTTTAAAAAAATAATTTCAGTGTCCAGTTTGGCCAAAAATTGTAAACCACTATTGTGGGATAACGACATATTATATTCCTATTCCTAGAGAGTGCATATTGACCTCTTTGAGACCTTCTTCTATAATATTTTTCTTGATGCCCATAACCATTACATGAATAACAATAACCAGGAAATGAATAATTATACCTCACTAATTGATCTGGCCAAGTAGGTGGAGATCCCATGAACCAGTTGGCTCTACTTATTCTTCCTCTATTGAAGTCCTTGATCTATCTACTATCAGCAGTGTTAATTTTTTATTTCTTCTTTTCTTCAATCTTAGGGGTAGCAACATGATAATTTAAATATATCCTTGTTCTTGGTTTTGTTTCTGTCTCCAAAACTCTATCCTACAAATCCCACACCAATAACGTCCTTGTGATGTTTCTACTTTCTTAACATTTCATTCAATTTTTTGGCGCTCTAATAAAAAATTTGATTCCTTTCTAACTTCTTCCTGACACTCTCAATATCTTTCCTTAGAGAGACTATTTCTCCTTCAAGCTTTTGGAATTCAACAATTTTGACTTCCAAATAAGACCTTGTTATATCTACTATCCTCTTTTTTTCTTCAATCTCTAATTTCAAATTGACAATCAACTCATCTTTTACAATGTATTATTTTAATAAAGTTTTTTTCTCTAGTTGAGTTCTTAGAGACAACACTTCAACCTCTATGTTTTGACAATCTTCCATTTGGTTTTGCAAGTTTAATCTAGTAACTTCTTCAACTCTTCTAGACTCTTCCAATTGCAACTTTAGATCCCGATTCTCATTTCTGAGTTTCTCAATCTCATTAAGGGCATAAATAAGTTCACCTTAAAAATAAATTTCACACTCATCTTCAACATAATCTTGTTCAAAGTCACTCACAAAGTGATCTTCTTCTTTGCCAACACTCTTCTCTATATAATCATCTTTTGAACTAGGTTTAGAAGGTGTTTGTTGTTCAACATTCTTCTAGGTATTTCATTTTCCTCTATTTCTTTTTTTTTTGTCATAATGAGTACTCCACTACCAGGAAGTTCCCCTAAGTTGGTTAAACTTATGCATGGGTATGGCTTTGATACCACTTGTTGGAGCACAAAAAATATTGAGAGGGGGGATGAATTAGTGTTTTAATAACCAAATTGAATTCAATTGTTTTTCAAAACACATTTACTTATTTGTAATCATGGAATACTCAGTTTCAAGTATGTTTTCAAATGTGATAGTCAATGCCAGATCCTTAAACCTCATGAAAAAATCAAATTTTACAAAGTACATAAAAGAAGTTGCAAGACTAAATTGCACGAATCATGATAACCACATATATCACAAAAGAACCATAACATAATATTTTCATGAATGAAAAACCCTCATAGGGATTAAAAGCCACTCAAGAAAATGCCTCACTAGCTTAATAAAATTTCCTTGATTACAAAGCCTCACTGTCTACTTTTTATGCCTCATTGGCTACAATTTATGCCTCAGTGGCAAAGCCTCACTGACTACATAATATGTCTCACTGGAAAAGCCTCACTGGCTATAAAATATGCCTCATTGAAAAAAGTTCAATCTTTGTCTCACTAACATGACCTTACAACATTTTGTAAAACATGAAAAATTAAATGACAGAGGGTTTCTCTGTTTCATTGCAATACATTTCAAATTTCAGAACTAATACATTTCATGTCCTAAAGGTTCATTGAGATTGTAACCTATAAAACATAAAACATATCAATTTATTTTTCTACTATTTTTTCATACAACTTTTACAAAACATATGTCAGTATTATGCTCAACAATAATGACTCTTATTAGAGTATAGTGTCATTGTGTAATGCATCTCATATATTTTGGCTAAGTGATATAAACATTATATTCAACCAACCAAACTATACTATCTAAGAATAGTTTATAAAATACAAATTTCTGCATAATTGGATGAACCACCATATAGTGATAAATGCCACAAAGTTACCTATAACCAAAGACTTCCAGTGCAAGATGCATATCAATATCAGCTAGGATAAGAGAAATAAAGCATGGTTGGCATTGTGCCACAAAATTGGGTATACAAATTAACACCAAAGCAACACATAAACCTCAGTTTACACCTTGTAAACATCAACATATTTGTGATAGGGTCGTGCCCTCACAATGGGGTGTGAAAACACAAAACAATAAACACATGTATGACAGAATGGATAAACCCTTGAACCTTTTGAAAAGAGATAAACAATAATGCATATAGGGATACCTAAGGTTGAAAAACACAAGTCAAAAAATATCAAAAAACCTGACAACAATATAAACCCTTTGCATTTGTAAACACAAACTATGACACACTAATGTATGAATATGCCTTAACAAGGTTTACTAACACAATAGTGAGCAAATGAATAAACAATGGTTCAATGAAAGATGCTTTTGGTTTGATCTTGATTCAAATTGCATATGGTAGTCGACAAAACCTAAAGAAAAACTAAAACCATAAACTAACTCCCTAAAAACAAATGCTTTGCAACCATAATACCACCACCATGAGCTTTGCAAGTCACCAATGCAATGATGATGTCAAACCCTAATCATTATCCAAGCTTCATAAACAAGCTCGAGAACATTCTTCACAATAATGAGTGAAACATTATAATATGTGTAATAATGAGCCTAAGAACATGCCATTGTCAATGTCAATAATGTGAAAATCATATTCTTAATGGAATGATAAGCCTTCGAGGTATTCCTTTTCAATGATGAATATAAATAGTATAATGTATTCCATTCAACCTTTTCTTATGCTTTGACATTGATGCCAAAAAAAATAATAATAATAATGCCAACCTTATAATCACCACTCAATGCCTAATCAAAAATAATGCCAAGGTCAAACAAAGAGGGGTTAACAATTTTAACATCTAATTTGTCCAACTCAAGTGTTAAAACAACCCAAATAGAAACTAGTTAAATGATTGGTGACTTTTTTTGTGAAAATTAACGGTCTTCCTTTTGAGAACACCCTTTTGCTACCAGTCTTTCTTTGTACCTTTTAACTTTAACATCAAGAAGGGTAAATATTTTATTAAAACAAGAAAAATTTACAAAGCAAGGGCATTAAATAGCCTTATCAAGCTCCACCAAGTGATCCAACTATTGAGAAAAATCTAGGGGTAGCTGACTCCAATCCACCAAATTCCAATCATGAATATGATCAGAAGCCCATTTAGCCAAACAATCAGCAACACCATTCCATTCTCTAGGAATATGAGTGAAAGTAATAAACTCTAGAGAAGCACAAAGAATGAGAATTTGTTCAACAATCAAAGCCAATTTCCAGCTTACATCATCTAAATGTCTCCTATTCAACAAGTTCACCACAACCTGGGAGTTAGACTCACATATGATCCTTTTCCATCCCAATTGACTGCCCCACTCCACAACCAATAAAATGGCATGAGCCTCCATTAAATTATTAGTATGAAGACTCTTATAAACAAAGAAGATAAACTGAAGATCTCTAGAGCTACCCGACCAACACCACCAATTCTAGCATGACCAAGATTTCCATGAGAAGAGCCATCTGTGTTGATTTTTAGGACTCCTTGAGGAGGAGGGGACCATCTTCCCTCCCTATTCACCTTCAGGGAAGGATGTCTACATTTGTTGTGCATAAGCTGCCATTGTGGAGGAGGAAGATGAAGACGATTATCATAGGTGAGGGGCCATCAACAACACATCTTGAAAAAGTCACCTATTCCTCTCCAACCACAGGTTCTAGATAATAAAGGATGGGCCAAGAGCCTAAGCAGCTTGAAGAAAGGAAGTATAAATAGGGGCCTTGCCCCACCATTCCACAAACTCTACCAACAAGGAAAAATGCCAACATGGAGTATTCCACACCCTCCACTAGAAATGCCAAATCTACCTAGCACATGAACATTGAAAGAAGAGATGAGAGACACTCTCTTCACAATCACGACACAAAACACACATAGAAGTGCCTTAGAAATCATGCTTACATAAATTATCCCAATTAAGACATTGATTTTGAGCCACTAACCACATGAATAAATTTCACTTGGTCCATGACAACTTGTGCCAAACTTGCTTCCATTAAGGGACCTCAATGTCCCCAAACAACTGCCTACCCAACTGCTTATAACTAGTAGACACAAAGTACTTTCCAGAAAAATATGAATCATCCCAAGTCAATACATTAGGTCCCCTCAAAGAATTACAAGCATGAGAATCCAAAAGCTAAGAAAGCTCATGCCTATCCCCCTCAAACCGGGTGGCCACTCAGAAGGATGCTTCCAACTAAAATTTACAACCGATCCAGAATGTTGCGTAACCTTATAATGCTCCATACTATCCCAGCCAGTCACAATAAAAACATCACAAAGAGACTGGAGGTGAGGAAAGGAACACAGAATAGGTGGCTAACCATCCCAAGAATCTAACCAAAAAAGAGCCTGTGACCCTGAATGATAGATCCAAAAAAGCACACGCTTAATCAACTGTACCCCCACTTTCAAAGTATGCCAAAACATAGAACCACTCCCTTCCAGAGGATAGCGAGGAACCTCAAAAGAAGCAACACCCCTAAGATACTTATGGTTGAGAATATGAGCCAATCACTAGTGTTGATTGGTACACCATCACTAGTAAAGCTTGGCAGCAAGAACTTTCCCGTTCAAAATTGTAGAGTGTAAACCAAGACCACCCTCCTGCTTTGGTCTACACACATATTCCCACTTCACAAGGCTCCACTTTGAAGAAAGAAAACTATCACTCCAAAGAAATTGACATGAGAGAGCATCAAATTCCCTAAGGAAATACATAGGAGCCACTTGAACAAAGCACCTATAGATGGGAAGGGCCTGGATAACAAACTTGAGAAGAGTCACTCTAGTAGTTGTAGACAACCACTAATGAATCCAATGAGTAACCTTGTGCCTTAGCTTATCAAGCAACAACTATCAGGAGGACCTGGGCTGATGGCTAATAGTAGGAGGAATACCCAAATAGATAAAGGGAAGAGATCCTATTTGAAACTGCAAAATAGCTGCAATCTGCCACTGGATAGCCTAAGGATTATTAAAGAAGAAGATAAAAGACTTCTACTCATTAATTTTTTGGCTCGAAGCCACAAGGTATATATCCAAAGCTTTCCTAAAGGATTCAACCTCCCAAATACAAGCCAATCCCATAAGAGAGGTGTCATCCACAAACTGGAGATGAGAGAGCATTGGCAGGCCCACCCCCCTCTGCCAACCATGAATCAAGCTTTGTGAAACTCAAGATTTAAGAAACTGACCCAACTCCTCTGCCATTATAATAAACAAATAAGGAGAGATCAGATCCCCCTGACGAAGGCTCCTAGTAGCCCCAAAAAGCTCTAAAGGTTCACCATTCACAATAACCGAAAAAGAGGAAGAATTCACACAACTCAAATTCTCTCTCACCCAATCAGAAGAAAAACCAAAGGCCAATAGAATCTTCTAAAGAAAACTCCATTTAACTCTATCATAGGCTTTGGTCATATCCAACTTGATAAACATAGACCTATCCTTAAATGTTTTCATGGAATGAATGACCTTAGACACAACCACCACCCCATCTAGAATTTGACGACCCGCCACAAAGCCACCTTACTCCTCAGAAATGACAACAAGAAAACAAGATTTAAGCCTCTCAGCAATCAATTTCGTAATAATCTTATACACCAAATTACAAAGCGCAATAGGTCTAAAGAATTCAATCCTATCAACACCTTCCTTCTTTGGAATGAGAACCAGAAAAGTAGCATTTAGGGCACAAAGCATTTGCTTGATATGAGGAGATTCCTGAACCACCTCCAACAATTCTAGTTTCACAATATCCCAAAACTCTTGGGTGATCCCACAATAGTGGTTTATAATTTTTGGCCAAACTAGACACTAAAATTATTATTTTTAACTAAATCTTCACATTCGGGCACCTATAGCGGCTAAACTATGGGGAATTTGAAGATGATGCAAACTAGAGTCTTGTCACATTTTTTCTGTAGATTCTAAAAATATTTTTTTCAAAATTTTTGGAATAAGATTGAACTTCTTTTTCCATCTCCCATGAAAACTGGTTTTTTTCAGAAAACAACATTTTTAAAAAGTGACACCATATAACACATAACTTTTCTTCCATGATGGATAAAATTCTAATTCTTTCAAATTTAGATTTGTAACTTTGATATCTAGTGATTCCACTTGGTTAGATAGTTTTTTATTGAATATTTTTTCTTTAATCAAGTTTTGAAGTCAAACTAATTACAATTCAGACATAGCGTGACCATGTAACATGTAACTTTTTTTGTATATGTCGAAATTCAATTTTTTTTGTTGGATGAAGGACTTCAATATCTGGTGTAGTCATATTTTTTAATTTATTTTTTTGATAATCTGCTATTTTTCCACATGTGCAGAACAAATACCTTAATTTTTTATGAAAAACCTATGTTTAATAAAACTAAAAAAATAAATACATAATAAAACCAAAACATATGAAAATTATATTCGTTCGATAGCTCATTCTGAGGACTACCTGATTCCAGTTGGGTTTGTCAAGATTCCTCCATTTTCATCCTCAACCTGAGCTTTGAAGTGTAAAAATTTAGGTTTTTTTTGTGAACAAGGTAAAAAATCAAGGAAAAGGGGGGTTCGCTAGAACTAGGGTTCATTCAAACCCCCTTCTATATGCATTTCTCTTTTTTTTTTGGGTGGGAATTTTGGGCCTAGTAATTAATGGGTTCACTCGAACCCTAGTTCGGTCGAACCCCTTTTTGGTTCGGTCAAACTTTTAGGTTCATTCGAACCCCTAAAACAATTTTTTTTGTCATGGGGTCATTTTTTTCTCAGTTTTCCTTCTTCCATGAAATTGTAAACCACTATTGTGGCTTCACCCTCCTATAAAAATTAAATTAGAAAACCATCAGGGCTAGGAGCTTTCCCCTTATTCATCCCAAACACAACCTCCTCCACTTCCGACAAAGTAATCAAGTGAATAAGAGAAGCATTCAAATCATTAGATATCAAAAAAGGAATGCAAGCAAGGACCATATTCTCCTCATCCTCTACAGGAAGTGAATCCTCAGTAAATAGATTAGAGTAGAACTGGAAAGCCTCTCTAGACAAAGCCTATTGTGAAGAGATCAAAAGATCCTTAGAATTAAAAAGAGAAGAGATATAACACTTATTCCAACTAGCTTGCACAAAATGATGGAAGAAAGCAATATTCATGTCACCCTCTTGAAGCCAATCAATCCTAGCCTTTTCTTTCTAGAAAATCTCCTCACAAAGCTCCCACTCCTCCACCAATTTTAGAGCCTAGGCCTCAGCATGCCGAAGAGCCTTTGAGAATCCCAAATTACAAATCTGGCAAGTAATAATAGCAAGGAAATCCTATGCTTCTCTTTTCCTGGCTTGAAAATTACCAAAACACAACCTATTCCATCACTTAAGATGATACTTGACATATTGTAGCTTCTTAACTAGAGAATACATAGTTGTACCATACACAGGGGCTCCATCTCGCCACAGCTGAGCGACAAGATCACCCAAAGAAGAATCACGAAGCCACATAAGCTAAAATTTGAAAGGTGGATTCTTAGGATTAGGAAAATTAGTAGAAGAAAACTTAATTGGCCAATGATAAAAGCCACACCAGTCAAAAATCTTGGAGCAAGTGACCAAGCTAACACCAACCCAAAAACTAGAGACAAGGAATCTATCTAACCACTCAGAAATCACTTCAAGCCCACTTCATCTATTATTCCAAGTGAATATTCCATTAGAGGGTTTAACATCAACTAGAGCAAGAGAATCCACATTAGTACGAAATAGATTTGAAGCAGGAGCAAGCCTAGGAAACCCTCATCTTTTCTTCAAGCTCAACATAGAATTTAAATCACCAGCTAAGATCCATGGCAGAAAAGGTGCACAAGACCTAACATACCTGATATGATCCCAAAGCTATATTTTACCACGGATGTCAATTGGAGCATAAACATTAATAACAAAAATAGTCTTACTAGATTCCAAAACTGAAGCCACCATAGAAATAGCAAACTAGCTAGAAATCCACCAATGAGGAACAACCTTACATGGATCCCAGAAAAGAGACAGACCTCCAGAGTTTCCCATAGAACCAATACACTGACACTGGCCATAAAACCAAATAAGAGGAGTATGCTGAAGCATGAAGTCCACCCAAAGCTTAGTCTCCTAAACACAAAAGATATCTAGAGAATGAACCACAATCAAATCTTGAATAGCCTTTTGACAGGAGGTTCTATTCAACTCCCTTGCATTCCATGAAAGAATAATCATGAGGAAGGTTGAGAGAAGTGGGCCTCAATGGTCTTAAAAAACCTAGATTCCACCAGAAAATCCCTAGTAGATTTAATCTTGTCCACATCCTTCTTACAACCAACTTTAGAAGAATTTTCAAAGTGCCCCTTCTTGAGAGGGCGTTGCAACACCCCCAAAGAAAGAGACGATCCCTAACCTTTACCTGAAGAGAGCACCTCCTTATCTAAATCCGCTAATACAATATCATCTTGCACACCTGTAGAGGCACCAGGAAGCCCATAAATCCCCTGCTCCAAAGCCAGAGAATTATTCTGAACAACAATTGCCTACTCCATCCCATTGTCCGTACCAGTAACCCCAAAAGTAATCTCAACAGGAACCCCCTCCTCCAAAGCCTGATTATCTAGGACCTCAAAATGATTGAAACCCTTATCACTCTTTCTATCCTTATAGGCCCCCTTCTAACCCCTCCCTTTAGCCCTTGGCTTAACAGGAATAAATCCATCCTTATCAGGCCCACCCTCAACCACAGTTGCCTTTCCTTTATCCCTCTTCTCCACCAAAGGCGTGGCAGAAGGAGAAGAAACCCTAGCCACTTTGGGTTTTCGAGGACATTGGTGCTGAAGGTGTCCATATTCATGACATAAGTGACAACGAAAAGGGACTCATAATCTAGCTGTTGAAGTCACAAGGCAGAGCCAATACAAATTTCCAAAGAATTTGGAAAAGGGTTATTTAAATCAATTTCAACAGAAATAGGAGTATAAGAGAATACCTTTTTATCTAGAGTATTTTGAGCAATGGTAGCCAACTTCCCCAACAAAGCAGCAATCCGGTGCAAAATATCCTCCCTCCAAAACTCTAACTGCATCCACGGTAGATGGACCCAAACAGGGACCCATGTAGGCAGAACCTCTGCCGCATTAAATCCTCCATGCCAGGGCTTAATGAGCAAACCAACATGATTGTAAAAATACAGCCCTCCCTCAAAAACATGATTACGATTCAAGATGCAAGAAAAATCAACCATGAAATAGCCATTCGCAACCACCAAAAGATCGAAATCACCTTCAACTTGCCAGGTTCGATGAATCTAGGACTCTAAAGCCAAGAGAGGGACATGAATACTCAAGAACTTACAAATTAGAACATGTTGTCTCCAATAAGATATGTCCTCCTAAATTGATTTGAGAGAATAACTAGAATAGGCCTATCTTGACTCTACAGCAAGCAATCGTTCACTTTCTTGAGCTTAGAGCTCTCACCCACAAAAGATGAATCCATCATCCATGCATGCATGGCTGCCAAAAAAGCCTAAGATGGCTTTTCCCGACAATCACTAGGATTTTGGAAGCCTTTGTCGTATCCCCACATCAAACCCCTACACAGCCCATACTGTTTCCACTCACTCCAAACCCCTTCCACATCGCTTCCACCACCCACTTCCCCCTCACTGCACCACCACCCACCAACCACTACCCACAACCAACACCCTTCTCTTGCACAAACCCCCCTACAAACCCCCCTACAACAGACAAAAAGAGGAAGCCCCAACCTGTTACAGGTCACGGGCACCTAGAACCACCCTTCTTCAATTTTAAGACCCATTTGCAACCAACTACTCTCTTACCCTTTGGGTGTTCTACCAGGTCCCATGTTTTATTCTTCTCCAAGGCATCCATTTCTTCTTTCATTGCTATTTTCCATTTAGCATTTTTAGCACCATCCACTGCTTCATGATAACAACTAGGTTCCCCATCATTAGAAATCAAAGCAATAGATGAAACATAACCATCATACCTTTTAGGCGGATTTTTGACCCATGTAGATCTCCTTAAATATAGTTGTGTAATTTCCACATTTTACTATGGATTTTCTACACCCTTAGATCTTCTTTTTCAGAAGCTTCTTTCTCCTTGTTTTTTGTAGATGGATGACTTTCCAATTGAATTTGTTGATGTTGAGGTACTTATTCCTATTTCAAATCAACTTCTACTATATTTGATTTTATGAAAGGATATCCATAAAATACTACATATAATTTGTTAATAACGACTTTGTGGTTAATAGGATTCTGCAATCTATATCCCTTAATTCCATCGCCATAACCAACAAAGATATATTTCTCAAGATTTGTGGTCTAATTTAGAACATCGATCTTTTGAAATAAGAGAATATGCATCACAACCAAAAAAATAGATTTGAATAATCACAAGAATGAATTGGCCATACCTCTTTACGAATCTTACATTCTATTGTTTATGATGGTGACCAGTTTGCTATATAACAAGTTGTAGAGAATCCTTCTACCCATAACTCCTGTTGCAACTTGGCATTACCGAGCATGCTCCTTGCTCTCTCTAGAAGAGTCTTATTCATGCATTCAACAATACCTTTTTATTGAGAAGTTTAAATGGCTTTATTCCTATCAATCCAAACTTCCTTAAAATAATTTTCAAATTCAAAAGATGTAAACTCACCTCCATTGTTTGTTCTTAAACACTTTATTGATCTGCTAGTTTTCTTTTCAACCAAAACTTTAATTTCTTAAATACACTAAACACATCATATTTCCTTTTAATAATATAGAACCACACCTTTATAGAGTATTCATCTATAAATATAACAAAATATGATAATCCTCCAAAAGAAACTATATGGGATGGCCTACAAACATCTGAATGAATATAATCTAGAATACCCTTACTTGAATGACTACCTACTTTAAACATCTATCTAGATTGCTTCCCATAAACATAATTCTTGCATAAATTCAAATTCAAAGATTTTAGATTTGGAAGTAACTTATTGTTCAACACTACCTTCAATCCTTTCTTGCCCATATGCCCTAGTCATTGATGCCATAAACAAGTAGATTCATTTTATTCCTCAGATAGTACCACTACTTCTTCTTTTATTACAATACTCCCTGTTGGTTTTTTTTCTAGTACACCATTAGAATTATCTAAAGAGTAGACAATTCTTATAATCAAGAATCCCTAAGATGAATGACCAACTTAATGAGTAAAGGGCTTTAAAAACTTTACTCCTTCACTTCAAGCTCTGTGGGGCCTAGGAGGGTGTTCCTAATTATGTTCATTTTGATCTATTTGATTGTGAACCCTTCAATACACATATGGGTTCCTATAAGGGAAGGGTATGTGCAGGATCATCATGGAAAAAACAGGCCCTTAAGTGGCAAAAAATTTAGAAAAATTAAAGTTAGGCAACTTGACGTAAAAATTTGAATAATTTATCTTATATTATTTCAAAAATATTTAAGAATTGAATCTGTAGCAAATTGAACGTAGTTTCTAAACTACTTGGTTTTTTTAAATCTATTTGGTAAAATTTGAAATTTCAATGCAATAGTACTTAAATTTCAGGAAAAATAAGTAGGTGTCTGTCGACCACCCTAACCACAATAAAATGATAATATTTTTTTATAATATTTTAGAAATAAGTAGAGGACTCATGTCAGTATGTGATGCATTTTTTTTGTAATTTTTTTCCAAGTAAATAATTAATTATGAATTTTTTAAAACAAATTTTAGAAAATATAAAAAATCGTATGTCTGACCACCATAACTTGGTCAAAAATTCATGAAATTTAATTTTTCTTTTTTTAATCCTATAGTATGCAAAGCGTAGAATGTGATGCATGTTTTGGATTCCAAAATTGTGATATTGTTTGAAAGCTATAGATTTTTTTCAATCAGCGTATCAATCTAGACTTTAGTTGTAATTCAAATAGAAAATGAATAATAATTATTTATTAAACTCAAAGTACAAAGCATAATTTATATTGGTACAAATTTGAGAATCTCCTTTAAAAAACCTTTTCATTTCATCAATTTTGGGTAAAAAGAAAGTCGTCGGCTACATACCCTACAAATACCCATCATATCGCCACTTTTTGGCCCATCATGATCCTACACATACCCAGAAAATAAACATAATCCACTAAAATATTGGCTGATCTTTGAGAAAATAATCATTTATTTACTAGGAACAAGAAAGTATATCAAGTACATGCCTCATGGTTAAGAAATTTTAAATGAATTGTGCTATGATTTTAAGTCCATGGTGAGGTAAATCATCAATACATTCAATAGTAAATACTTATGACAAATAGACCAATTTTTCATCAATTGGGTAATGGAGTCAAATATATAATAACCAGTAATACAAAAATTCTTTAACTCTGATAATAATGAACTATTTTCACAATGCCTTGCATCCTGAAAACTCACAATTCCAAAAACATGACTTCTTATTAGATCCTTCACAAATTCTCACAAATCTACGACCCTATTCAAGCATTTAATTGACTCTTTGAGTCAAGGAAAAAACAAGGACACACATTCAAATAACCATTTGATGATAAACAAGGATACCATTGATATTTCATTCATAATTTGCAGAAATCTACAACTGGAGAGTAAATGTTTTAGATATAAGATTTGTTTCGATATCAGTAATCTTTGTAAAACTACTTTAAGATTATTACATACAAGATTCAAAACCAAGATGATTCAACTATTCTATTCATTAGCGTCCTTTCTACACCTATTTCCTACCTGGACCATATACTAGACTCAAAATTCTAAGAACCCTTTGCAATGAGCCATGAAGTCCCTTTTATAGTATAAGGGAGCAACAAGCATCTGGCTCAAATGAAATTACATTTCTACAATGTTTCATTTTAGCACCAATTTGAATTTCATTTCAAAATTCCCCACATGGTGATCTGCAATCATTTGTTGAATACGGAGAGACAAAGTTGATAACCACCATCAAAAGGAAAATGAAAATACTGCTAAAATTTTCCTTCAACCACTAGCTAGGCCTCGCATTCCATGTCCATGTCGCCTCAAGTGTCCACAGTTAGCATGAAAACCAAAAACCAAAAACACACACAAGAAACAAAAGCAAAAACCACGTCCACTTTATCAATCAACACAAAAATTGAACACCCAAACACCCATTCTCTTAACCAGAAGAAGGACCAATACCAAAACCCAACCCACAGTACACGTGCCCACTTCGCATCCTTGCAGGAGGTGGGGAAGAAACTTCCACTATCTCATTATCTTTACCTTTACTAAGTACAGAGCCATCATGCCCACTCATATTTTTCACAAATATTGGTGGAACTGATAATTTACTTCAACTCCCGGGGTTGCAACTTGATTCAACATCATAAGATACTGTTGATAGCCTAAGTATGTCTCTATTGCATTATCTAAAGCACTATCCATGATGGAAATTGGCGAGCTATATCTTCCATAGGATCCTCAGCCATACCTTATCTTTCTGTGTGCTCCTAGTGTGAACGGTGTGGGCTCTTCACCTTTCTCTTCTTCCTTCTTTGTAGCAACACCTTGGTGTCTTAACCTACTATTGCATCTAGTAGGAACACATGAAGAATTCTCACCAGGGGCTTTCTCCTCTAGGATTGGAATCTATTCAGGTACATTATGCTTACATTCAAAGACATCACCATGAGGCTTCTACACATTGAGCCTTGGAGCCCTCCTTACTGGTAATGTAGAAGTGACTAGCTTGCTCATCTTCTTTGCCTAACAGCTTCTCAGACTCACAATGGAACACTCCTCACTCTCTGCACAAATTTAGAAAAATGCTAACTATTGATTGAAATGGTGAAAATGGAAATCACTCCATTCATATTTATCAAGCAAGTTTGATAGTATTTGATGATCAATTCTGGTGTCACACGCTCAAGGAAGCAACTAATCACTGGCGTCGATTTCATCACCGTTAATCACCTAGGTACTTGAAGATTTGTGTATCTTTCCTCATAATAGTTGGGAATTAATTTCTCACATGCACCAGGACCTAATTGATCGCTCCTAAAGAGCGCACACCATTAATGCTTGTTGGTTCTAGAGAAAAAATGGCTAACACATGCACATTTTTGGTTTTGAAATTTTGGTCGTCGATTTCAGAATGAGATGGAAGATCGAGTAGCCAAAATGTGGTCAAATCAAGTTTGAAAACCAAAGACTATAGCTCGTCATCCTCTAGCCAATAAGAAACACTGACTAGGAGCCACGTCATTCTTTTTACAGGCTCCAACACACTTTGCACAGTGGTCAAGAAACTCCATGTGTCATCCTTTCGCGTACCTCACAAGCTTTCAAGCGGGCATTAATTAAATGCCACGAGGTATGCGATGAAAAACTAGGATTAAATTCTGATTTTTTACAACATTCATCAATCTCCCCATCATCAGTCATTGGGCACATGTACAACAATCAGGCCCCACATGGAAAGAACATGTGTCATAATCTTGCAGACCTCACATGTCTTATGATGACTATCCATTAATGTCCATGCAGTATGTGATGGGTGGTGGGGATTAAATCTTCAAATATAATAGACCATATTCCTCCACATGCCACATGTTAGGGCCATGACTAGGCCAAAGGAAATCAAACTCTTGAGGACAATGACTTAAGTCCCTTTTAAAAGATGAAATATTTTTCCTAGCTTTACAAAAGTCTAGTGCAGGACAATGCGCGGGGTGAACATCTCTCCTAAATTGAAGGGGTTGGTAAATGGATGCATTCAAAGGATTAAGTAATGAATAACTTAACTAGTAATTGGTAGGAACAGATCAATGCAAAATTATAATACTAAAAGGTTTTTGGATGAAACACTTATAAGGTAAGCGTGTACAAACCAAAACCTTGAGACCATCCTTGGACATAGAGCTTAATAATCATGATCCTAGTCATGATTTTCTTGAAATTTTGCAATAATTTTGGGAGCTATATCACTCCCTTCTAGATTTTAAAGTTTTATAATATTTGTAGCCTTCATGGCCACCAAAATACCTTTGGACACTTTCAATGATCCACCTGACTTGTAAATTTATAACCTATAGAATCCAAAACACCCAAGGATTTTTTTTTCTGATTTCTAGCACATGTCTTACCTTTGTTAATGTCCTCATAACACCATCAAACATTTTAATCTTAATTCTCCCAATTCTAAAAGACTTATAAGAAACATCATTTCCCATAAGAACAACACTGCCATCAATATCTTGGTAAGAAAAAAACCAAATATTATGTGGAAACATGTGATTAGAAGCACTATAATCAAATAACCATTCCTCATGATATTATAAAGAATTACAAATAGATAAAACTTCATCAACCACATGGCTAAACTTGTCTCAACTGTATTTGCTTCCTTTTTGGAGTCATCATTTTCTTCATTCCTTTTCCAACAATGTTTCTTGAGATGCCCTAATTTATTACAATACCAACATTTTCCCTTACCCCTTTTACCTTTTTACTTAGATCTATATGTACCTCTCTAATCTTCCTCTTTTTTTGCATAGATCTACACCTAACCACCATTTCTTCTAATGTAGAGGTTTCTATGTTAGATTTCCTTTGCACCTCTTCCAACAAAAAAATCAATTTCAAGGGTTTTCGTTGTGCTTAAGCTCATAGAAGTGACTAAGTGATTCCAAGATTTGGGAAACACACATAATAATGTAAATATCGTGTCTTCATCTTAGAATTTTACACCCATACTAGCTAATTAGCATATAAGAGTAATGAAAATATTTAAATGATCAACAATTTTTTATACCTTCTTTCTTTCAAAAACTAATTTCTATCACTATCTATTTGGTTATCCGTGGAAGTGGGAACACTTATGTGGGGATTTGATTAATGCAAGCCCCTAAACATCCCCAACAATTTTCTTCTTCTTATGTGTGCATGTATCAAAGGTATAGATTTTTTGGAGGCTTCATTCTTGGACCTCTTGTGAGTGTTTCTTTTCTTCTTTTTCATTCTATCATTTCCTTTTTATTTAATTAGTTTACATTTGTTTATGTTATTTATCTAATATTTTTGTGCATTTTGAGTATTTAATTATGAAGATTACTAGTAGGATCTTAGTAATTTTCTGTGATAAACTCAGTTTTTTATTTGTACATGACTCCAATGTGTTGCAAAGACATCCACATGCCACACTATCATCCTTGGCTGAGAGCTTGCTAGTTTTTCTAGAGGACCTTTACAACCTACTATTTCAGATTCTAAAACTCTCGCATTTTAATTATGCATAAAATATACACAATCCTCTTTATCATTTTATCCTATCACCTGATATTTGATCCTTGAAGTAGTTGAGGACCATTTTCCCCTTTGGACCTTGTCATCATAAGGTTAGTTGAATTTCCTCCTCTACAACTACAATAAAATATTTAAAAATAAGCCTCTTATAAACAAAGAGTGCAAAAACTTGTCTCATAATTTAAATGAGAAGGAAAAAAGTAATATGTAAAGATTGAACTTTGCATAATAAGAAATGATTCTTGAAAGTTTTAATGTAAAAAAATGATAAATTTGTATTTTCCTCACAAATAACTATTGAGAACTGCAATGCCAAGGAAAAATCATAGAGATCCCAAAGTAGTTCAAGAATAGAAATGTTAATTCCATAAAAATATTTTTCAATCAAAAAATTTCTAACTACAAAACATATAAAATATTTTTGTACACTTCAGAAATAGGAAATATAATATGCTATTTTAAAATTTTCAAAATATTGACACAATATTGGTTAATCATGATAACCAACAAAAAATTATAAGAACATACCAAGGTATTATTGTAGTCTAGAAAAATGTATCACTTTACATTTTCACACTTATTTGGGTCATCCCTATTAAAATTTGGCGTATTTATGCCTTAATTGGTCCTAATTTGCATCCACAAGCCTAGTTCAATGCATTTTTCTAAGGATAATCCTCACATGTAATAAATGGAAAACCATAATTTAATATTTTTGGTTGTGTTCTAGATTTAGGGATCTGGGACCCATATGCCCATTTGGGCATATGGGTCCTCCCTAGGTCTTGGGCCCTAATTTCAAACGTCACATTAAACATAACACTTCTTGAAGTATGTGTCTCAATTTTAGGCCTCTGGGACTCATATGCCCAACCTAGAGTATGAGTCCCACTTTAACCTAAGACCTATTTTAATTCAAATTCTTGGTAGGATTTTATTATCCTTAGATTCAAAATTTGAATGTCAGCTTGTACCATTGTAATTTTAGGAAATTAAGAATAAGGAAGTATAAATATAAGGTCATTTCATTAAGTTTCTTCTAGCAATTTCACATTTCTCTAAGAAATCAATCTAAGAGAATTCAAGAGAAAATCATCAAGCATTTAGAGCTACATTCAAAGTCTTCATGCATCATGTGTGTTTGTGAGCTAACATTTGTGATGTAGGTTTGATGATTTAAGCAAGCATTCAAGAAAAAGTTTCAAGAATTCAATCAAGAGTCAAGATCCACATTCATGCTAGCCATTTCACACAAGTTTGTTGCCTTCATTTCAAGGGATTGGTGAGTTGCAACATTGTATTTTTTCATTCAAAATTCTTTCATGCTTTTCTATTTCATTTTAAGGTTTAATTACCAAAATGGTATTTGACCAAGGCAAACACCCATTCCCTAACAAAACAACATTTTTCCCTCTCTTGATGTGTGTTTGCAAATCTAGGTGAATTGGAGCTTGAAGATCCTTTGAAGGAAAAGTTATAAAAGTTGTCAAAGCTATCAAGAAGTTGTCATCTTCATGAAAACTCACCTACAGACCATAATTTAGAATTTCAGACCTGAAGATTGGATAGGAAGGAAGCTAGAAAAGATCACTAGAGGCTACATAAATATCAATCAAACCCTAGCAACAAGACTCATATGCCCAACCTGGCATATTAGGGACTATTATACTACCTTTTTTCCATCTTTTTGTAGATCTTGATCAATCACTAAAAGATTCCAGATTTTTCCTAGAAACCCTATAGTAGAACTAAAATCACCCTACTTGGCATATTAGTCCTAGTATACTTCGAAAAGAATATTTTCATAGTTGTAGACCTTGCTTTGACTCCATCATTCTTCCAGGTTCTTTCCTATTTGATTTTAGTTTATCAATCTTGTTTCATGCTTTCAAATTCTAGGTCATATAGTGAATTTGCATAGTCCATTCAATTTCTTCTTTTAAAGCATTGTTTATTGGTGAACCCTTGTCTAATCACACTATGAATCCACTAGCCATTCCTCAATCAAGTCACTTGGTTGAGGGATCTCGTTTCCTAATGAAATAAAGTGCAAAATAAGTCCAAGTTCTATCTCCCAAAAGGTGGAACACCCCATTTCCCTTTTGTTCTTGAAATTATATAGATTCTGCAATCATGTGAGGCTAGAATATAATTCTATAGTTTCCAGCCAAAAAGAAAAAAACCATTGTTACTAGTGATAGCTTGCAAGACCATACATTTACACCCATTGGAGTGTAATTTTTGAGTATTTAAGTTGGGCATGAGGTCCCCTAGTTGTGACCTCACTAGTTCATAACTCTAGATCAAAAGTGTTTACCCCTCTAATCAAAATGGGGGATTCTGGAAATATTGTGAAAGCATAATGAATTCCTTACAAGGAAAATAATGTATGAATTATACATTTGAAATCCTTTTTTCTTGCATGAATGATGCAATCATGAATTCAATAAATTAATATTTTATGCATCTCACTTAGGAGGAGGACCTTAATCAAAACTAATTTGATTTAATGATCTTTTAGTCATTAATTATTATGATACCTAGCTAAACAAATACGTCCAAAGATATGATTCCAAACTAAGAAGTTTGAAAAAAATATCAAATTAAATTAAAAGCATCAATAGAATACTTAAAAAGGCATCAAAAAATATAAGCCACCAAAGAAGTGGTCTCTTCCGCATGAACTCAATAATAAAAAATAATACCTATATGGAAGAGTTGCATGGAGAATAAATATAGGAGAAAAATATGGAATTATTCAAATAATATAAATATGGAGGAGAAATCAAGGCAAAAATGTGTGTTTGTGTGTGTGTGTGTGTGTGTGTGTGTAGGAACGAATTTGTACCCCTTGTGTAAGTTCCCCTCACATACCCTCACCTTAGAAAATCAAATCCAAGGTGAAATTCCACATCACCCACTTGCCTTCCATCCACTTGGAATTTTTCTTGTGTTTCAATGATAGAATATTTGTCAGGGACACACATGCAGTGCACATGCATCCACATGGTGTGCTATGATCCCTGACATATTCATGCATCTAAAGTTGGCATAGCCATTACACTCCTTATTGGGGATGAATTGTAATGTTCGTCTTCAACCAACCAACCTGAAAATGGCTTATTCCTTCTCATCCCACTTTCAAAAGAATTCATATTCACTCCAATTCATCTTCTACACCTTCACTTGATCTCTCTTAGCAATTCATACAACTTCTTCTCACTCTCAAGCATTCTAGCACTCCATTTTTTAGCATTGCAACAACATTGACACTCCATCAACTCCACACTGTAAGTGTGAGGCTATCACAAAAGTTACGAGCTTGGAGTCTTGCGAGACCTCTCTTCACCATAGTTGTGGTGGTGGTGACTTTTCCAAGTTCGTTGCTTGGATTCTCCCTTCATTAGCCTTGGGAGCCTTTGGGTGGAGGTGGTAACGCTTCATTCCTCTCCTTTGTGATTTGATAGAGTAGCATTTTTCTTTTTTAGTGTTCATTGCAATTCTTTCAATCTTCTTTATCATATTTTGTACTTCTTTGCTTTCTAACTATCCATGGAGGTGGAAACACCAAAATGGGAGTCTAACTGAGGCAGACCCCTATATAGCCCCAACAATTATCCCCTTCTTGTTTGTGTGTAGGAGAATGTGTCTGTGGAGCTAGCTAGAAAATAGACGCTTTTATGAGATAATCTCCATCACTCTAGCTTTTATTTACTTGCTTTATCATCTCCATCTTTATTTCTCGTAAAAGTGCATTATTCTATTTACTTCATTAAGACCAACTAGCTAGGCTACAAGTGGGTTTTTGGTAGTTTCTTCATTATGCTTCTCATTTTCTAGCCATATAGATGCTAGTGTGCTAGAGAGATGCTAGTGTACCATGTTGTCAACCCAGATCTTGCGCTACCATCCTTCGATAGAGAGCTATCTAAGGCACAATTCAGACTCCAAAAACAGGCTCATCTAGCCCCAAATAGAATCCTTGGTCTATAGAGTGACAAAATTATTACATAGTACTCTTCATTCTCGATCTTTAACCCAAAAAATCCCTTTAGAGTGAGGTAAGTTAGGGCAGCCCTCCGCTCTCAACTCTCCATGACCTTGAGCCTTGACATGGTTGGTCTCCCTCTCTTACATTTTTGGTGAACCCAATGTGAACCATTTTAGTTTCGTTTAGCAATACTGAATGATGATTTCCTCATTTTCTAAGAGCATTGTAGGTGTGAGTGTTGTGAGGTGCTTTTTCCTTACATCCCAACCTAGAACCCCTAGTAAGCATAGTTGGAAGGTTTTGTAAGTATTTTGGAATGAAACCTTAATTGGTTCACTATCCTATTTTAAACCTTTGGGGTTCTTTGTGAGAGTGTTGTTTAGTGTACGTGATGGGTTCCTTCTTACATCTTCCTATCCCCTTTGTGCAGCCTGCAAGTAGTAGTCCAAGTGTAACCTTCACCTCATAGAACCTGTCGATGGGTTTTAATAGAGAACCATCTCCTCTTTATATCCCTGCATGAATCCATAGAAACACTGTTGCAGGTGTTCTTATTGACCCGACATTTTAGGTGAATATTATAACTAAGGAGATCATGTTAATTAACTTCCTGCATAAAGATGGGCATGACGCACCTATAAGCACCATCTATACACATAACGAACTTTTCGTACCTCCCTTTAGTAGCATTGTTTTGTCTATCCTTGTCAAACCTAAGTCTATAAACCGACTATTTGACATAATCCCGGGGTGTGAACTCTTTAGAGTGAAGTTGGGTATCCCCTAGTTAGTAGCTATGAGCATAGTTCCCTCAGTGGTGCATAAACATGTAAAGTTTATTCATGAGGGTTCAGTGCATGTGATCCACGACATTGGCTATAAACCGTCAGTTCACGTGGTAGCTATTCCTTAGATCACTTCTGGCCTGTACCCATTGGTCCACTCCCACCAAGGAAGGACCTCTTGTATCAAACCTTTGAGAAGTACAAGAAAGGGTGCTTAACACCTAAAGTGAGATACCCTCCATCACCTTATGTTGTTTTGCATAGGGCTTGTTTAAAAGCTGTCAGTGATGCCACCATGGCACATAGAAGGGAAGAAGAGAAGCACTCTTGAGGTTCCTCTTCCTCATGTTTCTCTATCTAGCCTGCTACTTCCTCTTGCCATACTGTGGTGTCATCAGATTCGACTTTGTGCTTGCAAGAGAACCCTATGGTGCCCGCTTGGAAAAAGCCCAAGCATCCTGCATTTGAACTTCCTGTTCTTCCCACAGAGCCTAGGCTCATTCGATATGGTAGAAGGAAAGGTACCCATGGGGAATCATCTATGTCTTGGCCTCTGTAGCCTCCTACTACTCCTGCTCCTAAAGCATCAAATGGGAAGAGGCCCATTGTCGAGGCTCTAGAGACGAATCCCCCCATTATTTTTCAACCTCTTCCTCCTACTTCCATTCAGGAGTTTATCCCTCCATTGAAGATGGCTATGATGGACACTCCTATGGCTGAGCAGGAGGCTTTTGTCCCTTCGTGGCTCCTGATCTCTAGCTCAAAGAGTTACAAAAATTGCCTTGCACACGAACGTAAATGTCGACAAACGACTTTGGCAACTGAGCAGGACGCCTTACAAAGAAAGGAAAAGGAGTTGATCACCCTTGTTTTAGGGCATCCTGATGCGTCCTTTCTCCTTCCTCCCCTCTGCTTTTGTTGAAACAAATTCATTTTTTTTGTCGGCTCCCCCTATGAGTGTGAGCATACTTGACCCTAAAATGGTGTAGGTGTTTATCACTCCTTTGGTCGAGCTATCTATTTTGATGTCCCTTCCAAACATCCCACCATTTTCTAAACCTGTGGACATGAAAAATACCTTGGTGGTGTCTGTCGCGGGTTTCTCTTCCTCTTTCACACCTCTCACCTCATTTGTGGGGAGTTCACACCCTCTAATGAAGTAGAAGGTGGAGGTTGTCCACCCTCCTCAAAGGGTGGTCATGCACTAGCTTGTTCTATCCTAGTGATGGAGCAAGTTTCGATTTCCCCAGAGTTTGTCACTACTCCCAAGTCACTCAATGAGCCAAGCAGTGAATCTCGAGCACTGTCTTCTTCGTCCATTGAGGTACCACATGGCACTCCTATAGAGTGCATGTTTAACTCTCTAGATGAGGTCCTAGTCTTGTTAGTGATCTTCGCAAAGTTGTTGACCATCGCTCCACAAGAGCCTAGTGGAGAAGACCTTGTGAGGCCTTCTTCCTTAGCCCTTGTTATGGGAGGGTTAGAAGTGCCTCCCCTTAATATTCCACCACTACAGGCTCATTTTCCTTCCCCTTATAATGACCTAGATTGGGAAGCGAATGACCTCTCGGTCAATGAGTGTTAGGGGGAGGCCTCTTCTTTATCTTTAGAATAGGTGTGTGTTTGTTGTGATGTGTTTCCCCTGTGCTTGCATTATGTGTTCCTATGTGACCCTTGTCACCCTTATAGGTGCTTGGATAAGGGAGTGATTTTGTGTTGTAAAACTTCCTCTATTTGTTTCATCATTCATCCTCTATTATGTGTATTAATTTTCAATAAATTGGGGACGATGCAAAGTGTTGGGGGCATTTAGGCTTCCCTTAGATGTTGACCCAATATTTTATTTTTACTTTATCTTCTCGTGCATTCTTCACATGGTCTGATATAGTAGGGGATTGATGACAACTCATTTATATACTATTGTTTATATATATATATATATATATATTTATGAGCAACTTTGACTTTGAAATATCAAATCACCCTTGTGTCCCTTGTTCGTGATGTTGCTACTTCTCTTTGGCTATTTTATCTTTCTCTCTTATTTTCTTGAGTTGTCCCTAGTATGTGTGACATCACTTTCACAATATTTTTATTTTTTGAAAACTCATTCGTTACCAATGAATATTTTCTTGAAAATATTTTCAAACCTTTTTCAAAGATCACATTCTATACTTGGACCCCTAATGGAACATGTTTCCTTCATCATGTGTTCACAAAGAAAGAACTTGAAGAACTTTCCTTCAAGGTGGGAGTAACTTTTCCTGCAAGACAAGCATTGACCTTGCCCTCGAACGGGGGAATTTTCTTCCTTTCAAATTCCTTGATGAAGTGAACATATTTCGAAAGGATTCCTTGATGATGAATTAATTTGAGAAAAACTGTCTCTTGTACACTTTCAAATAGCGTGTCCCTTGATTGGACCCCTCTTCTTTTGAAGGGTTCCCAAAGGACCCCTTCGAAAATCTTTCAATTTGTTCACTATGTGACTATCTGCTTGTTTGCCTACGTGGCCACCTTTTACTTTCTAGCATGTTTTATCTTTGGAAATTAACATGTTGCTTTGCAAGTGTGCCTATGAAGTCACTTTCTAGTCCAACTCTATGGAGTCCCTTTTCATTGGGCTTCCTTCATGAGAGATTACTTGGGGGAATGCCTTCTTGTAGGTTTGTGGGCTTGTAAGGTGCTTACATCCTGCGGGATTTTTCCATCATTGGTTTGAGGGCCTTCATTGTACTTTATGCAACTTCATAGTTCTGCAGGGAGCTATGAAGTCCTTTTGTTTGAAACTCCTCAAGAGAGAGTACCTATGGAGTCCTTTGCCTACCCTATGTTTCAATTTTTCCAGATCGCGATATACTTCCTCAACAGTTCAGGTATACATCTCTAACTTTTCAATCTATTTTCCCGAACACTCATCGATATTCATGCTTGCTAAAGTGAGGGAAAAATGTATAGGAGCGAATTTGCACCCCTTGTGTAAGTTCCCCTTTCAAATACCATCACCTTAGAAAATCAAATTTGAAGGAAAATTCCACATCACCCACCTATCTTCCATCCACTTGGTGTTTATCTTGTGTGTCATTGAGATAATATTTTTTGGGGACACACATATGGCGCGTAGATGTTTGCATGGTGTGCTACCATCCCTAATGGATTCCTATGTCTAAAGTTGGCAGAGGCATTACACTCCTCATTGGGGATGAATTATAACATCACTCTTCAACCAACCAACCTAAAAACGACTTATTCTTTCTCATCCCACCTTCAAAAGCATTCATATTCACTTCACTTCATCTTCGACACCTTCACTTGATCTCTCTTAGCAATTTCAAATACAACTTCTTCTCATTGTCAAGAATTCTAGAACTCCATTTTTTAGCATTACAACAACATTGACACTACATCAACTCCACATTGCAAGTGTGAGGCTATCATAGAAGTTGCGAGCTTGGAGTCTTGTGAGACCTTCCTTCACCATGGTTGCAATGATGGTGACTTTTCCAAGTTCGTTACTTGCATTCTCCATTCATTAGCCTTGAGAACCTTTAGGTGGAGGTGGTAATGCTTCATTCCTCTCCTTTATGATTTAATAGAGTTGCATTTGTCTTTTGTAGTGTTCATTGCACTTCTTTCAATATTCTTTATTATATTTTCTACTCTATTGCTTTCTTGTTGTATCTGGAGGTGGAAACACCAAAATGGGGGTCTGGATGAGGCAGGCCCCTATATAGCCCCAACAATTTTCCCCTTCTCATTTGTGTGTAGGAGAATGTGTGCGTGGAGCTAGCTGGTGAACAAGTGCTTTTGTGAGATAATCTAAGCCATCACTCTAGCTTTTATTTACTTGCTTTATCATCTCCATCTTTATTTTTCATACTTCATTAAGACCAACTAGTTAGGTTGCAAGTAGGTTTTTGGTAGTTTCTTCACTATGCTTCTCATTTTCTAATCATAAGGATGCCAGCATGCCAAAAAGATGCCAACGCACCGCATTGTCATCCCAAACCTGCACTAATGTCCTTAGATAGAAAGTTGTTTGAGATATAGTTTAGACTCCAAAAATTGGCTCGTCTAGCCCCAAACAAAATCTCGGGTCTGTAGAGTGACAAAAGTACTACATAGTACTTTTCATTCTTGATCCTCACCCCAAAAAATCCTTTTAGAGTGAGGTAAGTTAGGGCAACCCTCTACTCTTGACTCTCCGCGACCTAGAGCCTTGATGTGGTTGGTCCCCTACTCTTACTATATATATATATATATATATATATATATATATATATATATATATATACACACACACACACGTAGAGGAAAAACATGGAGGACAAATGTGGAAAGTAATGTGGACTTATTTGAGCATTTATGAATTATTGATCATTTGAAAAATCCTCATATTGATGATATTTTGAAAATGGGTTTGTGGACAACTTCAAATAAGTATACTAAAGAATTTTAAAAATCTCTTAGTACCACTAATTTCTAGATTTTTAATTTCTATGGTACAAATTATCCATAGTAATATATATTTTAAAATTTTATATTCAATGGGTTGTTTTGAATTTGAACATCAAATAAATTTTGTATTGGAATGATGTGCCAATACAACACTAAGTTCAACACGTGTAGCAAGAAAAAGAGTCAGTGTTAACACATCACTAAGTCTAATGTGCATCAACAAAGTGAAGAAAATAATGCTAATGCTACCACTTCAAAATATGTGATCAATCTAGGTTTCTAATGCAAGTGAAAGAAGAGAAACATTTAATTGTAAAATTTGTATATACCTATTTTATTGACCCTTTTCCCCTACTTTAGGTGGAGCTCTTTGATACATAAACACATTTTAAAATGAATAATCTTCTACATTGTCAATTTGCTTACCCTATGCTATCTACTAGCCATTTACAAATTTTTGTTTTAAAAAAAAATATTCCTTTTCCCATTGTGATGCACTCCCCTTTTACTAATTTATTACTTTGATGCCCAAACTTATACCTAAGAATATGATATCCGCTATGATCTAGCTATTTTATATTACTGAACTATTTTGTTGTCATGGGTTTTTCATCAGTCACAAACTTGTCTCATAGCAAATAAAAATAAATTAAAAAATTTGACTTCCCACATTTACCCTTTCCTTATGTTTGACCAATTTGCATCACATTTAATTTTTTATCATATTTAAATTTATTTATTAGATTCATTTCAATCATATTAAAATCAAGAATAAAATTCATATATCATTTGCATCTATAAGGTTCATTTACTTCTAAAGGAAACTACCATTGCAGAGTCATTCTAAGAACATCTATATAAGTGAAGGGGTTCTTCTCAATATTGTTCAATTTCAACAGGGTGATCAAGGTGTAGTTGCATTACAATTTGATCATGCAATAACCTACCAAAATATTGGTCAATACCGCCGGCCTTTATAAACATCAAAAAAAAATAAAAAAAAATGATAATGCAAAGAAATTGAATCCACAGATGACAAAGGTCAAGTTTGTGGCCACAAGACAAGATCCCCATTGCAGAGATATCCTCGGCATTGTCACTAAACCAATCACAGAGTCACAGCAAAATATCGTTATTCCAAGAGAAACTACTTGTATATTAGCTACTATTCAGAATTCCAGATCCAATGCTAAAATCATGTGAATCTCCATTCTAAAACTAAATATATTTAGTTTCAACAGACATTTTCTACATTCTATTATGTTAAATTATAATATTAATGAAAGCTTATTTTCCTTTAATAGAAAAGATTTTGTTTCACAATATTCTTCTTCACACAGAAATGGGCTTGGTAGTCACCCATCCTGCGCGATTTGGCCAATGTCTTAACTATTTCTAGATTCGAAATTATTTAAATAAATTTATATCTGAACTATAAATTTATATATAATTATTTAAATAAACATTTATATTTTTTAAAATAATATATATCATATTCAAATTTTAATGATCTAAATATATTTAATAAAACATAAAATAAATTTAATAAAATGCTAATCGAACTAACTTATCACTGTGTATTAAGAAACCCATGGCACTTTGTTCTTAATTTTAATTCCGTCTCTGCATCACAACAAAATAACACTTTATAGTATTTAATTTACAAATAAAATTTCAAGCTGAGAACGAAACATTTGTGGGATAAGGTACTTTTAATATAACATCACAGAACAAGATTCAAAAAGTAAGAACTACTTGGGGATCTCAAATTTATTCTTGGGTAACTGGGCTGTGTTGGAGTGCCCATTTGTTGGAGCTCCGTTTCAATTGTACCCCCATGATTCCATCATTCCTCGGGCCTTCCCTGCTAAGTAAATTGATTCCCATATCTTGTCTTCTTCGAATCCTTGGGCGCATTTCCGACAGTGCTTTGCTAGCATATCAGGTACCATACACACACATGCAGCAATTACACTTCTCAACGAACTTTCCCAGGCGATCAAGTCCTCTGCTACGTCAACCTCTGACTGTGCCTCCAAATCCTCCATTTTGTCGATCTCTAACTCGTTCTCCATTACTTTGCATAGCTTGTAGAAGTTATAGCTGGGCGCTATTCTTATCCAATCCTTGCTATATGTATCCCCCTTTTCTCTTCCTTGTATTTCTCCCAGTACATTCTTTATTTTCTTCACTGCCTCGGGGCAGAAGTTCTTTGCAGTTTTGATATTTATTTCGCGAGCAGATTCTTCTGACACAATATGTAGGTTTGAAAACGATAGTCGGAGCCTGGAGAATTCTTTGTCGGCAGCCAGACTCGCTTTATCAGTTACTCTATCGAAACTGTCGGCTCCGGAGGGAGAATCGCTCTTGTCAAGGAAAGAGAGCAAATCCCAAGCTTGATTGCAAGCTTTAAAAGCGTTGCTCAGACGATCTGACTTCACCTGCCTACTGAGTTTACTCATAAAAAGAGTTAAGGACACAACCGTCATTTTCCAACACTGTTTTTCAGAATTGGGAAAATACTCGACAACTTGAGGAAGCGCTGATTTTTGTAGTTTATCTACAAGCTGGAAACCCTGATCCGCCCAATCCAAAGAAAATGGGGTGAAGAGAGAATTGCTGATGCTCCCATCATCACGGCCTTCCTTGAGAAGTAGAGATATCCTGTTGATAGCCCTCTTATTGGCCTCCCACAGATCTGAGGGATCTTCACCAGGCATGCAAAGACGTTGCAATATTGGAGAATAGGATTCATAACGATACCTTGATGATGTAGGATGAATCCTTTGCCGCCAATACCTCGTATGCTTGTGACACTGCTGCAAAATCTTTCCCACCACAATCTCTGACAAGAGCCAACTGAATTTGCTTCCTAAAACTACTAATATCTGAAGCAAGCAAAGGAAATATAGTAGCTTGTGCAGTCTGAGAAGTGTTGCGATCCTTGTCAACGATATTTCTCGAGAGTAGTTTGATGTTGGCCGCCAATTTTGGAGGTCGTACATGTCAATTTTTTCAGAGAGGGCGCGTGTCCAGAAGTCTTCAAAGCAAAAGCATCTCTTACGAACAAGAAGGGAGGAATACCATCTGCAGCAGATGACAACCCATTGCTCTAGCACGAAAACAAACAGTGTAAAAAGTAGAAGCCTTACCGGCTTAATAATTATATACGTAAATCCTAAATCTATTACACATGTCAACGTACATGATAGAATACAAAATGTGACCACAAGACCCACTGCGGAACTCAACACTGATCTAGCAATTACATAATCTGGTTGGCAAACGCGAGCAACAATCCATGACTTGAACAGCTCATCTTCAAAATCGTTCCACGAGCAGGATATCCTTTCATCTTTCTTTGTGGATGGTTGAACTTCTTCATCTTTATCAGTTACCAGAATTGCAGAAATCCTTTCTTTCAAAATACGGCGAACAGTAGTGCCAGCTATAACTGTGCAGCCTAGTAAAAGAAGAAGAAATGTAATACATATAAAGAGAATCTTCGGACAGCCAAAATAACCACCAAAGAGAGAGGAAAATTTTTCCTTGTGATCTTGATTACCATTACCAGAGATAAAATTCTTTAGTGGAAAGTATAAACCTGTTACTAACACTGTAATGGCTGCCAAATTGTCTGGTGAGCGCGGGGAGACCATTCCAGTATAAAAGTAGCCTAAGAAGACACAAACATTAAGCGTGCAAGCGGCGACGACAAATTGATTAGTGAGCCTTTCGTGGAAATTTTGCTGCTTCTCATCCTCTAAGAGATTCATATTTGTGCCGGCCACAAAAGCAAGAAGTTGTATGGTGACAGCTCCAAGGAGGAGGGATTTTCCGGGGATCCAACTCGCTCGTTTGTGGAAAGAGCTCCTTACATCCAATACTAACAGAAAAGTAAACGCACACAGGCATAGTGATGTTAATACACCTAACGAATAAGACATGAATCGGTCCATTGAGCCTCAGCAAAGCTAATTTTTGCGCAACTCAAAACTTGCAATTTAGATACCTAAATCAGCTTATATGAGATTCTGGCGAAGAAAGCATTGTATCTTGCTGGGCAATTTCTCAACATTTTTATTCAAATATTGTTGACAGTGTGCAGAATCTCTGCAGTTGCGTGCACTTTGAGCTTTCATAAACAAATAAACTTTCAAAGAGAAGAGCAAATACCTATGTGGACCACCACTTGCATAATAAAGCCAGCTGAAGATGACTTAGGATCCTTCGTGCCTTCTATCTTCTCTCTGACAACGGTCAGTCTCCAAATTCTCTATCCTAAGGAAAAAAAATCGAAAAGAAAATGATCAAGTGTTTCTGAAATTCGTGACAATCCTACCCTGTGCTGGGAACTTTCGTCATGAGACTTTTTCAATGTGGCATCAAATCATCTGTCACGCGGAAGATGGCCCGCCATCTTCCGCGTGACAGATGATTTGATGCCACATTGAAAATATCCCATGCCCAGCCATGTTCCGCGTGACAGATGATTTAATGCCGCTGAAAAAATCCCATGACGGGCCATCTACTCGCTGACAGATAATTTAATACCGCCATCTTCTTCGTGACAGATGATTTGATGCCACATTGAAAAAGTCTCATGCCCAGCCATGTTCCGCGTGACAGATGATTTAATGCCGCTGAAAAAATCCCATGACGGGCCATCTACCGGGTGACAGATAAATTAATACCTCATTGAAAATATCTCATGACGAAAGTTCGTAGCACGGGGTAGGATTGTGACGAATTTCAGAAACACTGCTTTGAAAAAAACCCCATGATATCTTTAGAGAACTATGGTTGGAAGAAGATGTGGAGTTAAATATTGACTCGAAAATGGGAATAGGTTGACAAGTTGTTTTAATTTGACTTGAGTGGTTATTATTTGGGCCATCTTCTGGGTGATAGATAATTTAATACCACATTGAAAATATCTCATGACGAAAGTTCGTAGCACCGGGTAGGATTGTCACGAATTTAGAAACACTGCTTTGAAAAAATCCGATGATATCTTGAGAGAACTATGGTTGGAAGAAGATGTGGAGTTAAATATTGACTTGAAAATGGGAAGAGGTTGACAAGTTGTTTTAATTTGACTTGAGTGGTTACTTTTTGGGCCATCTTCCGGGTGACAGATAATTTAATACCACATTGAAAATATCTCATGACGAAAGTTTGTAGCACCGGGTAGGATTGTCACAAATTTCAGAATCACTGCTTTGAAAAAATCCGATGATATCTTGAGACAACTATGGTTGGAAGAAGATGTGGAGTTAAATATTGACTTGAAAATGGGAAGAGGTTGACAAGTTGTTTTAATTTTACTTGAGTGGTTACTATTTGGGCCATCTTCCGGGTGACAGATAATTTAATACCACATTGAAAATATCTCATGACGAAAGTTCGTAGCACGGGGTAGGATTGTCACGAATTTCAAAAACACTGCTTTGAAAAAATCCCATGATATCTTGAGAGAACTATGGTTGGAAGAAGATGTGGAGTTAAATATTGACTCGAAAATGGGAAGAGGTTGACAAGTTGTTTTAATTTGACTTGAGTGGTTACTATTTGCGACAAAATTCTAAGAAATGGTATTAATTAAATTAGCATATTAATCAAAACTCTAATCTTAATCCTAATTGAATTCTATTTTAAATTGTAACTCTTTTTTTTGCTATCAGATTATCGCTTCATATTTATCTTCCCAAAAATAATATTAAATATATTAAAAATAATATTTAAGTTTTATTGAAAATATTTAAAAAATTAAAAAAGCAGAATCTTGAACAAAACTAGCAACTTTCATAAAAAGAACTGTTTTTTAAATTCATTTTAGGAAGTTAACAATAATAAATGCATTTTTTTTTCAAAAGATAAGAAGATAAGATTTAAGGGTGGATATGGATTTGCATGTCATTTGAACGTCAATTTCTGAGTTTTTCCTTACACATTGCTTTTTGGTGAATGCCATTGTAATACGCCTCTCCTCTCGGCGTAATAATATTTCAATTATTTAATTAATATTCTTGCTATCTTAATACTCATTCGACAATGATTTTTTTCATTTCTCCTAAACTTATAACCTATGGTAAATAATTATTTTCTAATTCTAATGTTCACTCTTCAAAAATTAAATAAATAATCCTACCTATTTAATTCCTCTATTTCCTATTCTTCATAACCTTTTCTTAATCCACCATTACCTACTCATCTTTCCCTTATCAAGTGCACATGCCTAAATCAATGATTAAGTGGAGATTTGAGCACTCCAAATCCCCACAAAATCTCAGTTGTCCTCCCATGTACCTCATAGGCATGGGTCAGTCTTAAATGTCTCATTTTTAAAATAATACCATGTACTTGGAAAGTATGGCCATATCCACCTTTTCTTCATAAATGAGAATTTTGAATTCCCCTTTGTACCCCTTGGTACTGTTGGTGTTTTCTAATGCACCTAAGGAATCTCTAAGGGATAGCCACTTCCTATATTCAAGATCCCTGAAATGACTGACCAATTAATAAGATTCAGTCAAAGACTAAGATCTTTTGCACTTTAGGCTCTATGGGACTAAGGAGGGTGTTCATATTGTGTTCATTTGGAAATATGCTTTATAAAACACATCATTTTCACAAATTAGTTTGAGTGAAAGATAATTATGCAACAATTAATACAAGATTGGCTTATCTTTAAGTAAATTGCTTAGCCATTCATCAAAACAAAGGCATTCTACATGATAATTGACACATACATGCATTAAGATTAATGAATTTCAAAGTGAGTTTAAATTATGACTTCAAGACGGTTATTGGATAGACATTTGACTAACCCTTTAGGTGAATCTTTGACAAATAGACCAGTGCCTTGTTACATTGGGCAACAAAGTCACATACAAAGACCAGTAATACATAAATGACTTTAAAATTTGATAATATGGACTACTCTCACAATAACTTTGCATCATGGAGCTCATTCCCTCTAATACATAACTGCTTATCAAATCCTTTGCAAATGATTGTAAATTTATGACCCCATTTGAGCATTTTAATTGATTACTTGAATCAAAGCAAAAATAGAGACATGTACATTCAAATAGATGTTTGAAGATGAACAGAAACATCATCAATATTTCATTCAAAATTCACAGACTTACACTAGGAGAGTATATGCATCAGAATTATACGTTTGCTTATATTCATCAGTCATTTCTGTAAAACAATTTAAGATAATTGCATATGTTCTTCCAAATCTCTAACTAGCTATCTATTCTATTCATTATTTCTATACCTAATGTTCTACCCAAATATGTACCTAACTCAAAACTTGACAAGAATTTTCATCCCCTGGCAAATGAGCCTTGAGTTCCCTTTTATAAGACAAGGGATCAAACAAGCTACCAACTCAAATGCAATTTGGAGAAAATAAAGTGCCACCAAAATCTCCTCAACTGCTTGACAAGCAACAACACCAATACCCATGTCGCCATGAGGGTATACAGTCACCCCTCAATGCCCAAAATTGTGCCACACATGCAAGAAAAGGAAACAAAATCCCATAAATCATTTATCAACAAAAATTTATCGCCCACCACCTTCATCTCACACACCAAAAGACCTTTTGTTAACAACACACATGCCCCGGTATACACGACCACTTTGAGTAACAACAAGGGTTGGAGATGATACTTCCACCCCTTCTTCGACCTTCTCTTCATTCATCACAACATCTCTCCCACTCAAAATCTTAATATCCATAGGAGGGATAGATAGTATCTACACCCTAGATGTCATAACTTAGCCCATAGTCACTAGATACTAGCGTAGTTAGAGTCAATATCTATCTCAGTTTCGGATGGGCTGTCGGTAAGGTCAATAGGAGAATTTTTTCGACCGAATGAACCATAGGCATATCGAAGCTTTCGTCATGTTTGGCTGGAAGGCCTAACAACTTCTTCTCACTTTGTTTCCGCTTCCATTGAGCTTTTGGTCTGGTATTTCACTTTGTGGTCGCATATGATAATCATTGGCAAGGACTTCCTTTCTTTGACATCCCCGTGAATGCTTTGTTCCTGTCCTAGCCCTTCTTCATAGGGATTTTGGGACCAAAGCCACAAATACCTTCGTACTGGGATCAATGTGGAACCAGACTTGGTCATTTTGCAGCCAAGGAACACACACTCTTAATCTTCGTTCTCTACAATGGTTTGAAGAATTGGATACTTAGTTGCCATGATCAGAATAGCAACTCATTTACTTCTATTTATTAGGTGAGCTAAGGTGATCGATTACCAATACTGAATGAGAAAAATCACATGTGCAAAGTAGGAAACAAGACTAATCATTTGAAAGATCTCCAAAGGTCAAACTACCATTTGATATTTGTCACATCCACCATGGTTGAGAGATCTCAAGAAACCTTGACCATTGATCTTCCAAATGCATCGTAGCCATCCATCCACTTACCCCAAAATCTATAAATTCAATCTCATCTAGAATCCATTTCAACAACAATCAAGAATGTAATGTTATTCCTGGGAAATTTGATCACACATATCAAAAAATAAAGATAAAATCCTCTTTTAAGTGCAACTAAGGATTCTATGCATAGATTAATTAATTTTATTTCATGCTCTATTTGGATTTCTTGTGGTCTAATTTAATTGTTTGCTTGATTTTGTGTTGATCAATTTAGTTATTTTAGCTATTAACTTAGGCATAAAATTTAGGCACACAATGGACAAATGAGAAACTATCATAAGATGTTAGTGTGTCATGCAAATATATGTATGTTGTGCTAGGTCCCATATAGTTTCATTTATAAAATAATGAGACATTATAAAATCACAAGGATAACACAAAGATGACATTAGCTTGATAAAAAGAGAACACAAAAAATAAAAGCTTTACACCATGGGAGGGAGAAAGGCTAATACAAGTGTAATGCCTTGCCAAAAGACCCATAAGACATTAACCAATAAAAGTGTTTTTTCTTAAAACAACTATGTACAAAACTAACACTACGATGTCATAATGTGCAAGATTACAAACCATGAAACCACTATTGCAATTGATGTAGCAAAAGCAAAAGAATTAGACACAACCAACACACCCTACCAACTAAGGGCTTCAACATTTAAAAGACTTCACAAGACTAGGAAATGAGCCTCCCAAGTTAAGTTGCAACTAGATACAGGAAACCTTCATGTGAGAACATACATCTCAGAACAAAATGTAGTATAAATTTTCAATGAACACATCTCACAAAAGACAAGGATACTTGACCATACAAGTCCAATGATCCCTAAGCAGGCATGTATTCTACACCCATATTAAGCCCTTACAAGTACTCCAAGGTATGTCATAGACACAATTATCTTGGCTACTTTTTATTACCCATGTGTTTCATTAATAATCACTTACATTTAAGAGACTTCCCAATGAGATATCCATCAAACCACTTTGGGCTAGGAAAATGTTGAAATTCACTCTCATATGGCTCTCTCACACCTACATCTTGTTGCAAGGTGTGTGCCCTTGGTCTCCTAGTGTTTTGTAGCACAACACTTGGGTTCGTGACATGGCATAATCACCTCCCATGGATTCATTAACTCTGGTGGTTGTATCAGGCACTAACAAGTCGATCTTTTGGTGCAAAAACAACTATTTGTGCAACAATTGATATCAAAGCCTAGGTCACATGTTCAAACACCTCGCTTGTGCTAGGGGGGATTGTTGCAAGGTGTGCACTCTTGGTCTCCTTGTGATGTGCAAAAAAATGCCTAGGTTCATGTCATGGCTTAATTGCCTCCCATGGAATCATTAACTTTGGTGGTTGTATCGGGAATTAACAGGTCAATCTTTTGGTGCAACAACAACTATTTGTGCAACACATCTTAGGCTCTTCACCTTCTCCAATGAAGATAGCATGCAAAAAATACAAAAAATTAACTCAATGAAAAATTTCCAACAATCCCAAAATATTTTTCTCAAAAAACCTAGGAGGAGACATTATTTCATCCATTCCAAAACATCATTATTCAATTTGTAAATACAAATTTCACTAATTTTTCTTGACACTAAAGTTAGTAAATTTAATAAAACTCTATTAAAATACCTTCAAAATTTAAATTTTCTAAAATCTTACATTTTTTAAAACTTGTTATTTTCAAAAAATGAAAAGTACCCTTTGGCTCTAAATATTCACAAATACAATTTTTAATTATAAATTTCATTTTCTAGGAATTTTTAGAAAAAGTGAGCATTATGAGGGCACGATTTTAGAAATTTTTTAAAATTCACTTCAATCTCAATTCCTATTTAAATTAAAAAAATTAAATTAAATATAGTGTTTGATGATCCTATAATAGTAAACATGTCATTCAAAAAAATAAAAGCAATAAAAAAAACCTGAGAAATGACCAACATACCTTAATTTTTCCTAAACTTAAGATTATATAGTGCTTGCAACACACCCAAGGAGAGGAAGAATGCACAACACACAAATAATCCCTTTCCCTTTCCTATCCAATCCACTTTGAATCTCACTCAACTCCATTCACAAAATAATTCACAATTCAAAAAAAAAAGTTTTCTTGAGAGAGGAATTTTGGAGAGCAAAATCCTTCCCAAAAACAACAATGCATCTATAATACTAAGTCTAATTCCCTTTTCAACTCTTTTTCTCTGTTTTAAAATTTTAAATTAAATTTAAATATTATTTTACTCCATCAAAACCCAAATTCACCCTTTCAACGAATTAAAATTCATTTAAACATTCTATCACATGCAACTCACAATTTAACTAATTATTAAATTACATGTAAGTATTAAATCTCAAAAGCTATTTTTCAAACAATATGAAACTCAAGAAATCATGTAACTCGCACATTCATTGGTGTTTTATGACACATATGGCTTTTGGAATCATTTCAATTTCAATTTAGCTTAAGTTATACACAACACAAATCATAATCAAGTCAAGTACGACTAGGTATGGCAAAGATGGATGGCCTAATGTGACATGTCCCATATAACCACCATCGAGAATAATTCAGACATGTAAATTAGGTGGAGAAATTCCCTATACCACACACTCATTACCACATCAAGTGTAATTGCAACATGTAAATAATAGTCAAAGTATAATATAGCTTCCTAAGCTAGGTACACCATCATAAAATATAGAAGAAAAATCAATGTGTGCATATGTGCATAATCAAGTAAACCAAGAAATTAAAGTCCATATGAACATAAAAATAATAATAATATAAGTTTCTTGCAATATGCACCTAAAACCTGGTGCCAATACAAACTGATATGATGAGACCATCTTACATCAAAGTAAACAAGTCTAATCGAATGAAAACATGAGAGGCATAATACTCCCCCACTAGGAATAGGCTTACTTCTAGAATCTATTAAAAATATGGGGATAAACTATTGCAAGTATGAATGAGTATGGCATTGATGTTTTCATTGATGTTGTCATTGATGTCAACATTGTATAGGTTGTTGCAGAGAAAAGAAACAAGTGATTGTAGGTGGTACATGTATAGTTGAGATATTGTAGAGATGTTGTGAGTACATGGAGCTATATTTATGATGTTGTAGGTGTGTTGATATGATGAGTTGCCAAGCTCTTTTGAGAAAATTAATAAATAGAGAAGTCAAAATTGTGTGTGTGTTCAGAATGTGCTTTGGTATGTGCTCCACATTTCTTCTGTGTTGATCCTATGCTTGTGCAAATATGAAATGGTTTTTAAAGAAATCCTTGGGTGATATATCCTTTATTACAACTTCTGGTTTGATGAAGAGTGGAAGTTGTGTTCACCAGTGTGTGAACTAGTTTGGAAAAGTTGCTTGTCTGTAGACGAGGAGAAATGTTTTTTTCTCTACAGTCCTCTTTTGGTTTGTTTCTAGTCTTGCAGATCTAGAAGAAGGCTTGTAATGGTTTTATATGTGCTATATCAAAAGAATTCATGGTTTGGTGCTTCAGAAGACTAGTTTCATAGTTGTGTGTGTTTGTACAGTCTAGATGGACTGATGGAAAGTGTTTTGTGTATGAAGGTTGTTGTAGTAGTTGTGGATGAATATAAAGGAGTTTGAGATGTATTCTAGTGTATGGTGAAGCATGTTTTGTGGTCTACATGTTATCATCTTTTTGTGGAAGCATGTACTTCAAAGACCATTGGTGTTTTCATTAGGTTTGGTCGACTTGGTTTTTACATGTCATGTGAAGGATAAGTATCATTTAAGGAAGTGTGTGATTGATATGAGATGTTTTTTTGGGTTTTGGTTAAGTGTTGGTTTGGTCCACTCTAATTCTTATCCATTGCGGGAATGTTGAGTTGCCGACCTAATTTTAATTTGTAAAATGAAGCGTGTGTAGCCAACCTTGGAGAAAGGTTTCTAACTTGAATTTTTCACTATGGTTCAAGATCTAATTTGAATTTGTCCTAAATAGTTGTTCTTGAATTTTTTGAGCTACTTTTCTGGAATTTGAATTTGTCCTAAATTATAGTTGTTCTTGAATTTGTCTCTGCTTTGCTAAAGAAAAGCAAAGACAATAAAGATAAAAAGGATAAAAATTCGAGAAATTGTACTATGTTAGAGAAGATGCTAGAATTTCTGATGATGAATCTTATTTTGAGGGTGATAATGATGAATTCCTATTTCTAGCCTTAGAGAATAAATCAGTGTCTAATAACCATGGAAGATGTGCAAAGGAATGTGGTCTAAAAAGCAAGAACGAGGAGATGGAAGGTAATCTGGTTATTGCCTTTCATGCTAGACAAGATGAAGACTATTGGGTAATTGATAGTGGCTGCTCAAATCACGTGACCAGAGACAAAAGTAAGTTTATTAAACTTGAAAAGTATGATGGAGGATTAGTCATGTTTGGAGATGATTTTGGTACAAAGATTGTTGGAAAAGGAACAATCAGTTTTGATGGAAAGCACAATACTGATGATGTCTATTATGTTAAGGGCTTAAGGTATAATATCTTGAGTATTGGAGAAATGTGTAGCAAAGGATTTAAGCTTGTGTTTTAGGATAATACTTGTGAGATTAGAAAAGGGTTCAGAATTGTGGTAGTTGTAGGAAGAAGAACATATGGAAACATTTATCAGCTTAAGGGTGTTGATGATCAGTGTTTTGTATCTCAAGTTAATGAAATTTAGCTATGGCACTGGAGGATAGGGCATGCAAACTTTGAAAATTTGATCAGGATTAGTTCAAGAGAAGTTGTTGAAAGGATTTTCCTAAAATCATAAAGCCTACCAATATTGTTTCTAGAAGTTGTCAGTTGGGAAAACAAACAAGATGTGGCTTTAAAGGAAAAGAACAATCAACTACCAGAATGATAGAATTGATTCATACAGACCTATGTGGTCCCACGAGAACAAGAAGTCTTAATGGTGAAAGGTATTTTATGCTTCTAATTGATGATTATTCTAGAATGACATTTGTTTCTTTTCTTAGGGAGAAAGCTCAATCTCTAGACAGATTCAAAGTATTCAAGGATATGATAGAGGATGAAGTGAACTTGGAAATCAAATGTTTAAGGTTTGATAGAGGTGGAGAATTCACTTCTAGTGAGTTTAATACATTTTGTGAAGAACATGGTATAAAGAGACATTTTTCATCTCCTAGAACTCCTTGGTAGAATGGAGTTGTTGAGAGGAAGAATTGGAATATTCAAGAAGCTGCAAGAACTATGATGCAAGAGGAAAATGTATCTAATGTATACTAGAGAGAAGTGATTCACACTATTTTTTATATTCTTAACAGAGTTTAGATTAGAGGTAACAATAAAAAGACCCCTTATGAACTGTGGACTGGCAAAATTCCTACTGTTAAGTATTTTAAGGTGTTTGGAAGAAAATGTTATATTAAAAGAGATGATGAGAACCTAGGAAGTTTGATGCTAGATGTGATGAAGCTATTTTCCTTGGATAATCAACTAACAACAAAGCTTATTAAAGCTTTAATAAAATATTGAGAAATATTGTTGAATGTGCAAATGTGAAAGTTCATGAGGATATGCACATCTCAGTTGAAATAAGTGAAGTTGAACTAGATGAACCTATCTACAAACAAGTGCAAGAAGAGAATAAGGAGGAAGAAGAAGAATAGATTGAAGAAGAAGAAGCTCTGAAACCTGCTCCTAAGACTCCAAAATATGTATAGAAAAATCATCTGGAAGAACAAATAATTGGAGAAAAAAGTGAAGGTGTAAAGAAAAGAAGAAAAGTGGTAGCATCTAAGGTAAATCTGTGTTTACTTTCCAAGATAGAACCTAAAACATTGTGTGAAGCATGCAAAGATGAAAAATGGGTTAGAGAAATGAGAAAGGAGTTGTAGCAAATAGAGAAAAATCAGACATGTGAATTGGTTCCTAGACCAATAAACAAGAATGAAATTGGCACAAAGTGGGTGTTTAGGAATAAGCTGAATGTGAATGGTGAAGTAGTAAGAAACAAAGAAATACTTGTATGCAAGTTTTATTCATAGGTTGAAAGAATAGACTTTAAGGAGACATTTTCCCCAGTGGCAAGAATGGAGGCTATTTAGATGTTTTTGGTATTTTTTTCTCACAAAGATTTCAAGGTATACCAGATGGATGTTAAGTCTGCATTCCTGAATGGAGAATTGGAAGAAGAGGTGTACATGGAACAATCAGAGGGATTTCAGTTATCAGATAAATCAGACATGGTCTGTAAGTTGAAAAAGGCATTGTATGAACTTAAATAGGCTCCCAGAGCATGGTATGCAAGGTTGGACATGTATTTGACATAGAAGAGTTTCAACAAAGGCTCCATAGAAAGTAATCTTTATTTCAAGGTTGAAGGAAACAAAATGTTGATATTGGTTGTGTATGTTGATAATATCATCCTTGGAGGAAATGAGGATATGTGCAAGACATTTGTAGAGGAGATATAAAAAGAGTTTGAAATGACTATGATTGGTGAGTTGAATTTCTTTCTTTGACTTCAAGTGAATCAAACTGATAAAGGCATATTCATTTACAATCAAATTATGTGAAATAATTGTTGAAGAAGTTTGGAATGGATGAATCCAAGCTGGTCTATACCCCTACGGTGATTGGATGCAAACTGAGTAAGGATGATGAATCTCCTAAAGTTGATCAAAGCATGTACAAATCTATGATTGGTGGAATGTTATATCTTATTGCTACTAGACCAGATATCATGCATGCAGTATGTTTAGTTGCTAGATTTCAAGCAGAACCTAAAGATACACATGTTACAGCTATGGAAAGGATATTCAAATATCTATAAGGCACTCCAGATTATGGCTTGTGGTATCCTAAGGATACTGATTTTACTTTGAGTGCTTACACTGATGTAGATTGGGTTGGTTGTGTAGATGACCAAAAGAGTACAAGTGGCGGTGTATTCTTTCTTGGATGTAGGTTGGTTTCATGGCTAAGAAAGAAATAGGATTCAATTTCTTTATCCACTACAAAGGTTGAGTACATTGTAGTAGCATCTTGCTACACATAGATTTTGTGGATGAAGCAAACATTGAAGGATATAGGAGTGATGTGTGATGAGCCTATCCCTATCTTCTATGATAATACAAGTATAATAAATATTTCATAGAATCTGGTAATGCATTCAAGTACAAAGCATATATCTATAAGATATCATTTCTTGAGAGAGAAGGTATTGGATAATGAAGTCAGGCTTGAATATGTGCCTACAAAGGATCAGATTGTTGATATATTTACTAAGGCTCTTCTGAAGAATACTTTTGAGTATCTCGAGGAGAAGTTGAGGGTAACTAGCCCTCCTTCTTTGAACTAGGTGCACATAGAGGTGAATTAGTCTAGTGTATCTACAAATTCTTCATTTGTTTGGACTGATGACTGTGGTCTACTCCTCAGGGGCAGTAGGAAGTATCATTGTTGTCGTATGAAATGTGTGGGTACAATCCTAAGGGGAAATGATAAGAATTATGCAAAAAAAATTGTTCTTTGCCATTGATTTCAAAGGGGGAGAGAGAGTCGCATGTTGCCATCAATGAAAAAGAGGGATATTGTTGCAAGTATGGATGAGTATGGTGGTGTTTTCATTAATGTTGTCATTGATGTCAACACTGTTGTATAGGTTGATGTAGAGAAAGGAAACAAGTGATTGCAGGTGGTGCATGTGTATAGTTGAGATACTATGGAGATGTTCTGAGTACATGGAGCTATCTTTATGATGTTGCAGGTGTGTTGATATGATGAGATTCCAAGTGCTTTTGCGAAAATTAATAAATAGAGAAGTCAGAATTGTGTGTGTTCAGAATGTGCTATGGTATGTGCTTCACATTTCTTCTGTGTTGATCCTATGATTGTGCAGATTTGAAATGTTTTTTAAAGGAATCCTTGGGTGATATATCTTGGATTATAGCTTCTGGTTTGATGAAGAGTGGAAGTTGTGTTCACCAGTGTGTGAATTGGTCTAGAAAAGTTGTTTGTGTGTGGACTAGGAGAATTTTTTTTGCTCCACAGTCCTTCGTTGGTTTGTTTCTGGTCTTGCAGATCTAGAAGAAGGCTTGTAATGGTGTTATTTGTGTTCTATCAAAGGTGTTCATGGTTTTGTGCTCTGAAAGACTAGTTTTAGAGTTTTTGTGTGTGTTTGTATAGTCTAGATGGGCTGATGAAAAGTGTTTTGTCTATGAAGGTTGTTGCAATAGCTGTAGATGAATCTAAAGGCATCTGAGATGTATTCCAATGTATGGTGAAGCATTTTTTGTGGTTCACATGTTATTTTCTTGTTGTGAAAGCACATACTTAAAATACCATTGGTGTTTTCATTAGGTTTGGCCAACCTGGTTTTTACACGTCATGCGAAGGATAAGTATCAATTAAGGAAGTACATGTGATTGATCGGAGATGTTGTTTTGGATCTTTGTTAAGTGTTGGTTTGGTTTGATCTCATTCTTATCCACCGTAGGAGGGTGATCCCACAATATTGGTTTACAGTTTTTGGCGAAACTAGACAGTAAACTGATTTCTTCTAACTAAATCTTCACTTTCGAGCACCTATAGCAGCTAAACCATGAGGAATTTGAAGATGATGCAAACTTGTGATTTGTGACATTTTTTCTATAGATTCTAAATATTATTTTTTCAAAAATTTTGGAATCAGATTGCATTTCTTTTTCCATCTCCTTTGAAAACTAGTTTTTTTCAGTAAACACCATTTTTAAGGGGGTGATCCCACAATAGTGGTTTACAATTTTTGGCCAAACTGGACACTAATTTTTTTTAAAACTAAATCTTCACATTCGGACACCTATAGTAGTTAAACCATGAGGAATTTGAAGATGCTTTAAACTGGAGTCTTGTCACATTTTTTCTGTAGATTCTAAAAAAAAAAAACTCAAAATTTTTGGAATCAGATTGCACTTCTCTTTCCATCTCCCACGAAAATTGCTTTTTTTCAAAAAACAATATTTTTAAAAAGTGACGCACATCGTATAACACATAAATTTTTT
>VDFB02270651.1:606379476-606423637 GCA_007258455.2 Sequoia sempervirens | reverse complement strand
TAGTAGTTTAGAAACTACATTCAATTTTCCACAGATTCTATTCTTAAATATTTTTGAAATAATATAGATAATTTATTCAAATTTTTATGTCAAGTTGCCTAACTCTGATTTTTTGAATTTTCATTGCCACTTAAGGGCCTGTTTTTTCCATGATGATCCTGCACATACCCTAAGATTTGGGATATGATTGTGTGAGCATCCGAACAATTCAAGAGGTGAAACTTTGAGGGAGTACATGTTTTTATATGTTATTTATGATGCTACAACTCATTATCAAGTTGGTGCTACTAGGTACAATTTTATAGGTGATTTTCAGAGTTGGGACTTTGATGGTGATAGGAACACAGGTTGTCTTCAGTTTTGAGGACATGGTTGGACATGGTTTGAGACTTGGAGTCTTGTATGGGTGATAGTTTAGTGCAGGTAGAACAATGGCTATGGTTATAGTGTCATGGATATGCAAGTACATTTGATGCATTGGAATGACATGATCATGTATGTGGTGTTTGGTGGTGATATGGTTTGATGTTAGGAGATTGTTCTTATCTTCTTGATGCTTGTTTAGCTCCTTGACTATGATTACTCATTTGTGGAAATGGTTGGAAAATCAGATTTGTGGTTGATTTGGTGCTTGAGTCTTGATGTCTACATGGTTATCTTCTTTGATATCTCGGTTTATACTTTACTAATGTGATGATGAATTTTCATGTTTAAGTGGTTTGGATCTGCGAGTTATGCAGCTTGTAGGTGTGCATAGCCTATTGGGTTGCAGTGGGATGACTCGGATGTGGAAAGTTTATATCTACCAGGTCTGATTCATTTTTGTTGCAGGTTTCATTAGTTGACCTTGTTTGTGGTCATTTGTGCATTGGTATGTTGTTTCAGGATTGACAGGATGGATGATTTGGATACATTATTAGTCGATTCATGGGACTTGTAGCATGTGATTTGATCACGATGTCATGATAGCTTGTTACATTCATAGGTTATTCACTTTTAGTGGGAGATTTTGACAATGATGACTTGGCGGTGTAGGATTGGTTTGTGATGTTTTGTTGGTGGTTGTATGTATCTTCTTGGCTTGGAGATCTTGGTTTACTTGTATGTTACTGACATTGTAGTTGAGTGTGTGTACACCTAGATGATCTTCATGGAGAGGATGGTAGTCATGATGCCATGTGTAGCTCGTATCACAGTTCAGTGGGAGTTGTTGGCAGTGATGTGGATGCATCATTGGTATGGTTATCTTCATGTGATTCGAGATATGATTTCTTGGTTTACAGTGGTTTATTATGATGTCATGGTACACTCTTGATTCTAGATTAGAGTTTGGCATATTACATGTTCTCTTGATACCAGGATGTATGGTATGGTGCATGTGATCTCCTAGGAGGAGATGGTTAGATCATGTTGTCATGATAGGTTCTTGATTCTATGATTGGAGCTTTTACATTGATCATGGTAGTTCTCTTTGTATTGATTACATTGATCATTTTCTTGATTACTTTATGATGGTGCTATGTTGCATTTGGATTTTGGCATGTATTGATCAGTTACAGGTGCTCATGGATACTTAGAGATGTAGGTGATGGTTGGAGTTCTCTTGTGATTAGAGTCATTTGCTTGAGACAGTTACTCTTTGGAGGTTTCAATAGGAAGAACAAGGAGCTTTCACCTGGTATGGACCGATAGAGGAGATTGTTCTTGGAGAATGTCATGATGACTTGGTTATCCTGGAGGAGCATTCTCATTCCCCACTCTTGGTCTACTCGACAATTTATTATTTGAGAGGTATTTTCCCATTATATCTTTTAGATGTGTTATGTTTCGTGCTTTGATTATCATGGGATTGATTTGATTCATGGTGTTTTGGATACTCATTTGAGGATGGTTTATCATGAGTCTATATGCTTTATCTTTCATAGATATGGATCTTGAGCTATGGTTAGTTAGTTTTGGAGGATTCATTTGAGGGATGTTATGGCATGGTTAGCTCCTTGTACATTTGAGTTTATGATATCATTTTTTGATGAGGATTTTTAGGAGATGGTTTATGGTCTGATTTCTAGTATTGGGGATGGTTACCTATGAGTTCTATCTTCTTGATTAGAGAGGCTTACATCCATGTTGGCATTGTTATATTGATTTATATGTTGTACTTGATCTATGAGAATGGGTGTTGTGGATGATGTTGAGGCTTTTCATTTGGGGTTGTTAGGAGATCATACTTGACACAGTAGTACACTTTTGAGGTGTTGGTAGGAGGACATTATGGTTTACAGGTTTCTCTCTTCATGGTTTCTCCTTGGATGTTTATGTTTGGGGAGGATGGTGGCAACATTTTGTGAGAGATTATGCAGCTCTTTGGGTTGTATGTGTGGATCATGGTTATTTTTCTTGGTACTTCATGCTTTGATTTACTTATCACACCTTGATACAATGTTGATTATTATACTTGATATGCTTTGACATTACCTATGCAGTGGAAGTTCCTAGATATCTATGTTCTTCATTGACAGGTTTGATACAAGGAGCTTGTGATTGCAATTTACAGGTTGCATATATTCTTGGCATGGATTTATTGATGTATTGATACTTTGGAGGTATGGATGGTTGGATGTATTATCATGTGCTTTGGATGTTATTTCCGATCGTGTGAGTTTTTTAGCTAACAGCAGCTTGGTTAGAGCCTTTGTTATCACTTGGATTTGATGCTTGTGCTCATGGATTGGTGCATCTTCACCTTGGCATGTTCCTTTTCTTCCATAGGTGGCATGTTGGAGGATGATAGGATTCCTTGCTTGAGATGGTGGTCACTTTTTTCTTATTGCATGTATCTTGATGGAGCACGAGAGCATGTTACAGATTCATGTTGTTTCATGGATGGATATGATGATTTATTTCATTCATTGATCCCTTATGCAATGTATACAACAAGTGGTAGAATGTTGAGATATGGTGTTGTACACCATTGCATAAAATGATTTATTATAAAATTGTAATTAAATAATTATTTAGTTGCGATGCACCTTGGTGGTGTGGATAATCACATTAGGTAATTATTTGGGGCCCACTTATGTTGTATTGTAACATTGTATTATTATTTAATGTGTGGGAGAGATGTGATAATAATTTATTATTCGGGAAATATTAAATAATGTGATGTCTTAGTACCCAATATTAAATAAGGGGTTAGTGGTTTTGTATTCACATTGTTTTGTGGTACATGGTTTCACCTTACCACTAGTTGTATTTTGTATGAGCTTGTGTCTATAAAAGAAAACACATGTGTAGTGTTTTAGGTTGGTTGAGTGGGTTGGTTGTCATTATTGAGTCTTCTTGTGGAGTGCATTTGTGAAGCATGACATGGGATGTGTGGATTCATGCTTGGACACATGGGAATGCATTAGAGGGATTGATGCTTTAGAGGTATTCATTGTAGCTCTTGTATTTGCTTATTGCTAAATAATATGATGGATTATGGATGCTTTTGGAGGCTGGGTTTTTCCCTCTTGAGGGTTTTCCCAGGGTATATAACTTATGTTATCTTGTGGCTTGTTTATTTGATCTATGCATTTGGAAAACTTGTATGCATGTTAATCTCTCATGGGTTATGTAGGAAATGGATTAAGATTCATGGGTTAAATGCAACATTTCCTAACATTCAAGGATATTAGAATAGAAAACGCAATCGGGAATATGTGTGCGTGTGTGAGAGAGAGAAAGAATGTAAATTAAGTTTTCAAATTTATATTAAGAAATATTTAAAAAATAAAAAATATTTTATTTTATCTTTGAAAATATTCTAAATTAATATGTATTTTTATAATAAACATTATAAAATGATGTGTTAATATTATAAATTAGAATGCTATATTATATTTATGTATAATATTTTTTTACAGTTTATTGATAATTTAAAATGTCTTATATATGGTCATGCAAAAATATAGAAAGTCAAATTATATGATCTAATAAATTTTAAAAGTGTAATATATGATCTAACAGACCATCAAATTCCAAGCCTAAATGAACCTAGTATAAGTGTCTGCCACTTGTCAATATGTTATTGCATTAAGATATTTTCTATTAGCGTAGGCCCAAATCTAAATGGGAAATGACATCAATATGCTAATTTCTCCAAAATATTACATACATTTTTCTCTCACTTTAAAATATATGTGAATCTTAACATGAATGTGCATTAAAGAGTATATGGACATTTTAGGTGAGGTTTGGATGCAAACTTGGCTCTTGCTAGGGTTTATTTCTTTTATGTTGTCTTTGGCTTTCATTATTTCACATTATGCCCTTGGCATAAGAAACCATTTTACCTTCCATATTTATGGTGATTTTTAGATAGTTTTTTCTTATGCCCTCAAATAGCTTCAACCTAGTAGTTCATGTTGATGTTGATAGTTTGGAAAAGCATGCTCTTGGATTGGGTCAACAAGCATTGGGCTCTACATGGGGTCTAGCTCGACACTATCCAAAACCTCACTAATTATTTTCTAAAAATTTATTTTAAATCCAACCATCTTGAGGCTAATCCTCAAACATCTCCCATAGTATTGTATTATATTTTCTACACTCCTTGGAAATTACTTTAAATATTTGCATTAATGATATTCTTTTTTTTTTAATTTCCCTTGGAAGAAGGCATGACCTCAAGATTAAAAGAAAGATTTTATTAAAAACTTTCTTAAATTTTATTATTCACACCCAAAATCAAAAGTAAGACCCTATGTTGCATGCTAAAAGGGTAAAATGAAAGAGTTAACTCCATGTTTGGGAACCAAGGGAAAGAGGAAAGAAATTTTGAAAGAGAGCTCCACATGAAGGAAGATTATGAGGGTTTTGTCTCTATTGGAAGTGCAGTTTGAAAGCATGGAGATGGTTTTCAGAAGAATGAAGAAAGGGTGTGCAATTCCTAGCTCTTGAGATTCCTCCTATACTGCCAATTTGAGAGATCTGAAGACTTTACATCTATTTTCCTTGTGTAGCTGCCAAGTATGCCTCAAAGGTCATATGGTGTTGAGCGTTTTTAGGTTTATTTCAATTATCCATCTATTGTAAGGTCTAAAGGTTTCCATTTATTCACATCTTCTTATGAGCATAATAAGGGACAAGGTTTTAATAAGAATGTGCCACATAAAAGATGTAGTGTAGAAAATGTACACCTTTACATTTTCACACAATGTTTGGGTCCCTTAATTAAATTGGACTTAACTAAGCCTCTAATTGACCCAATTGTGCATTTAAAATCCTAATTAATATTTTTTTATGAAAGGGTAACCTGCATTAAACAATTGCAAACATCAAATCAAATACCTTGAAAACTGTGTGTCTTGGATTTAGGTCCTAGGACCCATTCGCCCAAGGGAAAATGGGTCCTGTTTAGATTCTAGAACCCAATTAAAAATATGTTTTTGGTGGCATTTTAATGATCCCAATTCAAGTTGCAATTTTCAGCTTTTGATTTTTAATTTTTGAGAAAGTAGAAAATCACCTATAAATGCATAGTTATTTTATTAATTCAAACTTTAAGCAACATTAAGGAAACTTTCACAAGAGAAAATATTATTTTCAAGAGCATTGAAGAGTAGATTTTTTAGTCATCTACAATAGCAATCAAGATCAAGATCATGTCAAATTCATTTGCATTCATGCATGTTTTTGGAGCTAACATTGTGATGTAGGTTTCAAGCATTCAAGCATCCAATCAAGCCATTTCATGCAAGATCTAATCTTTGGAGTGATGTGTTAGAATTTAGTCCTCCAAGGGAAGCCTTTAGAGGGTTTCATGAGTTGCAACAAGCTAGTGTTCATTCATCATTTCTTCCATTTATGATTTCATTTCATTATCAAGGTTTAATTACCAAACTAGGGTTTTACCAAGGAAAACCCTTATACACCAAAAACAAACATTTTTCTCCTCTTTGGGTGTTTGCAGATTTACAAGTGAAGAAGAATTGAAGATTGATCAAAAGTGAAATTTTGCAAAGTTGTTGAAGTTTTCATCAAAGTTGTCAAAGTTGTCAAGACACAAAATCTTACTTGTAGAATTTATTTCTGAATTTTTGATAGTGAGATCCAAAGAAATCAAGAGTTCATATCCAAGAGAAAAGGACTATGAAATCATATTTTGGATCCCTATAGCAGGACCCATTAACCCTAAGGCGAATATGCCCTAGGAGGACACTCAACAACAGCTTTTGGTGACTGGTATGCATAACCTTACCCTTCTTGAATCTACCAAAATTTTGTTATTTTTGATTGTGTTATGCTTTAAATTGATGATTCAAGTTTCACATTGCACAATTGAGATCATTTAGTATTTTTAGTTTTTCTTCCCAAAGTGCATTCAGCCATATTTACCTCGTCTTTTCATAAGGAAAAAAAGCCAAGATCTCCAATAGGGTTGACTCACGTAAAATTTGAAAGTCAATCCTACCTTTGGGGATCTCTATTTCCTAATCAAACAAGGAAGATAGGTGCATGCATTCTCTATTTACCCATTTTTCCACCATACATTTTCCTACATTTCATTTTGGCGAACCTGACATTATACATCTAAAATTATGAAATTGGAGTTCATTCAAACCCTAGATATAGGATTTTCATTAGTTTACATTGCATTGCATTATTTTTCATTTCATCTAGGGTTGTCAAAACTGCATTAGTTTGCATTTCATATAGGGTTTTAAATTTGCATTTTGTATTGTTTAAAATCTAAAAAATCTAGAAAATTGCATACACATCACAATGATTTTGCATAGTACTTGCATATTAGTGTACTTTTAGTCATTTACACTAGAAAATTTAATCAAATTTGCATTCAAAAAGTGTCATCTTTTTTCACTTGTTGACCTTAATTACATTTTCTTTTAGACACAAAAATCTAGAAAATTTTATTATAGAAACCACAATTTGCAACTTGGAACAGAGAAAACAAATAACAACTCAGAATTTTCATTTTTCATTTTTAAAAACCTTGTACAAGGACCCATTCACCCTTGGGCGAATGAGTCCTTGAGGGCACATCAAAACCAAAAATTTTAGGCATTTTGTAGTCCTCTTTACTTCCCGGATCTATTGGTAAACAACTATTTCAGCCTGTCAATTTTTGGGAATTTATGTTTTATGCATTAGGTCTAATCATTCATTTAGTTTAGGCATTGCAAATTGGGAAAACTTGTTTCATTTCAGATCTATAGAAAAATTATTACATCATGTTTTCATTACAAAAGTATCTTGTTATTATACTTCATGTTCTATTTTCAGATCTTGTTGAATACTCTAAGAAATTGTTGTCACAAGCATATGAATATGAAGTCATTTCTCCTCTTTTCCTATTTTTCGTTGATCTCTCTCTCATGTGTGAAACTAACTTAGTAAAAGAGAATACAATCATGGACAATCATGACAATCAAGTTTGTTTTTCTCCCAATATCTCTCATATTTGTGAAGAAGATATTGTGGTGCTAGAGGAACCCATCATTGAGAGCCATGAGAATCCTATTTGTTTCTCTTCTCCTACTTGGGAAGATATTGTTAAACAAGAGGATCTACCATCATTCATAAGAAATAAAATCATAGTTATTCTTCTCTAGATACCTCCCCTACTTGTGATGAAGATATCTTAGAAGACCCAACCATTCAATGTCATGAAAATATTGTGTGTTCCTCTCCTAAAAACTCTCCCACTAGGGAAGATATCATAGCACAAGAAGATAGAATTGATAAATTTCTTTCAAACAATGGTAAATACTTCCTTATATGAAGATTATTAGGTGACATTAGACTCCCCTTCGCTAAAATATCATCAAAATGAGCATAAATCTATTGAGGTTATAAACGTTAGATCTCCCTTGATTATTAGACTTCTTGAGAGTCCTCTAATCATTAGACCTCCTACAAGTCCTTTAATTATTGGACCTCCCAAGTCATCTCCTAAGCCACTTCTTGTTATAGGACCACCTAAAAACAAACCATTTCCTCAAGGAACCATTTTGAATTTTACAAGGCAACTTACTAGTAACAAAGCTTCACAACAACTGAGTTATAATACCATTGCTCATACATATAACACAAGGAACAATAGGAAATTGCAAACAATATCTACTTCATTACCATTACCTCAACTTATTTTTCTTAATGCTCCTCATTTTCCTTTTCATAGTGGAAAAGAGTATCATCTTGTGGAACAACATAAAAACACTCTTGCAACAATTTCCTTATGGGATCTTATTCAAGCTTCACCTAATTACCATAACATGCTTCAAAATGCTTTGCAACAAGTATTGGTCCCTCCTAGTGCACAACCAAATGATGTAGAAGCCTTAATTCAAGCTATGAGTTTAGTGAGCATTGATATTGTCTCTCATCAAGATGAGTTACCTCCATTGGAAACACAAAAAAAAAATGAGGCTTTCATGATAGTGGTTGTCATTAATAACCATAGGATAAAATTAACTCTCATTGACAATGGTTTGAATCTTAATGTGTGTAGTGTAAAACTTTTAGATAAGATTGGAGTGGACAAGACTATGATTGAACCTGATTATTTATTCGTTGATTTGATAATGTGGGAAAACAACCACTTGGTGTGATAGCATTTCCTATTAGAGTTGGAAAGGTCACATTGCAAACTCCTATCCATGTCATGCCTCAAGAGCTCTCATACAATCTTCTTTTGGGTAGACCATGGATCCATGAAATGAATGGGGTACCTTCAACTCTTGATCGTTTAATGAAGTATGTCTATAACAACAAGGTTTATACAATCAAGGTTGACCCTCAACCAGAAATTTGTTTGCACACTGAGAAAGACAGGGAAAGTCCTTTGAAAACATTGATACAAACTTCAAAAATAAAACCCATGCAAGAAGAAGAAAAAGATAAGAGTATTGAAGAACTCACAAAGATATTAGACAATGAGTGGGATTCCTTAGATTTTACACCTACATTCTATTATAAGTATGAGTAGTTAGTGTTGTCATTGATGTCAACAAGTCTGTGTTTTCATTAATGGGTTAGTGCAAGATCATGAGGGGCCAATCTAGGCCGTTAAGTGGCAATGAAAATTTAGAAAAACAAAGTTAAGCAGCTTGACATAAAAAATTGAATAGGTTATTAACATAATTTGTAAAATATGTGAAACAACGGGATTAGGGTGCTCTCTCTTTATGAGAGATGGAACACTAGGGTTAGGACCTATTCACCTTAGTTTCACTCAAGGAAACCCTAGAGATCTCAATCCAAGGATGAAGTGGGGGAAAGAGATATGCAATAGGGTGTGCTAGGGTATGATTAATGACTAAAGAGGGGTTCACCACCAATCTAGGCCTTGGAAAGACAAATGATATGCAATATTTAATGACAAGACCTTATGAAATGCAAAACTTCACTAAATGACCTAGAAATTAATGCAAACTAGAATAGAAAGCTAAGAGATCGGGGGTGTGCACCTGGAAACCTGTAAGAGCTTGAATGAAGACTTGAAATGTTGAAAACACTGAAATTAATGTAGAATAGGACTCATACGCTAGTCTAGGAAATTTAGTCCCAGATTAGGATTTCTGGGCAGGAACAAAAATCTGGCAAAGACAAGTCTGAAACTCTAGAAATCTACAAATTTCACTATACTAGGACTCATATTCCAGAAGTGGCATATCAGTCCAATTTGAATTTTTTGAAGAATTGGGACCTGAATCTACTCTTTAATCTCTTCTCAATCTTCTCAACCTTGTTCTCAGGTCTGAAATGTTGAATTCTACCCTAAAGATTTCTACCAATGATCTTCTAAACAAGGTGAAAACTTGGACAACTTTGCACACTTGACAACTTCTTTCTGATCTTGCTCCTTAGAGTGTCTTCAACCTAGATCTACAAATCACACTAAAGAGAGGAGAAAAAAATGTTGTTTTGTTAGTGGAAATGGGTTTTCCTTGGTCAAACCTCATTTTGGTAATCAAACCTTAAAATGAAATCAAATGGAAAGGAGGAATGATGAATAAACAAAATGTAATGTTGCAACTCACCAAACCCTAGCAATAAAGTGTTGCAAACATGTATGAAATGGATCCAATGGATGTAGATCTTGACTTTTTCTTGAATGTAATAGATCATAAATTGAACACTTGCTTGAATCATGAAATCCTACATCATAATTGTTAGCTCAAAAATAAATATGATGCATGATGACTTTGACATGATGCTTGATACTTGAATAATGCTCCAAAACACTTGATAATCAACTCTTGAATTCTCTTATAAACTCTTGAGTTCTCTTGTGATCTCCAATTTTCTATAATGTATGAATACTCAAGTTTCTAGGTCACTTGTAAACTTTCTAGGTGAAAAATGAGTGAAATAACCTTGTATTTATACTTGTTTATGCCAAATTTCCTGAGATTACAACACTACAAGCCAACATCAAATCTAGGTGAATAAAATATTGCCGATAATTTGAATTAAATTTAATTTTAAGCCACACGGGACTCATACACTAGTTGTGGCATATGAGTCCCATTAGGCTAGGCTATGGGACACACTTTTCAAGAAATGCTTAGATTCATGTGAAATCAAGATCGAGGCCCCAAAACTTAGGTGTATGAGTCCTAGATCACTAAATATAGGCCACACAATCTAAAAAGACACAACTTATGATTGGATGTTGGTTTATGTTGGTATTATCCTCAGAAAGATGCATTAATTAAGGCTTGTGGATGCAAAATAAGGCCAAATAAGGCATAAAGAAGTCCCATTAATAATGTAAACCCTAGATTAATGTGAAAGTGTGGTACAACACTTTACAACACCTAAAATAAGGTACCATTAAGTCCATTCAGTTTACAAGGGCCCAAGACCTAATGTGAATGTGTTAAATGCATTACAACACTAAATCAAGGCAACATTAAGCTCAGTTTAACAAGGATGGCCTAAGCAAGAAGGAAAATATAGAGGGATACTTTTTATGTTGCCACATTTAGCCCCCACTTTAGTGAGGGGAGGAACTTGCTTCCAACTCAAACTAAAGTAGACGAATTCACATCAAGAGGGGCCAAGTGCACCAATGTCGGTAAGATAGGATGACAATGATAAAAAGGTGTGATCAAGCCCCGAGGATCAAGATCCTATGGAAAACCAACATAAGTAAAAAAGAACACACATGAAAATAATATAAGGAGCAACATCAAGGCACAAGCATACACTACCAAAGACAAAGAAAATAAAAAACAAAAGAGGTGGATTAAGCTTCAACTGTTTTTCCATCATGATGTGGATCAAATCTAAGTTGTTTGTCTTAAAAAATCATGCTCACTCTGAGGCAACAGAACTCTAGGTTGTCTATTGGGTGAGTATCCAAAAAGGTGAGACACATATGCACGCGGACGGTGTGTGCTCACACACACACAAGAAAGTGGTTATGGAAAATTCATGCCTTGGTTCGGCTTCCCATTCAACCAAACCAAAGTTATACCTCCTGATAATTTTGATAAGGTGCCACGCAACAATTAAATTCAACCTTCATGAGGCAAGAAAAGCTTCGTATGCTTGATACTCATGAACAAAAAATATGGCTCCGCAAGAAAGCAAAGTGTGTTATGCAAGGTGGCCATATAACCAAATTTTTGAATGCAAAAATAGTGTAAGGAACATTGAAAGGAGTCTTGCTTAGTTCATGTAAGGTCTTATCTTAGGGAACATTGTGCCTAATTTCTCCAAGAGAGGACCAATCAAAGAATATAATATTCGCAACTTAGGGGATGCAGTGTATTGCATCAACCCACTAAGAGGAATATAATATGCTAAGAGAGATCATGCTCTAGAAGAAAATCACACCTAATTTCACCATAAAGCAAAAGACACATAACATGAAGTAAAAAGACTATGCCATGAACATGAAGTGCAAACGAATAATGCCAATGTATGCCCCCACTTTAAAGAAATTGTTAAACACCATGTTGTGAGAAATTACTTTAAAGTAGCAAATGATAAATGCTAACAATAAAGAATACATGAGAGCTTATTTGGAAAGCCCTATGCCAAGTCATATGTTTCCAAATGAAGCTTACGTCATGAAAAAGGAAAAGAGAGGCATTGCCCCCAAAATTAACTCTAAAAAGATGAGGGATCCATGGATTTGGAGTTAGTATGTTCGTGCTACAATGTTTTTAGAGAGCTCGAAACTCTCATCATTCCCCAAATACTCATAGAACTAGAAGAATGACACAAAGAGAGCAAAAAACAAAGAAAAATGTTTCAGGTCAACATGGAAGAAACATGAATGTCTTGACGCCTTGTGTCATCCCCAAAAGGAAAACACAAGACAAAGAAAAGATAAATAAAAATATTTTGGGTCAACATGGAAGAGACATGAATGTCTCGACGCCTTGCGTCATCCCCAAAAGGAAAACACAAGACAAAGAAAAGATAAAGAAAAATATTTTCAGTCAACATGGAAGAGACATGAGTGTCTCGATGCCTTGCATCATCCCCAAAAGGAAAACATAAGACAAAGAAAAGGTAAAAGAAAAAGATAAAATATTTATGACATAGAGAAGAATATAGGTACAAATAGAGGAATGACACAAAGAGAGAGATACATCCAACAAAACAGCACAGGGGAATCACATTACGCACATGCAATCATATAAAGAAAAATGAAAAATAACTAATGTAGAATACTAGTAAGGCACATGTGAGTCAACCTTTGAGCAGGTCATCTACATCCTAATCGTGTTTACAGAAGTTGGACCACTAGCCAAAGGGACAACGACAAATGCATTACTAGGACAAGGCTATCTACTTCTTTCCCCCACTGAGTGCAAGACAAGAATGAGTCGAGGTAGGTGATGGGAAAGAGCTCCTTGCATTTTGAAATGATTTGCAGTAAATGTTTAACATGTAATAGTGAGAATAAGAATACCCTACAACTATTACATGGCGAGGAGCGGAAGGGTCCCGCTTTAAGGGACTATTTCTAACATATCAAGTTTCTCGAGGATTCTTCTTAAAGTTTGACATTCATCAATAAGATGCACAAGAGTTCTATTATATGCACAATAATTATTATTTTTTAGGGTTTTTTATTCTTGTGGGAGGTGGCATTGAAATCCAACCTCTATTAACAAGTTCTTCCAGTTTTTGTTCAATTTGTATTAGATTTTTCAGGAGAGGTAAGTCTCTAAATTTGTAAAGGTTTTGTTTCTTGCCAAATTCACCAATTTCTTGAGTTGAATGTTGAGGAGGAGGACCTAAGATGATCGTGATAGTTACCAATGTTAAACTTTACCAAACATTGCTCATTGACCTTGATGCTCTATGGTACTTCTACAACCATGCGATCCGATATGGTTTTGGATGTCTTCTCTCCAACTACAACTTAGTATCTTTAGGAAGGAGGAGACTTATATTAGGAGGAGGATATTGATATCCTAACCCTTTATTATCTTCAATTGGAATTTTCTCTAAGAGTTGATGATTTCATGTTAACTTGTTGTATCACATCCTTGTTTACTTAAGATTGTGAATCCTTAAATTAGGAGGAGACTTATATCGAGAGGAGGATCTTGATATCCTAACCCTTTAGCATCTTCAATTGTAATTTGCTCTAAGAGTTGATGAATTTCATGTTCACTTGTTGTATCACATCCTTGTTTACTTAAGATCATGAATCCTTTTCCATATGTCTCTTCTAAATTGATGGGAGTGTTGGTTACTTTGTTAACGTAAAATGGTTGAATGTTTGCTTGATTAGAGGAACTAGGTTCTCCTATAGTAGGGAACTTAGGCTCAACTTGTGTTTCAATTTTAAGATGTAAATAACCAAACATCTCAAATGGTGCCATTATAGGGGGTGTTGATTGTTTCATGGATGGATAGAAGGATGCATTGTTTTCAAGGTTGTTAAGGCAATTGTTTAGGAATTTATTCATGCTATCATCATCTTCTCCAATGATGTCAACATCATGAGGAGGACATGTCTCTTCTTTAGGAAGGAGGAGACTTATATCAGGAGGAGGATCTTGATATCCTAACCCTTTAGTATCTTCAATTGGAATTTGCTCTAAGAGTTGATGAATTTCATGTTCACTTATTGTATCACATCCTTGTTTACTTAAGATCGTGAATCCTTTTCCATATGTCTCTTCTAAATTGATGGGAGTGTTGGTCACTTTGCAAACGTAAAATGGTTGAATGTTTGCTTGATTAGAGGAACTAGGTTCTCCTACTGTAGGGAACTTAGGCTCAACTTGTGTTTCAATTTTAGGATGTAAATAACCAAACATCTCAAGTGGTGGTATTATAGGGGGTGTTGGTTGTTTCATGGATGGATAGAAAGATGCATTGTTTCCAAGGTTGTTAAGGAAATCATTTAGGAATTTATTCATGTTGTCATAATATTCTCTAATGATGTCAACATCACGAGGAGGACATGCATTAGGAGTCGAGTGAGCATGAGTAAGTTCAAGGTCATTAGGGTCATTTCCAAAAGTACAACTTGACACATCCACTAAGGATTTCAAGGACATCCACAACTTACCAGAGCACATATCCATGATTAAATGCAATGCAAGAACTTAGAATAAAAGTTCTAAATGCAAATTTGAGAGTATGCAATGTACGAAATGAACCAAATGAAGTTGTGTGCAATGAAATGGATGAAACTATAGAGAAGGTGGATTCGCTACTCATGAGTCTCTTTATTCTCAAGAGATTCCCAAGGGGAGAACTGCCCTAAACTACCTCAAGGGACAACACAAAATTTCTAGAATCAAAAAGAGAAAATCACAAAGTTTTTCTGGACAAACTGGCAAGCTCTCGACTAAAGGATGGCGGCATGGCATACGGATGACAGCATGGTGTGTTGGCATCCCAAAGGTGCATTGGAATCTCATACAGACTAGAAAGCAATTTTGTCACAGAAAATAGAAAAGTGACTACTAGCGATCTAATTACTGAGAACTTCTAGAGTATAAGAAAATAACAGAATACGATAGAACTAAAATAAAGTAAAGTAGATGATAAATTAGAAGAGGATGAGAAATAGAAGAACCTCACAAAAACCAAAGTAATGGAGCCTCCAACAAATAAATGTCTTCAATACCTGCATGCGTAAGATCTGGAGAGAATGTTGGGGTTGTATAGGGGTTTTCCTTAGCCAAACCCCTGTTTTGGTGTTCCCCCCTCCATAGACAACCAAATAGATAGATAGAAATGAAATGAATGCAAGAGTGATAAAATAAATCCCCGCTCGAGGAGGAGAACCCGTATCAAAAAATGGAGATGCAATAGATAGGGGATGTGTGAAATACCAAGATGCTAACAAGCACAAGACAAGGGGTTGTCAACTACAAGGCTTAAGGAAGCCAAAGAGAGTAAGACAAAGATAGATGCAAGAGAAAAGAGAGTTGTAGAGGGGGCTACAAAAGCTTGAGTGTTGTTGTAGCGAACCGTGGAGAGTTGTGTGAGCAAGATAGCAAGGAAAAAGGAAGAGGAAAAGGTCAGGGCCAAAGCTAGGAAGAATCAGAGGACCAAAATAGATTGAAAAGATAGCATATAAAGAGAGAATAGGAGGGAAAAGAATCTTCCCGATATGTTACAAGGTGTCCCAAGCCGTTACCACTGACAAAACTTGTTGACAAATGGCAACATGCTTGGAAGCAGATGTTTGAACGTTAAAATGTTGCAAGATGCTAGTGTGGCACACAAATTTCCACACGATGCACTAGTGTCTAGATACATCTTGCTACAAAATGACAAGGACAGGAAAAGAACAAGGTTTTATGCAAAACTGACACACGAGGGTAGTTGTTGAAAAGGGGTTTTGAGCATCCTGAGAGGGAAGAAGGCTTATGCAAGGGCTAAAATGAGCCTACACAAGTGCTAAGGGAGTGGAAACTAAAGTAGATGCAAGAATGTATGTGAAATTGCAAGGGGTGCAATTTAATGACATTATAGAAACAAAAAATTTGCAAACTCAAACAAGGAACTAATAGCAACAAACTGAAACACAGCAACAAAGAATTTAATGTTGAAAAATGCAGCCTAAAATCTAAAATAGGACTAAATCACCCAAAGAGGCGTATGAATCCCAATCATGATTTTTTAGGGGTCTGAACAGTGAATAATAGTCAACACAAGATACCCAGAAATCGGGAAAAATCTCCTATACTAGGACTAAATCACCCAGAGGGGCATATGAGTCCTAGTTTAGGGTTTTTACACTATTTTCAGCAAATTTTGTGTGAATGTTATGTTTTCTATTTTGGATTATGTCTAAGCTAAGTGTAAATGTAGATTTTAGATGAAATTCAATGACGAAAGATGCAAAAATGCAACCTATATGCAATTTCACTAATGCGAGATTTAGAAACCCTAGAATTCCAATTAACTAATGCAAACCCTAATTCAATGTTAATGCATGCTAAATCTAGGATGATGATGCACTCTAAATCATAAAATGAAATTTTCCATATGCAAGTTCACCAAAATGAAACAATGGGAATGGGGTGCTCCACCTTGTAGGAGATGGAGCATAAGGGATAGATTCTTATTCCCCTTAGTTTCACTCAAGAAAACCTTAGAGATCTCAATCCAAGGATGAAGTAGGGGAAAGAGATCTGCAATAGGGTGTCCTAGGGTATGATTAACGACTAAAGAGGGGTTCACCACCAAGCTAGGGCTTGGAAACACAAATGATATGCAATATTTTATGACAAGACCTACTGATATGCAAAGCTTCACTAAATGACCTAGAAATGAATGCAAAACATAATAGTTCAAGTTGAGAGATCAGAGGTGTGCACCTGAAAACCTGTAAGAGCTTGAATGAAGACTTGAAATGTTGAAAACACTGAAATTAATGTAGATTAGGACTCATACGCTAGTCTGGGCGATTTAGTCCCAGATTAGGGTTTCTGGGCAAGAACAAAAATTTGACAAAGATAAGTCTGAAACTCTAGAAATCTATAAATTTGACTATATTGGGACTCATACACCAGAAGTGGTGTATAATTCCAATTGGGCTTTTTCGAAGAATCGGGACCTGGATCTGCGCTTTAATCTCTGCTCAATCTTCCCAACCTTGTTCTTGGGTCTAAAATGTTGAGTTCTACCCTATAGATGCCTTCCAATGATCTTCTAAACAAGGTGAAAACTTGGACAACTTTTCACACTTGACAACTTCTTTATGATCTTGCTCCTTATAGGTTCTTCAACCTAGATCTACAAATCATGCACTAAAGAGAGGGGGAAAAATGTTGTTTTGTTAGTGGAAATGGGTTTTCCTTGGTCAAACCCCATTTTGGTAATCAAACCTTAAAATGAAATCAAATGGAAAGGAGGAATGATGAATGAACAAAATGTAATGTTGCAACTCACCAAACCCTAGCAATAAAGTGTTGCAAACATGTACGAAATGGCTCCAATGGATGTAGATCTTGACTCTTGCTTGAATGTAATAGATCTTGAATTGAACACTTGCTTGAATCATGAAATCCTACATCACAATTGTTAGCTAAAAATTAAACATGGTGCATGATGACTTTGACATGATGCTTGATACTTGAATAATGCTCCAAAACAACTGATAATCAACTCTTGAATTCTCTTGTAAACTCTTGAATGCTCTTGTGATCTCCAATTTGCTATAATGTATGAATACTCAAGTTGATAGTTGACTTGTAAACTTGCTAGGTTAAAAATGAGTGAAATAACCTTGTATTTATATTTGTTTATGCCAAATTTCTCAAAATTACAACACTACAAGCCGAAATCAAATCTAGGGGAATAAAATCCCACTAAGAATTTGAATTAAATTTAATTTTAAGCCACACATGACTCATATGCCAATTGTGGTGTATGAGTCCCATTAGGCTAGGCTATGGGACACATTTTTCAAGAAATGCTTAGATTCATGTGAAATCAAGATCGGGGCCCCAAAATTTATGTGGGACCCATATGCCGAAGGTGGCGTATGAGTCCCAGATCACTAAATTTGATCCACACAATCTTAAAATACATGAATTATGATTCGATGTTTGTTTATGTTAGGATTATCCTTGGAAAGATACATTAATTAAGGCTTGTGGATGTAAAATAAGGACAAATAAGGCATAAAGAAGCCCCATTAATAATGTAAACCCTAGATTAATGTGAAAGTGTGGTACAACATTTTACTACACCTAAAATAAGGTACCATTAAATCCATTTAGTTTACAAGGGCCCAAAACCTAATGTGAATGTGTTAAACACATTACAACACTAAATAAAGGCAACATTAAGCTCCGTTTAACAAGGAGAGTCTAAGCAAGAAGGAAAATCTAGAGGGATACTTTTTCTGTTGCCATAATATGTAAGAACAGAATTTGTCGTAAATTGAATGTAGTTTCTAAGCTACTAGTTCCTTTTTGGAAAAAAAGTAAATATATTTGGTTAAAATTTGAAATTTCAATGCAGTAGTACTAAATGTTTAGGAAAAAAGTAAAAAGAAGGTGTTTGTTCGGCCACCCTAATGATGAGCAAAACTAAATATTTTTTTCTGAATCTTTTAATATAAGTAGAGGACACATGTCTAGATGTGACACATATTTTTTTGTAATTTTTTTGTAAGTAAATAATTATTTAATATGAATTTTCTATTAGGAATTTTTAACCATATTAAAACCCATTTGTCCAGCCACCCTAACTTGGTCAAAAAATTATGAAATTCAATTTTTTTTAAACAATAGTTTGTGAAGTATAGTATGTGGTGCATCTTTCGGATTCAATTAATATATAACCATTTTAAAAAGTTATAGATGTTTTTCAATCAACCTATCAATCAATACTTTACACATAGTGCATGTAGAAAATCAATAATAATCATTTATTAAATTCAAAATAAATCATATCTTATATTGATAGAATGTTGTCAATTTGTTGAACAAACCCTTTTCATTTCATCAAAATCGGATGAAAAAAAGGTTGTTAGCACGAAGGGTGAAGTTCAAAAAACTCTTAGAACCCTTGTAAACATGTTGGGGATGTTGACTTTTTAGCTTGGTGGTCCCCAAGCCAAGTACCGAAGCAATACCGAAGAAAAATAGATATTTGATATAAACGAATATCCATTTTGATCAAATCGAATATCCAATACGAAATGGATATTCATTAATGTTGGAAAAATAATGGATATATGTTTCTTGTAACAAATATATGTTTATTTACACATTCTTATAAATAATTATATATATTTTATATTAAGTTATATAATATATCTATTTCTTATAATAGATTTTCTCATAAACTACTATTTCAGTCTGTCAATTTTTAAGAATTTTTTTTTTATGCATTTGGTCTAATCATCCATTTAGTTTGGGAATTTTAAATAACTTCAAATTTATCTCAGATCTTTCCTACTGTCCTAAGGAACTAAGATCCAAGGTTGGATTGTCTCGCCTCAAGGTTGAAAGTCAATCCTAACCCCTTGTGATCTCTTTCCTAATGAAATTTTAGAGAAAGGTACATAGATCCTATTGTTCTAGACACTTGGGACATAGGATCCCTTTTTCTATATTTTATTTTGGTGAACCTGACATTCTTACACTATAAAATTTTTGATTTGGTAGTCCTCTAAACCCTAGATCTAGATTTTGCATTGCATTAGTTTGTTTTGCATCTCATGTTTAGGGTTTCAAAATTGCATTTTGCATCATTTACAATACATTTTGCATCATCTAAACTCACAAAAATCCAAAAATGTTGCATAAATCTTGCATACATCTTGCATGTTAGTTGTATTAAGAGTGTTTTTCAGTCCTTTAAATCAAAATTTTAGTTAAATTTGCATTCAAAAAGTTGTCATTTTGTTCACTTTTTGTCATTAGTTACATTTTCATTTAGACGTCAAAATCTAAAAAAAATTGTCACAGTAATCACAGTCTGCAACCTGAAACAAAGAACTTAAGTATCCACTCAGAAAATCAAATTTTAATTTTTAAAACCCCTAAGCAAGGACCCATTTTCCCTTGGGAAAATATATCTCTACACAGGTGTCCTGACAAACTTCTGCATGCATTACTGTCTATGTTTTGAAGTTTCATGTTTCTACTATTAAAACTCTACTTTGAAATTCTGAAAAATAGTTATTGTGTGTGCAAGAAAAGTGTCATTTTACTTGATTTATTGCAAGTTCATGAAAAAATTATTGCATTTCAGTATTGAAAATCATCAAATCTAGAGGACAATTGTGTTCATTTTTTGAATCATTGCATATTTTCTAAATAGATTAGTTCTCATTTTTGCACGAATAAAAGCAAGTTTCCTTTTCAAGCGTATGACTTTTATAGAGTATCAAATGGCTTGTATGATTATATTTTCCCTACTCATGGAAAAAAAATAAAACCTTTGACAAGCATGTTAGTTACCCTCCTAATATCTATCATATTTGTAAGAATGTAATAACACAAGAGATGTAGTCATAGACAATCATAGTTTTTCTTCTCCCAATACCTCTCCTACATGTGACAAAGGTATCTTGGTGTTAGAAGATATAATAATTGAACGTCATGAGATTCTTATTTGTCCCTCTCACCTTACTTCCCCACTTTGGAGGACATTATAGCGCAAGAGGATGAGATCATTGATACATTTCTTAACATCACCTTGCCTAGTCTCCATTCATCTCCCAAAATATCTCCCACTTGTGAGAATGTTTTAGTGCAAGAGAGTGCAATCATGGATAATCATGAAAACCACAGTTGTTCTCCCAACACCTCTCCTAATTTTCATGAATGTATCTTGGTGAAAGGAGATACAATCATTGATAATCATGAGAATCTTGTTTGTCCCTCTCCCAATTCTTCTCCCACTTGGGAAGATATTGTGCCAAATGAAGATGATATCATAGATAAATTTCTTTCAAAATACAATATAGATGAAGATACCATGTCTAATTTTGACCCCCCTATTAGAAAATCATCAACAAGAAGTCACATTCACAAATATTATGAACACACAAGTATCTAGGTGATCCCACAAAGCTGGTTTACAATTTTTGGGAGATTCTGATTTTTGTTGAAATCACATATTTTTAGAAAATATAATGATTTAAGCCTTTAAAAGTTCCATTTAAATCATTCCAATTGCATAGGGTTTGATCAAACTACCTTAGATCAAACCCCCTTGGATAGAACAGGTCGCTAGTTTTAAACCATACCTCTAACAAAGTCTCCTTTACACCTATCAAAATGCTGATAAAAAACCACTTTTGATTTACCTTTTGGGGGATCAAATGAATTCATTTAAAATTTATTTTTTGTAAGTATGTAGTCCTTATTATAATCTTCCCAAAAGTATAATTTTAAATAAATTTAATTTTATTATTATATTTTTTTTCTTGTGAATGTAGGCTTTTCACCGAAAATCAAGCTCTTTGTTCTGCACATGTGGAAAAATAGAAGATTATCCAAAAATAATTGAAAAATATGAGTGCACTAGATATTGAATTCCTTTATCCAACAAAAAAAAATTGAATTTCGATACATACAAAAAAAGTTGTGTTATATAGTCTGCCTATGTCTGAATTGTAATTGGTTTGACTTTGAAACTTGATCAAGGAAAAAATATTCAATAAAACACTATGAAACCAATTGGAAGCACTAGATATTGTAGTTACAAATCTAAATTCAAAAAAAATAGAATTTTATCCTTCATGGAAAAAAATTTATGTGTTATATGGTGAGTGTCACTCCTTAAAAATGGTGTTTACTGAAAAAAACAAGTTTTCGAAGGAGATGGAAAAGAAGTGCAATTTGATTCCAAAATTTTGAAAAAAATATATTTAGAATCTTCAAACAAAATGTCACAAATCACTAGTTTGCATCATCTTCAAATTCCTCACGATTTAGCCGCTATAGGTGCCCGAAAGTGAAGATTTAGTTAGAAAAAATAAGTTCAGTGTCCAGTTTGGCCAAAAATTGTAAACCAGTATTGTGGGATCACCCATCCATTAGATCTCCCTTGATTATTGGACCTCCTAAGATTCCTCTAATTATTGTACCTCCTAAGAGTCATCTAATTATTGGACCTCCTAGTAAGAGTCCTCTAGTAATTGGACCTCCTGAGAGTCCTCTAGTATTGGACCTCCTAAGAGTCCTCTAATAATTGGACCTCCTCATGTCCCTCTAATTATTGGACCTCCCAAGTCATCTCCTAAGCCACCTCTTCCAAGTGATATCTTAAATTTTACAAGACAACTCACTAGTAACAACATTTCACAATAACCAAGTTATAATACCATTTCCCATACATATAACACAAGGAACAATAGGAAACCACAAACCATCCCTACATCGATACCATTTCTGCAACCCATTTTTCCTAGTGCTCCTCATTTACCTTCACATAGTGGAAAAGAGTATGATCTTGTGGAACAACTTCTTAACACTCCTACTAAGATATCCTTGTGAGATTTGATTCAAGAATACCCTCTTTACCATGGCATGCTCCAAAATTCTTTGCAACAAGTTGCTATCCCTCTTAATGTGCAACCAAACAATGCATCAGCCCTAATTCAAGGTATGAATTCGGTTAACATTGACATTATCTTTCATCGAGATGAGTTACCTCCATTATAAGTGCAAAAAAAATGAGGCTTTGATGATAGTGGCTATTATTAATAAATGTGGCATAAGACATACCCTCATTGATAACAGTCCAAAACTCAATGTTTGTAGTGTGAGCCTTCTAGACAAGATTGGAGTAGACAAAAGCCAAATCCAACTTGATTCTTTATCTATCTGTAGATTTGATAATGTAGGGAAACAATTTCTTGGTGTGATAACATTACCAATTAAAGCTAGAAAGGTTACATTGCAAACTCATATTCATGTTATGCCTCAAGAACTGTCATATAATCTTCTCTCAGGTAGATCACGGATTCATACAATGAATGTGGTGCCTTCAACGTTGCATCATCTAGTGAAGTACACTTATCAAAACAAGGTCTACACAATCAAATATGACCTCCAATAAAAAAAAATTGCAAACTAAAATAAGAATGACAAATCATCTTACAACATTGACACCATCTACAAAAGTGGAATCAATACAAGAAGAAGAGAAGTGTTTTTCATCAATCACAAAACTATTGGATGATGAGTGGGATTCATTGGATTTTAAACCTACATTCATGGGAGAATATAAAATTACACACAAATCAAGAAAAGAGAAAGAAGCTACCATAATATCCATAAAATTTGAATCATCAAAAGCATGTGAGTCCATAAATTTTAGTGAAAAAGAGGAAAAAACAATTATGCATCTACATATGATAAGTGTGATCATGAGAAACCACCAAATCCAAAAGAAATGGAAAAAAATTATGGAAGAGGTTATGAGCTTTTGAAACAACTTGGCTATAAGGGAAAAGGATTTGGTGTTAAATAACAAGGTATTTGTGTCCCTATAGAGCCTACCCTACAAGAACAAACAAGAGGTCTTGGTTATTATCCTTCAAAAGAAATGAAAGCATCAAAGAAACCTTCACTCAATATCAATTGATGTCATCACGCAAAACACTCCCAGGACAAATATTACTTCATCTTCAAACACATGTCTTAGTGATTATTAAGGTTCATTAGATTTTATACCCTCCTTTAAGGGAGATTACAAAATCTCACAATCTAAACCTAGAGAGTCTTGTGTATGTATGACACCTTGTAGTAAGCAAGAAGTATCTCTTTTACAAAAGAAAGGAACATCTTCTACTATTGATCAAGAGAGTACCTTATCGAGGCTTCTCCAAGCTCACTTGATATCTCTCCCTCCAAGAACATGAAATAAATTCTACAACAAAATCTCATTTTGTGCATATTATCGAGTGCATGGTCATTTAACCAATGAATGTAAGGATTTGAATAATAAAATTCAACATCTTAAGGATTGTGGTGCTCTTCCTTGCATTGATGCACCTATTTCCTCTAATTGATAATGATTTTCATCCTATCATTTTTCTCATCACTATGTGGCATTGGTAGCTTCATGTGTTTTTCTCATTTCCATTCATGGTGGTACAATCTTAAGTGCAACCATATTTATCTTGGAAGTAACATGGTAGTAATTTGTGGTTGTCTTTGTCTCTATACTTTGGGGGGCAAGGATAACTAATTTTTGGAGGTGTGCATTGTTTTCAAGGATCCCCTCTTTCTACTTAAAATACCAACATAGCAAGTATGTTGACATTTTAAGTGGGGGGGATATATACCCCCACTCATTGTTTCCATGTTCCCTTCTTAGTGATGATAGCATACATCTCCTAAGAAGTGTGACATTTTATTCAAAATGTGGCTTTCTTCATCAATGTGATGTGTCTTCTTTGTGGTGATATTATGCTTGATATTCTACAAGAGTGTGACCTTTCTTGGCATATGGCATTCCTCTTGGTGGCACATTTGCTATGGTTTGCATTCCCTAACCTGCGTGAATCGTTATCCCTTGACTAGTCCTCTCTTGTGGTGGTATCAAGTGTGATATTCCCTAAAGTGAGACCTTTCATGAACTAAGAAAAACCCCTTTGAATATCATAAACTAAATCTTGGCCACCAAGCATAATACAACTTTCTTGCCAATGGTTCCTTTATTTCATGTGTCTAGCATAATGCAACTTGCTAGCCTTGTGAAACCTATGACCATGTAGTGTGGCACCTTATCAAAGTTATCATGGAGTATAACTTTTGGTATGGTTGATGTACATGGGAGCCTGTAGACCTGGCATGACTTGTACACATCTAGTGTATATCAGAATGCACTAGACCATTGTGTGTTTCTCATATTGCCTTGAGGCTCACCTAGTGTATATTGAAAGTTCTTCACTAGCCCTTGTGAGCATATTTTTTGGAAAAATGACTTAGGCTTGATCCATACCTTTTGGATAAATAGTCAAAGATTGATCCATCCCTTCTCTACCCTTCTACCTCTTTGCATTAATTTTTGCATTGTATGTTTGTGTATCTTGTCTAAGTGTTGCTTTATATCAGGAATATGTGTGTGTCCCTTTGTGCTTATGTTTGGTTCTCTGTGGGATCTTGATCTTGGGGGCTTGCACAACCTCCATGATCTTTGTCATCCTATATCTTCAACATTTGTGCACTTGGACCCCTCTTGACATATATTTGTCTACTTTAGTGTGAGTCTGAGCATAAGTTCATACTCTCACTAAAATGGGGGCTAAATGTACTATAGAAAATTGCACACCTTTACAATTTCACACTATGTTTGGGTCCCTTAATTAATTGGACTTAATTAAGCTTCTAATTTGTCAAATTATACATTCTAAAGCCTTATTATTCTTGTTTTTCAAAAAGGAAAGTTGTATCAAACAATTGGAAACATCAATTAAATTACATTGAAAGTTGTGTCCTAGATTTAGGTCCCATGACCAAGCGTGAATGAGTCCTCCTTAAGTGCTAGGACCCAATTTAAAATATGTTTTGGCAGCCTTTTAATGATTCAAATTCAAGTTTCAAATATCAGCTTATGGAATCTATTTTTTGGGAAATTAGATAAATACCTATAAATACATGGTTATTTTATCAATTCAAATCTAATATTCATAATCAAGAGATCACTAGAGAAAATATTTTTATAAAGAGCATTGAAGAGTAGATTTATCAATCATCTATAGCAGCAATCAAGATCATATCATCATGTCAAATTTTATGCATCTTCATGTTTTGGAGCTAACACTGTGATGTAGATTTCAAGCATGCAAGCATCAAATCAAGTGTCAAATCAAGTGCCAAATCAAGCATCCAATTAAGAAAATTCATGCAAGATCTAATCCTTAGAGTGATGTGTTAGACTCTAGTCCTCTAAGGGTAGCCATTGAGGGTTTGGTGAGTTGTGACATAGCATTGTTCATTCATCAAATTCCTTTCATTTTGTCATTATTTCATTATCAAGGTTTAATTACCAACATGGGTTTGACTAAGGAAAACCCCTATTAACCCAAAAATAAACATTTTTTCTTCTCTCTTTCTATGTGCAAATTTATAGGTGAAGAAGGATTGAAGATTGGTCAAAAGAGTAATTTTGCAAAGTTGTCAAAGTTGTCAACATTATCATTGTCAAGCTATGAAAACTCATATCTCAAAATTTATTTCTAACTTTTCGACAATGAAACCTAGAGCAAACAAAAGTTGAGATCTTGCACCAGAGGACCTCGAAAGTTGAGGAAAAACCTTGTAAAAAGACACATTCACTCTTGGTCAAATGAGTCCTTGTAGGACACTCATAACCCACTTTTCTAGGTAGGTACATATAATTCTACACTTCCCAGATCCATTGGTAAACTATTGTTTCAGTATGTCAAGTTTTAGGAATTTTTGTTTTATGCATTATGTCTAATCATCCATTTAGTTTAAGCATTTTAAATCATTTCAAATTTATCTCAAATCTTTCCTAATATCCTAAGGAACTGAGATTCAAGGTTGGATTGGCTCACCTCAACATTGAAAGTCAATCTTAACCCCTTGTGATCTCTTTCCTAATGATATTTTAGAGAAATGCGCCTAGATCCTATTGTTCTAAAAGCCTGGCCTGACATAGGATCTCTTTTTCTATATTTTAGTGCCTATCAATTTTAGGTTGCACAACAATAATAAGGTATGGGTTGAGTGTCAAATTCTCCTTTGAATCCATGCAAACATACATAAAGAATGATTTTTAGGTGTCTTCAAATCAAATTTGGTAGTTGTGGGCTTAAATCAGGTCATTAATGGGGCTCTATCTCATTAAGGAGGGTAGGTGGGAGTTGCAGTGAGAAATTATGATATTTTTTTGGCTATCAAGTGTTAGAGGAAAACCATACCACATGCCAAGATAGGACCGTTAAAGGATCAAGGATTTAGGAATTTGATAAATTGTACTAAAAGAGATGAAGAAAGGGGTAAGGCCAAAAGGGAAACTCTAACAAAGGAAAGGATTATGGGATCAAGGTTCAAGACAAGGCTTAACTTGATATTGAGTTAAGGGGATGTTGAAAGTTTGAATTTGATAGACGTTAACAAAGGAGTGGTTGAGTTTTAGAATTTTGACGATTGGAGTGAAGGGATACTCAAATAAGAAATAGTTGAAAGTCTCATTTCAAAGGACTTAGAGAATTTTGTGGGATTCAATGGACTAGGGATCAAGGATTGGATATATAGTGGAATGAATGCCATAAAGGATGAAAGGATGAGGAAGTCTAAAATTATAATATTGATACAAAGGGCAACACCTTTTTATAAGATTTTAGAATTTAGGGATTGGGAATAACTTATACTGCATACCAATAGGTATTGAGGTATTTAAAATTCTAATACTCCAGAACTTGTGAAGGGACTTAGATGGATGACAAGTATGATAGAGACATGGGGACATGATACTCCAAACCTCTTTAGAAAACACAAAGATAGATTTTACAAAAATAGGAGTGGGTTTTCAAAATCAAGGATTCAAGGGTGACAATGAAGGTATGAAGGTATAGGAAACCTTGAAACTCTAAGAGGCCAACAAACACATGAAAAATTAAGGAAGAACCCATAAACAACCTAAATTTAAAAATAGTTTATGGATTTTGGGAATATTTGACACTTAGGGAACCCATTTAAGATTTCTTAGATCGATTATTCACAAAGGGTGGATAAGGTAAAATACATAATTTTAGAGAAAAAGAAAAAGAAAATTAAGACATATCAAATAGAGGTGTTGACAAATCCATCCATCTCCTTCGTTAACTCCTAAATCTAAACCACCCTATACTTGAGATCAAGATCCTTAATCTCTATATCAATAAAAGTGATAAAATTAGCCATAATTTCTTTAGCAAATATATAATATGTCTCAATTTAAGTGGGTTCTCAATTTTCACTTTACTTGTATTTCTCCTACTCTTCCTTTCAACCTTACACTTCACATTAGACACAAAATCCATCAACAATAAAGGTCAACGCCCAAAACTAGCAGAAATATGCAACAAACATAATTAATTGATGTAACAAAGGACCCGCAACACAAGGAAAATAATTCACAACCATAATTTCCCTAATGACTCATGTTGCCATATTAACTATTAACAACTATTTATCATATTAATACTAATATTTATATTACATTATTGACTATAATAATTAATATTAATGTTAAGATAGTTATTATAGACTATTTAATGCGATCAATTAAATATAGTATTTTAAATGTATTGTAATATTTGCATTCAAGTAGGGAAATCAAATAACACTTTTTGAAAAGAAGTCTGCTCCAAAAAAATAACAATATTAAAGGTTTTTAAGAATCGTCAATAAGTTAGAGGAAAGGGCTAGTCTTAAACCATAATTTGTTTCATGTTTATGTGAAACCCACCACCTTGTCACTTGTGCTCCCCCCATGAGCCCCATCCATTTATCATTTTCCTCCTTTATGTAATTATTTTTTGGTCAATTGAAACTAATGTTGGGATTGTTCACTCCACTGTCCCTCTATTTTGCCTAATTCTTATAATATTTGTATATTTAATTTTGATGCTTGTTTTGTATATGCTCATTAAAATTTGAATCTATAAATAATCTTCTAATGTGAACAAAAACACAAATGTATAGGGACTTTTATGATAAAAATAATTTGAAGAGCTTAGGAAGCCATTAAACCTTGGATTCTATAGAATGGTTCTAGGTTTTGTAATGGTCTAATCAATAGAACATTTGATGGTCCCCTATTTTGCAAGGTCATGATTTCCCTCTAGCAAGAATGCTTTGGGTTCATGCCTTGAGATTTTATAGAAAAAAGGAATTAGAACTATGCAAGAACTTTTCTCTAGGGCTTCAATGAGTCTCCTTTCATGGAATGAAGCTAAGGTCAAGTTTCACTTTTCAATCAGGATTATGAAACTATTGAAACAATTATGGAGGTCATTCTAACTAATATGATTCATCAAATTGGTATTAATTCCTACAAATCTTGGTGAAAAGATTAGAAATGGTGTCAAACACTACTTTCCAAATTTATAAACCATAGAAAGGATGTCATTTTCTCTCTCCTCATTTCCTCATGGTTCCCACGAATCAACTATGGTATTTATAATCAATAGTTTCTATTTGGTAATACATATTCCACACCATTTAGTTAGTAGTTCTAAAATCAAAATTGGTCCACTTTGCCTGGTGTATTGTTCCATGTTATCTCATTTGATATTTCTCAACCCTCATTGTCCCTTTTACAAATAATAAGAGTCTCTCAAACACCTTTTTTTATTTTTTTCCTAGACCTCAAAATATTTGGAACTAGATTCATGACTTTTTCAAGTCTTTCAAACCATAAAATTTTCAACCTGTGCATATGGTTCTTTTAGGGGATTGGTCTCACATCGCTCACAAATTCAACTAAATTTATCATGCTTTCAAGGTGGAGATTCTATTCAACATATGGAAAGATAGAAATGCGACTATTTTTTTCAATTATTTTTTAGATCATCATATTTCAATTTATACTAAAGAAATAATTTGTTCTAATATTTTACTACAAATTCAATTATAAGCTAGAACAAATTTGTACTTGAGGTGACACATTTACAAGTGCTCCTCGACCACTAGGGCAATGTTCCTTATGTGATTGCTAGAGTTCCTTTTTCTCCCTCTTCCTTCATGGGTTACTTTCCTTCTTGTGGGCATCATCAAGGATGTAACCTCTCTATTCAAGGTAACTAGGAGAACTAAGCTCCCAAGATTCTCCACTAGCTACGAGAAGGGATGATGGTCAACGAGCTAGTCATGGCTTGCTCTTTGGTGCTCTACCTCTTCACCACTTATAGGAAGAACTTCTAAGTGGCCAATAGATTTGATTCCAACAAGTTTGATTCTAGAAAATCCCCTTAGCTAGCTCCTATAATCCACCTACTTGTGCCACTAAAGAAGAAGATTAAAATAAATACAGTGATGTATAGGACTCTCCCATGGACACTTTGGACCTTATTGAGAAATGAGGTAAATTAAATGACCAGGATAGATTCCTCCTCCCTCTGCTACTATTCTCACCACCTAGCGATTGTGTTTATGTTTTTATGCTCTAGGTTGTTGCCTCATATAGAGTTTAGGGGTGTGACTATCTCCACTCACATTTTTTTTGAAATGATAATATAGACACTTATTCATTAAAAAAACACACATAATAGAGTTTTATTTAGAGGACACAAATATGAATATATTGTTTAAATATCATCATCAATAGATCTCCAAAAGGGATTATATCCAATCAACATCGAAACACATTAGTGAGTCAGGGATGACAAAAACGAGAACAAAAGATACAAATGAGTATTTGTACTATCTAATTATTATTTATTTTCTATTTATGTGAAGTCTATAATAATAATGAAAGGATATTAGTCAATCAGAATGAGAGGTAAAATATATTAATGAATCAAATTGTTAATATTATTTTTAAATAATTTTAATTAAGAAATTTACTTCTTTGTTTTAGAAAATATTTTCTGAATATAAAAAATTCAGACTTCTAATTTGTTAAAAATTATAACTGTTATCAATTAATTAAACAATACTGATTATAATAATATTTATCTAGAAATAAATATTAATAAAAAGTAAGACCATAGATACTATTAAAAACACATAAAATAATTACTTAAAAACTATTTGATGTGTCACCTTCAACTATAAGTGCAAATTGTTTCTAGTCAAAACTGTCAATCCAAGTTGTTGCGAATCTTTACAAAAGATGTGACTTCCAAGTCTAAACGGAAATGACCAAAGCTTTGAATAATGGAACCCTACGAGGGAAATAACGCCGAGCACGACTTTTCGTCCATCCCTTATCCAGATGAAACAGACAGACTTTGCTTGAAGTGAATTACCGAGAAGGATCAACTAAATAAGGTGGTGGAGTTTCTGCAGAAGTTGCGGAGGAATTCTGGCACAGGAATTTCAGCACAGATGCTGTCGGTGAATTTTAGGAAGAGATTGTGAAGTATGTGATAAAGATCGCAATTTCGAAATACGGAGAGAGTTTGAGAGCAGAAATGAGCAAAATAATTGTGGAAAATATACAGGGGTTTCGTACAAATTTATATAGGGCGAGCTTTGATACGATTTTCTGGAGCGCTTTGCTGGAGAATTGCACCAGGTTTCAGGCTGGCGATGCCGAAAAGGTAAGTGTATATTTGCTTCATCACTGGATTGTTAATTTTGCGCCACTTCTTCTTCGGCTGCTTCTGTTTTTATCAGAATTAACAAAAGGAGGAGGACTACTTCTCTATCCCACAAGATCAAACAAATTTTGGTTTTCCTATAAAATTTAAGTAAACGGCCATGCTTGAAATGCGATTGAGTTCAGGCAAGCCACATTTAGACGGAAGAGGTTAAACATTAGGGAGACGTGCTTAAACAGTGTATAGGTCGTGTCTATTTAAATGGAGGGCGAGTGGACCATATAAAGCATTACCTGTCCTCCATTTAATTCCGAACTCTAGTACAGGTGACGTTACAGATCCCTTTATCATCAGTAGCATTGATCTGTGTACGAACCTTTATTGAATAGAATGCCCGGGTGGGGCCTTTTCTAATGACGCATTTGCTTTTATGGTCTTTACGCCCTTTCCTTTCTTACCTACCATTTTTTTAATTTCTTGACCCTTTATTCGTTCACACATGGTACTAGATATCTCTATTCTTAATTTTGTTAACAAAATAATATAATATATAATTATTTATTGTTATGGTCCATTTTTATATGGTATATTGTCATTATATACAGGGGAGAGGGCCCAATATTGGTGCGGGTACCAATAGTTGTCATACTACATGTACATTCAAAGTTAATATTTTAAAAGTATGGAACTAGTAACTTAAAAGAGCACCCAATAGTTGAACAAAATATGTCCATTACATTCAAAAAACAACAAATCATATGATGCCACATTGACCCACTAAAAAAATGACTTAATGCACCACTATCGGTCTAACTTTTTTTGGGGGTCTATTATGATGCCTCAACAAAAAGCATGTTGATGACACATTTTTTTCTCAATCTATGCGGGTGAAACGAAATATTTGGATTGTCCATGTCCCTGGGCACTCGGATATATAATTTTTTAATGTCAATGTTGCATGTTCATTGCTATGCCGACCCATAAAATTAGGGTGCACCACTATTGGGCCGTCTCCCTTATATAATAATATTTGCACAACATTTATTAAATTGTACTTTCATGATAATACTTTACAATATATTATTTATGACATTCTTAAATGACAATATCTTACATAAAATCTTTTAAATTATTCTTATTTTATAATATTTTGGATGATACTATTTTTATATTGATTTTATACTAACATTCAAAACATGAATCTATGATTATTTTTGTATTGGATGAAACTAAAATTGTTCTTATTACATTATCTATAATAATTAAATCATATAAATCATACCACGTGCCACTACAATATAATGTATAACCATTATATTATTATATCATTTGTAATCGCTTTAAATCAAGTGGATGATAATATCTTACACTTAATTTTTTGGTGCCATACAATATCTATCAATATCTTCTCAATTTTACATGATGTTGTGCTTGCATATGTCAAATTTTACTTCATGATTACCCTATTTATCATAATTCATTTAAATCGGCATTAATCCCATGGGAGCTATACTAGTTATGACTTCACAAACTCCATGATTGTATTATTCACCATTACCCCATTGACACTAGTTTTTACAAGGTGATCATGCTCGTCTAAGTTGAGGGGGGCACAATGGCTCTAACCCCACACTACCCAACACATCATCACATGCACCACAACAATTTACACTTTTCACTTCATGTTTGTAGTAATAAAATGATGGATGATGGTATTTTTGTGTGCACTAATGTTGTTTTAGGTATGTAAGTTAATTATATGTGTATACATATAAAAGGTTAGCATAGTTTTGCAAGGAAAAAAATACATTGAGCATTGGTTGACATTCGACCATGTATCTTAGCATGAAAGTGTCTATTTATTCTACTATATATTTTACATTGGCATACATGACTTGTGTAGATTCACATGCACATCAAATTTGGGAAAAATGTAAGGGATAAAAATGTATGCAGTACACTTTTTGTACACTAATTTGAACACCTACCATAGATACATCAACGTAGTTCTCAATTAAAGTTGTCTGTCACACAAATCAACCCCACTCTTGAATTTTTATCAAAAAAAAACATGAAAATTCTTGAATTCAATCCATAATAACACACAAGAAAGGCCAAAAGACACTATTGTATGGGTAGAGTTGTTCTTATAGTTCATAGTCAACAGGAAGAGTCAATTATGGTTGTCTAGGCCTTCACTCAACATGGTTTCTAGGAACATGTTGGCCCTCTCTAACCTAATCATTAAGATTTTTTAATTATTTTATTATGATTGGAGGGATAAGGTAGAAGAAAAAACCAACTCCCACAATCCACTCTCCTAGAGTGATTTGTGCTTGTGGCACACTATTTTACAATAGAGTAGGGAAATAACTTAGATTTTGTATAGTTTTGTGAGCCTGTGTGGAAGTGTATTCTAATTGCCTAGATGCCTTTTTGTTTTTTGGTTTTTTTTGACATAAAGTAAAATTCAAAGTAAAGGTGACAAAATAAATTATATGTTAATATGTTAATACATAAAATAGAAAATAAATTACTATATGTGATTAAATGTTATATTTTTTTCTTTCTAATATGTAGATTTTGAGATGAATAAAACTAAGATGTAAGAAAAAATTCAAAATTTTACAAATAATATTTTTCCCAAATGATGCTTAGATAAAATATTTTTTAAAATACAAATTTGTAACTTTTCAAAATGATAAAAAAATTCAAATAAAATTGAATATGAACTAATATAAACTTCTTGCTAAACAAATGGAAAAATATAAACCTATAGTGAAGCGATGTAGTTATGGACCTAAATGATATAAATTTGGTCCTCAAATTGAACCCTTTCTCTAATTCTAGAGCAAATAGTCAATTGAAAAAGTTCCTAAATTATGAGAAAGTGTATAATAATGGTGATAAATCAACAAATAAAGTTTTTCTATGGTATCATGTGGCTTAGGATGCCCTCCTCTAGTATTTTATGCACAAAAAATAGAAAAATGATAGGATTTATAAGAGAATAATATGGAATGGAGTGGAGGGTCTAACTCGCTTGGCTAAAGCATCTTATTATAGGCAAGAGGTCACAAGGTCTAGTCTCCCCTCCATCCCTATGGTACTGGAGGGCGTGTCGCACCAGTGTCACCAGTCACGTGAAAAAAGTTTACCAAGCGCACTATAATTGATAGGGGGCTACTCGATTCCTGTAGTCTAAAAAAAGAGAATAATATGGAAAATGAAAGGTTTAGGGTGCCTAAGGCTTGGGAAAGAGCATTGCAAAAGAATGAGATTTAAGACATGAATTCTAGCATTATAATTTTTGCCACTTTGAAATCCTATGAATTCATTGTCTTTTCGCAACTAACAATCTTGAAACCTTTACAATTGAATCATACAACTATTAGGATGATCATGTAATTGTTGAATAGTGGTTCAGGACCAATAATTGTGGAAAGGAGATAGTTTCATCAAAATGACAAGACAATAAAACCAATTATAAGAGAAATAAGTAAAGACAAAACAAGGTAATGAGGAGAGATTCAAGGCATGATAGAATGGGCTTAAGGGGTTTGGATAATAACATGACCTTGTCGAAGGGGATCAACTATTTCTATTTACACCATAAAGGTTATTTTAGGTTTCACTCATCATTAGAATTTAAATCTTCACCCATGCATTTATGGGCATTGTAAAACCCATTAACTAAATTTAAATACCCATTACCTCAATCAATATTGATTGAATTCTTTAGGATTAGCCTAGACTAGGTTGCATAGTGCAACAACATATGTGATCCAAATTGAATAGTTTGGCTTGGTCCACCTAATTCAAATTCAAATATCCCACACTTGATCCTACCTTTTATGGAAGATAGTCATTATCAAATTGACCCACACACCAAATATCTCAAGCTAGGTGACTAGGGACATGTAAATTCATAGATATTCCTAGAGGTCATAAGAAAAGCATAAAAATGTCATCTAGAAATAACAATCACAAGATCAATTGAAAGCATATTCAACTGCATGACTATCAAAAGTATCTTCTTTGTATGTGTAGGCATCTACACATTGCATTTTTCGACATGTTTGCAAAATGTATACATCAATTCCTCATGAGTTCCACTTGTTAATACAAGTTAATGTCATCAACTTCTTGCCTCATAAGCAAGCCCTATTGTACTTATCAACACAAACTTTGTTGTATGTAGGTCAAAGACATCTACTACTCAAACTTTTATAGTTCATATCAATAACAAACCAAGATAAATATGAAAGACAACAATCATATGACACAAATTAGCTTGAAGTCAAATTATATGATCTAAGTGTACTCATATCAAAATAATTCCTAAAAAAGGTTTGTCACATGAATACTTAACCTTAAATTTATTATTGAATTTTTCAAAATTCAAATTCCAAAATCATTAATCATAAAGTTCAATAAAATTTAAGAAAAAAAACAAAATATCACATTACTTAAAAAAACTAAACACCGACATGACTTGTTACTTTCAACTCTTTTGATTCAAATATAATTTTATTTATTGTCTTTCGATTTACATCATTAATATCATTTATTGTAGTAAATACTAAAAGTAGTTATTGTGTCTATAGTTAAATAGCCATCATAGAAGATGTTGACAGGTCTATTATTAGTTTGAAACTAAATTACCTTAGGTATGAGAGTTTTCAACTAATTAAATGGGAAAAATACAGTAAAAAACAAACATTTTGTACATTAAAACAAAAAGATATCAGTTGATAGAAATATCAGAACTAATTAAATGGTAAAAATACAGTAAAAAACAAACATTTTGTACATTAAAACAAAAAGATATCAGTTGATAGAAATATCAGAACATCTAAAATATTACTTCTAGTAGAAAGTGAATGCAGAGAGATATTTTTACGGCTCCCACCTTGGAATATAATAAGACACCAAATACTTCAAATCAAACGACAGTCTGGGTGCGTGGTTGGAGTTTTCCAATAGATTTACTGTGGAGTTCTTACCCAAAACCCAGCCTTCCTATAATGGAAAGATTGCCGCCAAATATGATGGACGCTTTGAGACATCATGGTGTAGAATGGCAGATTAGCTGGCGCGAAAATTGGTTAGATTTTTAGCAGATGCTCTCTGCTAGTGTAGTTCAGATATGGCTCTTCTGTTAGGGTTACAAGTTCTCAGCTAAATGTGGTGGCAATGGCACGGATTTTTCGCGCTGCATTGAATTTAGGGAAGGATCTGCTAGACGTCGTGGTGGAGTTTCTGGAGGCCATGCGGCAACGTTTTGAAGAGGAATTTCAGCGCAGGTGCTGTCGGAAGGTTTTAAGAGGAGATTATGGAGTATGTGGCGCAGATCGCGGGTTCGAAACACAGAGAGGGTTACAGGGCAGGTTTGAGCAGAGTAATCGCAGAAATTTCACAGGGATTTGGTAGTAATTTTTAAGAGGCGAGATTTGCCATGGTTTTCTTGATCTGCTTTCGCGGGGAATTCTGACAGGTTGGAGACTGGTGATGCCGAAAAGGTAAGTGAATATTTTGTTTCATCAGTGAATTGTTGATTCTGTGCTTTCTTCTTCTTCGGTTACTTCTTTCTTTACCCTTTGCCTTTATTGCAATTAATAAAAGTAGGAAATTGAGTCCAGTCCACAAAACCAAACAAGCTTTGCTTTTTCTGTCAAATTGTCTGAAGTAAATGAACAGTGGAAGTGGAAGTTAGAAGTAAAATATCCTGCGTCTCTCATGGCATTAAAGAAAGTAGTGACGCAAAAAGCTCGATTGAAAGGGCCTTGCAAGCTGGGCACTGGGCAGGGCTAACGCAATGGCACCTCCCCTCCCGCGGCCATTATAATATGTATATACGTATCTGTAACATATGCTAACTGTATATATCAATATTGGTCGCGGTTTCGATCGTCAGTTTCGGTAGGTCTGAGATTTCTGTCACTTGCCGTAGACTTAAATTTACTTTTGAAGCTCTGGATATTTCTAAAAAGCAGTTCTGCTTTCGAACACAGTTTAAAAACATAGTTTGCACCGTTAACAAACTGTCAAATGACATAATTGTTAGCGGTCGGACACGTAGAATATATATAATTTATCGGGTAAAAAGTAAAAATGAAAATATCATGGTTAAACTGTGTTTGGACGTCCGGTGAGGTAGTGACACATGGCTGGATTATTTGACTGATATCTCGATCCCGTATTGTGGAAGTCGTCAGACTGTCGGGATGTTTCGAGACGGACGGTTGGGATGGCTTCAGGATATGCGAAGAAATATTTAAAGTGATGTGATTTTATTATTTTTATGGGAAAAACTAGGTAAGGGTGAGGAAAGCCCACGGTCTCCTTTACTTTGGCCACGGATTGTTGAGTGCTATGAATTTGTCAAATGTGGTCCCTAATGTGATGTCAAAAGGGTGAATAATTGCAAATGAGTACTCACAAATAGATATAATGAGATAAAAAAATTATTTCGTTTGTTTTAAAAATAAAATGAAATTAAAAAAATAAATGAGTCATAATATTGTATTACGAGAGCATGTAAGAAACTTAAAACTCCTTCTAAATTTACTTAGAAAGTGTTTGGTCTTTTATTTTTTGGATTAGTGTCTATTATATGGGGCAATTGAGCCACAATTCATAAGAGGGATGAAAATATAGCGATGCAGAGCAGGGTGGATAACTTGAACACAACACAAACAATCAAACTTTTCAATCCTAGAACATAACTTGGTGGGTTTTCTTCACAATCCTTCAATTTTTCTAGTAGTCCTTTTTAACTGGTTTTCCAATCACAACTTCTTGTGCAGACCTCATACCCAAGCTGTAAAATTATTTTTTAATACCTTTTTTGGTCTGTCAACATGTCCAAAATTTGGATGGGGTTGTTTTAGAACACTAGGGTCAAATCTTGACTATTCTACTTCTTCAGGATTTGAATGCGAGGTAACAAATTGAGTTTTTTTGCCATAATTTTATGTGCGGACTTGATATAAAAAATGTACACAGTTTTAGATACCTATTTAGGCTTTATACAACATATCTCAAAATTAGGGTAGGTTATTTTGTACCGAATCTTTCAAAAATGGACTGTCCTTCTGCCAATTAAGCCTAAAACATGAAAAATAAGACCTAGGGCATCATCAAAACATGTGCAAATCTCAATATGGAATCCTGCAACTTTGGAGCATGGTAATATACAACATTTCAAATTCCCGCACAAAAAAATAGAATTCTCCTCCGTAAAAACTATGAGAAATCATATTTTGAAAGTCACTAGTTACCCTACCTAGGGTTTATGACAGTTTTGAACTGTTTTTGCCAAAATTGCAATATCTCTCTCCAAACTCAACAAAAATCGATGAGACCAAGTGCTTTAAAAAGTAGATTCATGTCTTTCAATCCCAATTAGTCTAAGATCAAGATATGGAATATCAAATTCGTACCACGTGTTGTAATAGGCCGGTTATAGGAAAATCTAGAAGTGGCAGTCACCAATTTAATCATAACTTATATAAAACTTGACGAAAATCAACCAAACCAATTGCAAATGAAAGCTAACTCAATCCTCTATCACACCCAATCAAGTGCAGATCATGAAAATTTCATACAATATCGTACCACATCAAAGAACAGTGTTGCAACATTCAGATTTGCAGAAAACAAAGGAATTTTTATTGCTTAAACTTCCAAATTGTAACCACCAACCTTGGTTTCGACCATTCCAAGGTTATTTCAATATGTCCCAACAGTTTTCTAACTGACTTTCAAACTTCAACCATTTTATTTCTCCATTTACATCATGTGACTCTTCAAATTCCACAATTTGCAACTTTTTAGACAATATTGACAACTTTTACAACATATAGCAACTTTTACATTTTTGACAACTTGACCACACCTATCCTCCCAAGACCTCATCTAAACCCTTACAAACATAAAGATGATTCAAAATGACCTTATTACATATGAGAGACACAAAACCAAAACAATGACAAAATCAAAATTTCATGGGTGCCCCTGCACCATATAGTTACAAATTAGTAATAGAAAAAAGTTTATAAACACATACAAGTCAAAATATTAAGGACATATACAAGTAAACATACTTAGTAATGTGTTCAAGTTGATGACACCCCACATGCAATAGGAAAAGATCATTATAGAGAAGTTTGCAGTGCTTTAAAATGTATATCATACATTAATCTAGTCTTATCATAGTCACACGAGCAAATGTGTCAAGTGAAAAGCAACAACTAGATTTAAAGGTTTTCCTCAAACATTGTAACCTACTATAGAGACATTAACTTGCAAGAAAATCCTTACTTGACTATCGTTTCCCTTTATTTATATCTCATGTTTTGTCACTTACAAAACTAAACAGTCTTCATCAGAAATATTAGACTACTCCTAAACAGACTAGATTAGAAAAATAGTTCAAGAACCATCTTACAATACATCTTACATTCATGCCTTTATATCATTACAGTTTCAATTCAGCTCCTTTAGTCACATGGGCATAAGAATCTAGTCAAATCATGTCGCATACATCTTGATCAAGCACAATAGATCAATATTAAACACGTCTTGATCAACACATTTTCATATTAAAAGATTACACTTATAAAAATATAAAATCTCCATAAGATCACCAAATAGGTATATTGAATATGGAGAAGATCTCATAATAAAAATACAAGTCAATCAAAATTAGGAGTAGGTGTAAAAATCAAATGGATTTAATTTAATTTTATCCCCTTCCTATAAATTGTAGCAATGGTAACCCATGCCCATAAATAGAAGTAGGTTAGCCTAAGAAGAAAGGAACCATAAACACAAGCCCACCAAACATGTGTCACACTAGTCATAGGGCTCAAGGTAGTGTAGAAATGTCAAGCATGTATATAGTAGAGGAAATTAGAATTGTCATGACCCAAAAATAATATTCAAGTGCACCCAAACCAAAGGAAGAACTCCCAAACAGACATATTTTTGTGAATTTAAAAAATGACTAAAGAAAAATTGAGTCATCATATGCATATAATAGCAAAAGGATAAAACTCACCCAACGAAAAATATTTAATCATATGTAGCAATAAATGATTCTCACATGCATAGCCTCTAAAGACCATGCCAAGCATAGATGTGCTAAACCACCATCTTCATGGTAACGCATTCCCTAAGCACTACCCAAGCTAAAGGATAGCCATATACCATAAATTAAAAATTAAACAAAATTGTGCCTTTATGTGTAGCATTCCCTTGCTTTGACGTAGGCATACAATCCTCACAACATAGTTGTCATATGACACTTGCTAATATGTGTTGCTCTAGTGGACTAAAGCCATTAATGAGATCGAGAATGCCACTACCAAAGGTGGCATATGAAGGGCGAGTCATATGGATTTGAGTGCACATAAGAATATGAACCAAGGTAGCGCAAGGAAAAGGAGCTATAGGTTAGGAAAGCATGGAAAATAAAAAAAATGGATTTAAGCAACATAGTCTACAACAAATGACAGCTGCTCAATGTGGATTTGAGAAAAAAACAATGACGGCTACATGGTGGAGAGGTGCCTCTCTACAACATTATACGGTAGAGAAGAAAACTGATCAACATAGGAGTTTTTCTGAAGTGGTTGTGTCGAAACCACAGGGTCTTGGGGCATCCCCTTCGGATGTCTCAAATGGTGGGGCTACTGATGTCGTACAAAATTATCTTGTTGAAACCCCTAAAGAGTGAGAGATTGGGCCTCAGGCTGCCATTTCTGGTGATAGTGCTTCGGCTATCATTTCTGATGGCTTTTCTAATATGTTTGTGCCTGTACGGAAGAATAATGTTGAAATCACTGAGACAGTGGCTGTAGGCAATCATCTTCAGGAAAATTGTGTGTTGGCTTGGCATTATAAGGCAGTGCAAGTGGAAGAAGGTTGGATTATTGTTATGGGCAAGAAAGCAAAATTCTTTAGGCCTTCTTTCGACATGACTCTTCGCTCCCACAAGAGAAGTTCTAAATGTAAATCTTGATGGGTCTTGTTTAGGGGTTGGTTTTTCTGGTTGGCTGCAGGCTGCCCTTTTTGCAGCTTTGTTTTGGATTGTAAAGGGTTTCGGGTCCCTTCAAAACCTGTTTTTTCCTTAATCAAAAACATAGTCTACAACAAATAAATTTATAGTTCAAAAGAATGGAAACTCATCTCCACCACTATCATAATGGATCTCCCTGTTGTACACACTCCACCATGAATGTTTTATAGATCCATTCTTAAATTCTATATGTAAATATAAGTGCATAAACATGACACCCACAACTACATACTACACACGTGTAGCCTCCACAAAGGTGACATGAAAGTATGGCAAATGTTACTATTAAAACCAAAATAAACCATAAAACTCACATATTTGAAAATAGTTAACTTGGAACCACCAAAATGTGCAACCCAAAAATATGCTAGTTCACACCTTCACTAGCAGCAATAAAATTGAGCCACCATGCAAATTATTCCCATGACATGAACATCACATCCAAAACACCCTCAAAAGCAATATGCCAGAAATTAGCAACTCCAAGACAGTTCTAAGTCAAAATAATAGATTAATAAACAAGACTCTAATCATGCTTGAGATCATGTGTGAAAAGATAGAACTATCTTCATCTAGACAACATTTGGGAACTATACTTTGAAAATTTTATAATCTTCCACTATTCTACAAATCATAGATTTTGATTAAGCAAAAAGCCTACCAAAATCATACATGCAACAAGAATTCATGTAAATTTAAATATATTAAGACATACAAATTACCCATAAATTCTAGGACCAAGGATATACTATTTAAATGATAAAATATCACAAATTTACAACCACTAGATCCAAATACCATGAATCTACAACATGCAAGTACATACATCCAAAAGGACTAAGGGGTCCTCAAAGAGCTCTAAGCTACCAAATGACCAACTCCACAACCTCCACCAAGTATGTGCATCTAGGAACTTTAGGACAAAATCACCACATAACCAACTCATCCATCAAGTACATAAAAAATAAAATAACTAGATTGTCCTAGAGCTCCTAGGTCATCATATGACTAACTCCATAATCTTTCCTTGACAAAGTGATCTAAATAATTAGACCAAGGTGGTCACTGGACCATTAGTTCGTGGCATTATATCTCATTTGAATATTGCTAAGACATTAGAGTGTTCAAACCAATAAACAAGTATATGTAGATTGGATTGATGTAGGTCAAGGAAGGTGTGAGATGCCCTTGTAATCCATTTGTTCAAGTTATAGACCTAAAAATTACCTAGAAAGATAATATTTATAAATTCACCAATTTCAATGAAATGATCAATATGTGCATGCCCCCATGTATACACCCCAACAAATGTATTACATGCAAAAGAAATAAATATGATTTTTAGTAGAAAATGAGCAAAATTTTGAGCATTATATACATTTTGTCTTCCACCATGACACTTGGATTTTCAATTTCTTATGTTTGGGAGCTTCTTTGAAGTCTATTCTTTGTCTTTCCATGTTTGGGAGAGTAATGGTAGAGTGGTGGAGTGAGCAACGTGAAGGCATAGTTTTGGAAACCATGGTCATTAGAGTTTCCATGGAAATATAAATCAAGGTGCATCCTATTTGAGCCCCAAGTAGGCTAGGAAGAACCCAAGAGCCCTCACGGAAGTTGGATTCCATTGAGAACCAAGTACTGTCATAGTTATTTTTCTTATTTTTCTTGTATCTATTGAAAATTGTTCCTCATTATGTAATTTCGTATTCCATTCACTCTAGTGGGTGTAGGATAAACATTTCTAGGATTGGTTGAGTATCATGTATTTTTCTATTGAGCCCTTTTGTGGTTTGCATTACTTGTAGCCTCATTGATTTAGTGGCATGGAGCAAGAGATTGCACTCTTTTTGGATTTTTCCCATTATTGAGCTTCTCAAAGGGTAATCCCACAATAATGAGTCCCACTTTTTGGCCAAGATGGACATTTATATCAACATTTTAAACTATATTTTCACTTTTTGTGACCTATAGCAACTAAACCATTAAGAATTTGAAGATGTTGCGAACTAGTGATTTGTAGTGATTTATGTGTAGATTCTATATATATATATATTATTTTTTTTGAAATAAATTGTGAATCTTTCAACATCTCCTTTAATAACTATTTTTTAATAGTAAACAACATTTTCAAAAAGTAATGTTTGTGTAGTCCAGCATAACTTATATCTAGAAAGGATAAAATTCTAATTTTTAATATCAATATCTAGTGCATGGATACTTTTTCATAATTTTTTGTTACATATTTTTTTAATTAATTTTTGAAGTCATTTTAGCTTATAATTTGGACATAGGTGTATGTCGTCAAACATAACTTGTTGTGTATATATCAAAATTCTTATTTTTTGGTGAAACAAAGACATCAATAACTAGTACAAAGGTATTTTTTGAAAAAAAAATTCATTGGTTTACTATTTTTCCACCTATGCAGAATGAAGAACTTGATGTTTCTGAAAAACCTATGTTCAGTAAAAATTGAAAATTGAATAAATAATAAAATGAAAACATATCAAAACTATACTTGTTGGAAAGCTTGTTTCAAGGACTATGATCTTGCAAATTATCTGGTCAAGTTAATTACATTTGAAGGTCCAACTTGAGGTTTGAAACTAGATTTTTTGAGGAAATTTTGAAGCAGACACCCAAAGTGTCTTTCTAAGGGCCCTTCATTTGAATCCAATTAAAAATTGAATGTCCCAAAAGTGAGGCTCATTATTATGAGATTAACCCAAATAGTATATTCTATTGGAATGTCTTTTATTTCTATATTTTTTAAATGCCTAGTTCTCTAATTTCTAGTTGTATATTATCTTTGCACACTATGTAGAAGTGAAGAGGTATAGAGAATGTTCAAGCATGTGTAAATCTATATATTATTGATTGAGGTGTGT
>VDFB02270651.1:606260798-606371249 GCA_007258455.2 Sequoia sempervirens | reverse complement strand
CTGAAAATGTTGGAAATAGGAACCCCAAGTGCCATTGTCTTTGTAGGGATAATTTAGATCTAATTTCATAGTCTTATGGTGCCAAATTGGATCTTATGTTCTCCTCTTGTCACACTGTCGGATCATTGTAATCCATATTTTTACAATTAAGTTTCTATGAGCTATCAAGGAGTAGGGTATTGATGGAAACAATGGATAATTGACCCTCAAACTTCTTCCACTCTTCTTCAAACTTGAAACTTACACATTCAAAGAGAGAAGAAAGGTTGTTTCATTTAGGGGCTCGCCTTAGTAAAACATCATTTTAGTTTTTCCACTTCCACAATGGCAATGTCAATGATAAATGGATAAATGATGAAAAGGAATGATGAATCCATAAAGTGTTGCAACTCACCACCATTCAATGGATTCCTTGAAGGACTAGTCATACACATGTCCTCAAGGCTTGAATCTTTCTTGCTTGAATTTCTTGAAGACCTACAAGGATTAGATCTCACAAACAATATGAAAACATAAGTATGAACAAACTCACATACACTTTGACATGATGTTTGGATCTTGAATTGCTGCAATAAATACTTTAATGGTTGTTCTTGACTTTCTTGAATTCTCTTGATAATAATTCTTTCTCTTGATGCTCAATTCTTTCACTTCTTGCTATATATCTCTTGTTAGCTTTCAAAAAATGCAATAAATAGGTATTTATACATAATTATTCTAATTTCCTAAAAATTAAATCCCGATAGCTGACTTTAGATATTTGAATTTGGAGATAAAATAGGGGGACATAGGCAACCTAGGGGCTAGTATCCCAAACCTATTTTTTGGAAATTAAGGAGTTAGGGACAAAGTATTATATAAAAGTATTTGTTTTGTGCTTGCAAATTATCAAAAAACAATAAAATGGGCCACAAAATGTAAAATTTAGGAAATTCAATATTCAATTAGGTCAAATTAGCTAAAAGGGAGCAAAACATAGTGTGAAATTGTCAAGGGTGAGAGTTTATGATGCTACAGTTAATATTAAGGATGCCTTAGGAATAAGACTAACATTTTCAACAAGAAGAATTGTCAACTTGCATCAATAGGTTTCTTAGCCCACAATATAAGGACTACAGATTGTTGTGGAGAAGAAGTAAACTTATTGGGGCATGGTGCTTTTAGAAGAAAATGGAGGTGATCATTTAATGATCAGTCTGTGAGTCACCTAATATTGATCTTACCTGTCAATAAGACAACGAGGAGGAGTCTAATTATAGTAGGATTGAATTATAACAAAATTTTCTGTGAACACGTTTATGTTACATGCAATTAAGCTATTGGACATAGAGTCTGTATTTGGTTTTTCTACTCTTTTTTCAGATAGTTATTGTTTTCTATTTCAAAATGCAGTCCTCTTCCTATCTTTGAGGAAGAGTTGACATTTTTTTTTTAGTCCATGAATAATAAAACTGCTCACAAACCCTATATAGTAGGATCTTTTGTTGATGAGGGGATCTAGTTATCTAGTTAATATTATTACTAAGTAGTTGTAGTAGTGTTATGAATAGGATATGTTTTATTTGAACAAAGACCTTTAACAAATTCTTGTTAGAATTTTTATAATAGTTCAGTGTTAGGATGTACTAAAGAGAATTGATTTGATATCATGATTTGCTGAGTAAGTGAGTATTTGGTAAAATCTTGTGGAAGCAACAACTCAAGTAAGGGCCACTTGAGGTATTGTTGAACCACTTTAGTTTTAGTTGTACATTAAAAAATTCAAACCCTCATTAACCTTCAAACCCTTATTATGCATCAATATGAATGTAAAATAATAAAACATAAACACATTCACAACCATACACCATAGAACACTAGATTTACATGGAAAAAAATAATCAAGGAAAAACCATAGTGGGGATTAACTCACATATTTATGAATAACAACACCGATTACAAAAGGCTTATTGTTGGAAGGTTTCACTACCTAGAAGAAAAGAATGACTCACTGCCAAGGGCTCACTACCCAAAGGACTCACTATCCAAAATAGAAAGAGAATAGAAGAAGACTGTTACAAGGAGGTTCACTACCTCAGAGCAAAAAGAAGATCCACCACAAAAACTCTACACACCCACAACCGTCAACTCACTACCTCCAACAACTTTAGGTACACTGGAAATGTAGACACCTTTTGTTCACTTCTTCCAATAGCCTTAGGCAGTTAAGCTCACACTCATATCACAATACTTGGCTACATTCACATCATCCTTCACATCACTACTCACCATACACATCTTCAATAATTAACCTTGATTATATATCTTTCATGACCTCACACAACTTCTCTAGGTTGGCCTCAGTGAAACATATGCACCTCAAATGTGCAACCATCAAATAGGTTGGTACCAAACACTTTCACTGTGGAAAGAAGTGAAGGAGAACCAAACCAAGTGTTAATCAGGACCTAAATCTACACCGAAACACTACACCATGCTTCCACAAAAAAAAAACCATCTTCGTAATTAGTGCTAGCACACTAGGTTGGCTAAACCTGCACTAACACTATTAAAAAATCAATTCACTCTTCACCAGGTCTAGAAAATCCTATAGACCATGTAGCAACATCACACAACATCTTGGAATTTTCCAACATCATCAAAATATTTAGTAACACTACCACAACCACCTAAAACTAAGAATACTATCATCCTATGCAACCAGCCACACTGCCACAAGCATACAACTCACTAACCAACCTTGCAAAAAAATTGAACACCAAACACTCCAGGGGAAGGTAGATGCAATAAATATAAGCACATTCAAAAATTCGTAAGACAAGAAACCTCAACGTAGAGAAATGCAGAGTAATTCCATTTCTCCCAAACAACCTTCTTCATAGGCAACACATTTTCAGACAGATCTTCCACTACTGCATGATTTAGAACCTGAAACTTTGGATATAACACCTCTCAAAACCTCTGATCATCTTATCCAAACCACACAAGCACATATTCAACCATGAATAAATGCAGAGCACAATGTAGAACACAACTTTTTCACCTTGTACACTCTCTATTCAAATTTTCTCACAAGCATTTATAAACCAAGCGAACCAATTACATCAATAACTCCTGCTCAACACCACAACTCCTCAACATGACCACACTAGAGGTTGACATAGGTTGACATCAATGACAACACTAAAGATAACATAGTGCAACAATCCCTAACATATTATTTGTTATATATTAATTTTCCATGGAGATAATTTAAAGCACTATCAAAGTAGATTCCAACAATAATTAATTTAATTTGAATGATTTCTATTATAAATATAAATATGTATGTGTGTAGTGAATGAACTTTAGATACACACATATATTTAGGCATATTTATAATTCATGTATATTAATTAGTAAGAAATTGATGAGGTAAGAAATGGTAGTCAAAACTATGTTTTTCCTCTTAATTGAGTTTGTGAAAAATAATTCAATTATTTTATTTGAAATGTGTTTTGTCTTGAAAATAGTTTAATCCTATGTTAAGAATTTATTTCTATTTCAATATCATCATCACTCAAGTTGTACATTTTTTTGTAAATTTGATGAGTCTTGTCTTGACTGTGTCAAGTCAAGTTGAGATATAAGTGGTGGACACATGGTTGAAAAATTATTTTTAGGATGTGAATATGCTTTAAAATGCTTTGTCCAAAGTGATGCATAATATACACACATTGTTGGTCCATGGTATTTGATAGGTTGATTGTTAACTAGAGATGTTATACTTAGCTAGAAAAGTTGTCTGATGGGTTGCAAGCAACAAGGTCATTACCTCACATAGTTCTTGGATGACATGGTACAATTGCAAATCCATTTTATCTACTACCCTTGTGAACTTGGGTAGGGCCACTTCTAGTAGGAAGGTGTGCAGGGGATCATCAGTATATGGTTGGAGGTAAAGCACCCAAATGATGATCTTGTCCACTCAACAAATTAATACGCCAGAGATTTGTTACTTAGAGACACATTACACATTGAGACAATGATTATTCTAATTGTATATTTATTATTACATATTGTACTTGAATAAAAATGGAAAACTAAATATGACATTTAAAAAATAAAATATATTATGTATTTATGATTACTTTAAGCATAAACATAATTTGCTTTAATAGTTTGGAGTGGATGTATTCTAATTATGGTAATAAATGAAATGAAATATTGAAGTATGATGTTATTAAAATATGTTTGGGTGCTTAGTCCCTCATAATGATGTTGTTTATTATAGATTCACTAATTTATTTTGAATAATGTAGTCTTATTTAATTCGTGAAAAAATTAGGTAATTTTTTATACAAACAAAAGGGTTTGTTAAACAACATAGGATATAACCTAGGAAAACCCTTTCGAGAAAAAACTTGCAACTAAAGAACTTACATTGAATATATTATATGTAGAACAATATTTTAATACAATCATAGATGTAGCATGGATATATTTGATATCTAGAGATAATTAAGTAGCATAACCCTACAATAAAAAACAACATACAAAATCCACCCTAATCATCTATTATATAAACCAAGGAGTTATAGGTAACCACATGGTTTCTTAAAACTATGATCCCAAAACCATGATCCAAGTATTAGTTCAACTAATCCAAGTTGGACCCATGCACCCCTCTCCAAGAGTAACTCCTCTCATAATATGATATAATTCATAAGTCAAATATTACACCCACTAAACATGGGTGCTCCAATTCGGTCCATTTCAATCTCAAGTACAATATGATATTACACATGCTATAAATAGTAAATAAATATGCTCCACTTGGTCTCTAATGTAACTCTTTCTATTAGTACTCTTACATTAGATTCTCTCTTACACATAACTTACACATATCATAGATTCGTGTGCATATTACAATGTCATATATTCTCTTACACATAATGCAATGACATTAGATTCTCTCTTACACATAACATATCATAGAATTTATTTGGTTGGGTGTGTCATACAAGGAACCACTAGATGATGTAATGTTAATGAGATTCCTCCAAGTGTGGCATCCCATTCCATGGGTGGCCAAAAATTAAAAAACATGAAATATTAAATTCTTTTACAAGGATTTATAAATTCTACAACACCTCTAGAGTCCTAAAATTCTCCCACATATTATATACATTGTAAAATTATAAAGGATTTGACATAGAAAAATAAATTCTATAGGTAAAAATGCCCATATCCAACATGTACTAATTTTACTTCTCCATGTTCATTGCCTCTATCAATTATCTATAATATTCACTAATGTTTCTCTTAGAATTCTCACAACACTCTTCTTGAGTTTGGCCATCTCCTAACAACCAAAAAATAGAGTCTCGACATAGAACCAAATATTGACAAGAAATTTTAAACTAGATATCTATGTTATTTCTATGTTCATGTTATTGTTTATCCTAGTATAATGAATAAGTAAGAGAATCAAAGCATGTGTGATGGATTATAGAATAGTGCATTGAATTACATAATGCTACAAAGAAAAATAAACATATACTCTTACACCATTCATACACATAACCTCCATTTACTTCTCATATATTCATCATATCATAATACCGTATATTATCATGCATTATTTATCTATCCTTTAGTGCATGCCTTGACTCTCATAAAATGACCTCTCTTACTCTCTTATGACTCATATTTATTAAAATTCTCTTGCAAGTCTCTTACTTCTCTATTTATGCATGCTATCTAGCTCCTATCTAGATGTGGTACATATATGTTCTTCATTACATAAAGGGATGTGTCCCTATCCATATTTGTTGGAAAATGTGCCTCAAGCTTACTGACATGAAACTCTGAAAGGGAAAATTCGGTGAGACCCTCTGAATGTTTTACCGACTAGCAGTTGTGTTCTAAACTTCTAAAGTGCTTAGATCGCTGAGACTTTGATCATGTCTTGCCGATGGGAGTCATCAACAAGACATGGCTATCGCTGTGAGTTTTCCATCTCATTCCGCCCGAAAAGACCTCTTGCCGATAGGTTGGTTTCTAGTGGTTATTGGGGAGACTCGTGGTGACGAGTGGCATCAAGGAGAGGCATGAACCATCATAGTGACTCATTCCAATAGAGTATGTCTCGCCAACGGTCTTACACAATAATTTCTTTGGGGTGATATGAAGGATCGATAAGTGTCTAACCGATGGATGTTTCTCTCATCGATAGTTATGTATTCAGTATGAACTCTTGGTGATAGCATTTCTCTCACTGACAGTTTGTGTTCGATATGAGCTCTTGCTGATACTGTTAGTCTCGCCGACAGATGTGCATTCGATATGATGTCTCATCGATAGTGATGGTCCTGCCAATGGATCTCCACTTGATGAACTTCGGTGTAAGCTCTTGCCGATGGTGTTGCTCTTGCCGATAGACTGGTCGGGGTGACATGAACTATCGATGACATCGGTGTAACTATGGCAGATGATACTTGGTCAGGTTGTCATTCGGTAAGAACTCTTGCCGATGGATGTGGTCTCACCGACAGGCTAGTGAATTCAATATGACTTCGCAGGGTGTTGCCGATAGTGATGATCATGCCGATGGTTCTGTGATTGAGAATTTTGACATCGGGGAGACATGATCTAGTGTCTCACTGACATGTGATACAGGTTGAACCATTTTGACCGAATTCCTATCCTATGTGGTCTATTTTCGACCAATCAGAGAAGCAAAATGTGAACCATTAGGAGTTGGACTATTGCAACCATTCCTGTGAGGGAGATGAATAGATTGTGAGAGAATGGATTGCTCTCTGGAAATGGTGGATGACGATGAACAGTGTGAGATAACGAAGTGTTGCTCGATTTAACACGAATTGATTTGAGTGAATTCATTGGATGTTTCTGAGAGCTATTCTGTACAAGATTAATCAGTAAATGTGCTACTGCAAAAATTGACATCAGAAAGTGAAGTTGATCTCTGTATGTAATTTTCTTTACTGTAATACAAAGGGTATTTTCTTGGTGTGGTGGGATTTTTCTCCCGTAAGGGTTTTCCCACGTAAATCTGGTGTTGAATTGTGTATGTGTTCATTTCTCATTTCTATTATTCTTTTCATGTGTATCTGATTGCACTGTAATTGTAAAATTTAAATTCCTATCTGCATTCTTCCCTGAGGTTTTGGCGTTAGGAGAGTTTGTTCCGCACCTAAGCTTTCCTTACAATATTCCTTCATAGTTGTACCTCTCTATAATTATTTCAAGTCATACATTTGTGTTGCACTATTGTTCTATTATTTTGTGATAACTCTGACTTGTATTTTACTCAAGGATATGTTCTTTTGTTGCCAACCTTTGTGCCCTTGTGGGTTTTCATAGTTAGCCTCCATTCTAGGTCACCCTTTCAAGTTTTCAAGTTAATGGGAATGACTCAACTCTTTCCTACCAACATGGTGTAGTGGATGGAATGTTAGGAGGAAGTGTGTAGTTGGTGGCAATAAAGAGGATGAAGTGGTAAAGTGAAATTCGAAGAGGCAATTATTATTGTGATAGCAATTTGTATTCTTCATTAGTAGCATTAGTTTTTGGTGATAGTTTCTTGGGAAAGAGTGATATGAGGAGCATAGGTCACTCTTCATATAGACTTTTTGTTGGAAATAGGATGCCATTTAATTGCAAATCCTAAACATTAATTATTTCATGTATCTCCTAAGTTCTTGGAATGTGTTCAACAACACTATGATTAGGATGAGATTAATATTTGATGAAATAAATCATGAAATTGACATTTGTAGTTATTCCTGAATAATAGGAACATGTGTGTGCACACATGGTAAGGTGACACTCACCTTGAGTTCAGTTAAATATTCAGATTAAGAGATAACATTTTTGAATGCATGTAAAGATCCTAGGAGTTAGGGTTTGATGTTTGCATGTATGAAATTCGGTTTAGTTTAGTTTAAATGAGTTCAGTTCAGTTCATAATTAGTTTAGTTTAGTTTAGTTTAGTTTAGTTAAGTTCAATTCAGTTAGTTATGGTTCAATTGTCTTCAGTTAGTTTTAGTTGTATGCTAGTTGACTTTAGTTAACTTGGAATGGATGGCTAATAACTTGAGTTGCATGACAGATAACAGGGACTACCTCTAGTTAACAAGAGAAGACCATTCTTGCATGAATGGCATTGAGTAATGTTTCAGTTAACAAGAAATCACTTGGAGCCAACTGGGTGCCCAAGATGCTTTCTTGGAATTACCTATCTTGCATGTTGAGATATTTTTGAAGGCTCAATTAAGTAGGATTACTTTTGGGTGCCAACTTTGAGGAGGAGCTTTGGAATTATCAACAGAATGAAGGTTGAGTTGTGACTTCAGTTTGGGATGCCCAAATGGATGAAGCACATGTTTTAGCATTGTTCTTCATGGATCAACTCTACTTGGATGAGATAGGTGTACCTTTAAGGGATAGGGCTTGAGAATTGTAATTGTAACTCACGTTGAGTTTACAAAGTTGATTAAAGCCTATTTATCTAAAGCAAGTTGAAGAGAGTTACTATTAGTTTTATTGTAGGTTGTGAAGAAGTTCTGGTGAAGGCAGAAGAAGCATTCTCAAGCAATAATTGGAGCTATTGTAATTCAGAGATTGAATAATAGAATAATTCTTGGTGGATTTTTTTCCCGAAAGGGTTTCTCCATGGTACATCTTGTGTAATCTTTCTAATATCCTATCTAGTTCTTCTATCAACTTTTTTTGACATTCTACAATAGTAGAATGGATTAATCAAGATAATCACCCACAAAGAATATATGTAACAAAGGAAAAGCTTATTTAGATCAGCAACATTAAATTTTTATAGAGTATTAAGCTAAGAAAACACCTCATTTTTCATCATTTTTTTTACCAATGTGAGGGTTTCCCTAGAGTTAATTCATGATGTATGTTTTATGTACATGATGCAAGTTGTTTCACATTTGAGATGTTTCCTATTGTAGTCCTTTAGTGCATATATCATATGAAACCATTATAGGTGGTCAAGTGCATGCAAAATTAGTTGAGAGCATCTCACATTTAATTCCATATTTGATATAATAGAATGCACATAGTTACCTAGAGTTTATAGATCAAGTAGGCCATGTGTAGGGAGACAAAGGCTTGCCGCTAATGAAAGAAAGTGGTTGCTAGGGAAAAATAACCACCACTGGAACTACAAAAATGCTTGCATGAAACATGATAATCGTTTCCCAATCTTTTTCTATTTGGAAAGAAGAAAATGGTTGTGCTCAAGAATGAACAATGGTCATCAACGATAAACCACCATATCGTTAAGAAAATATCACTAATATTGCCAAATAAAGATGCAAATTGTTATCATGGCAATAATTTCCTCTACAACTTTCTCTTTGCTACTTCACCCTTATTATTTATTTCAACTACACACATTAACTTGACCACATGCCCTTTTTCATTTAGCCACACCTACATCGCTACTACATGCTTGACTAAGTTTAGTGTCACACTTGCAACATTGCTTCAAACAATACCTCAAACTACTATGTGTGTTCCTATTGGTAATGAAGAGTATAGACAACTTTAGAGTGAAGCCTATTTCTCCTAATGCTGGTGCAAGTGATTTGAAAGAAGTTCAGATGCTTGTAGAATTAGTCGTAGGTGAACTTGTAGCCCCTTAAAGCCTAAGAAAATTAGTACATGTGACTTGTAGTCTTGTTGTGGATGTCAACTTAACTTGATGTAGGTATTTTTCTACTTACTATAAGTAACCTAAAACTTATTGCACATGTCTTATAACTTGACCTTTCTTATTCACCAAATCTTAACCTACTTATACATCACCTATGTTGAATTTAACTAAACAACAAAAAAAACATAAAAAAATACCAAAATACAATTCTCAACCTTACATACTCTAACAATTGACCTCTCTTAACCTGACCTAAGGAGACGAGGAAACATCATCTTGAGATTCTAAACTCAAATCATGTCAAAAGAAGCTTAGGGAGGGAGTTCCTAGTCACATCTTTGTATATATATATATATATATTATTTTGTGCACGTTTAATTTGATGAAACCATTGATTTCAAAGCTTTGGTTCCCTCGCTCTATCATGTTGTAACTTTTTATTAGTCAATGAATGGGACACGTAGAAAGAGGAAGCTTCCATCACTCTTGGAATTTATTGCCCATACATTGAAGAACAATCTGACAACTAACAAAAAGAATTATTGGGGTAATGTCTGACATTATGAGAATTTTTGCTAGGCATAAATATTTTTGCTTACATGGATAGAGTTATTCCGGTCAAACCATAGTTAAAAGTAGTACCTACAGTTTATATTGTTATTCAAAATAAATAAAATAAAAATCGGTTAGAAGACAACACATTCACGATAAATCACGTGATAATGTTTTTTTTGGTCTAAAAAACAAAATAATATAGATGGGCAGGTAAGATTGACTTAAAAGTATAGTGATTAATATAGTTGAAAAGTAGGAGAGAGGGGCCCATAGTGGAGCACCCTAACTTCACATTTCTCAAAATCTTATGTGGAAATTTCACATCACTCCCAATTTTGTACAATAGTTTATTTTGCAATTCACATACTTCTATATTTCATTTTAGGGCCACATAATCAAATATGATTCCACGCCATCATGCTTTTTGTTGAGGTATCCAAAAAAGGCCCCAAAAAAAGTGAGACCGATAGTGGTGCACTAAGTCATGTTTTATTGGTGCGTTGATGTGGCATCACATGATTTGTCATTTATGTACTTTATGGATAAAAAGTGTTTTGTAATTGGATATTACGGTGCTCCACTATGGGGCCCATTAAGGACTACTTCTATCCCCACTATTGAACTCTGCTCCACTATAGGCCCCTCTCCCCTACAGTTACTAGTAATTAGTTAAAAGATTAAAAGATTGTTGTTTGGTTTAGTTATTTATTTGTTTAAAATTTATAACGTATAGTTTTAAAAAATAATTTTAGCAATTGATTTAATTAAGCAATTTTTTTATAAGTTTAAATTTTTATATTGAAAAAATAAATGTTGATATTGTAAGGAAAAACTGTTTGGTAATGATAGAAATGTCAATTGTTTTATATTATTGCGCAAAATAATAAAATTCATAAGTTTGTTTTTATTTTTATTTTTATTTTATTTTCTAGAAACTTATATTTGAAGATTTCAAGAATCAATATTATCAATATTGCAAGAAACAACTACTTTTGATTAGCTAGTGTAATGTCGAAAATTGTCACCCTTGATAATTTCACACTATGTTTTGTTACCTCTAAATTATTGAGCCTAATTGACCCCCTAATTTCCTAAATTATGCATTCCAAGGACTACTTTTACCGTTTTCTAACAAATTGCAAGCATAGAAAAAATGCATTTATTTAATATTTTCCCCTATGTGCAATAGTTTTGTGCTTCTAAAAATGCAAGGAAATTGATAAACTGAGCAAAACACTCAGATTAGGCTATAGAAATCTCAAACCACCATAGAATTGGATGTCAAGCCTCTTGTTGTGTAGATTTTCCCACGATGTGTGTTTTGGATGTGTGCTCATGAAATTTTGACTGCATAAATGTGTGTGAAAAATAAAATGCTTAAGTGTGAAATATATAGATTTGGGGATTTTTGGATGGAGGGCTAGGATTGAGAGTTGAGGATCAAGGGTTGAGATGCCTTTAGACATCTCAACCCACATGGTGGTGAAAAGTTTCACCATGAGAGGATGTGATAGGACAAGGGTTGACCAAAGGAATTAAAAATTCCTTTTTAATGTTCATGGGGGGAATAAAAGGAAATAAAAATTCTTTAAAGGCATGGGTTGCTTCTCCAAAAAGAGAAAACAATAAATGATGAGGGGAAAAAAGTACATTTCATCAATGGCAAAGGGATTAGGTTACTTAATCATGATATTAAGTTGTGCAAGTGAGGGGGGTTAGGTGGAAGATTAGGCTAATAAAGTGGATTAGAAGCCCACTTGCAAAATTTGGAGGATGTGACACTTCCTAATCAATGATTAGGAATGTGCACATCCCTAATGATGGAATTAGCAAGTGGATTGGGATTAGGTTAAGATTATGGAGGATGGGACATGTGAGGAATTAAATAAATAGATTATTTATTTAATTTTAGGAAAAGGATAAAGGGTTCAATTAAATAAATAAGGGTATTTATGTAATTTAATGGATGAATGGGATGAGGGAAAATAATAAAATAATAATAAAATAAAAAAATTTAAAAGGTAATTATTTACCTTAGGCTAGGATTTAAGGATAATAGAAGACATAGGTTAAGTCGAAGGTTGATATATTCACTAATAATTAAATAATAGGGTATTATTTAATTAATATAGAGGATGTGAAATTGGTCAAATTGGGGGTAAATTGACCAAATGAAAGTGGTCAATTTTTAGTGTCTATATTTTTCCCCTCTTTGAGATGGTGTTATGAAGTAGCATCATTTTAAAGAAGAATAAAAAACATCGGGAAGAAGATTGTTACATTAGGGAAGATTCCTAGTCATTCAAATGAGTGGCTAGGAAAAAAGATCATGGGAGTGAAGATGAGGATTAGGATTGAGGATGCCCCCACGAGAGGACATGTGGGTTCAAGAGAGCACGGGTGTTCTCTCGAAATGGATGAGATGATACAAAGAGAAGGGAGGAAGCCAATGCAAGATGATGAAAAGATAGTATGATGAGGAGAGGAAGAGATAATAGAAGGGGGAGATGATAAGTGAGCAAGCACAAAAAGATTCAAGGACCAACATGATGTTGCCTCGGTCAAGCTACAAGCCAAGATTAATTGATGATGAATGAGGTGTTGTTGATGTGGGAATGATATATCCCAAAAAAACACAAGGATTGAGAAGGATACATCCTAATGATGATGATGATGATGATTGGAGTATTGTTTATGTGGGAATGATATATCCTAAAACAACACATGGATTGAGAAGGATACATCTTGATGATGATGATGAAAGTGTTGTTGATGTGGGAACGATTATCCTGAAACATCATAAGGATTGGGAAGGATAAATCCTGATGATTAGGATACAAGTTTTGTTGATGTGGAAATGATATATCTTGAAACAACATAAGAATTGGGAAGGATACATCCCAATGATGATGGGAGTGTTGTTGATGTGGGAAAAATATATCCTAAAACAACAAAAGGATTGGGAAAGATACATCCTAATGATGATGATGGGAGTGTTGTTGATGTGGGAATGATATATCCTAAAATAACATAAGGATTGGGATCAAGGTTTGTAGCAAGGCTAGGAACAAGACCAAGGACAAGATTGGATGATTTGTGCTAGGTTGAATTATTGCACAGACAGTTGCTATTGTACCAAAAGATCAACCTGTTAATGTTTGATATAACTACCAGAGTTAATGAATCCATGAGAGGCGGTTAAGCCATGTCATGAACCCAAGCACCACACTGCACAACACAAGGAGACCAAGGGTAGACACCTTGCAACAAACCCCCCCAATGCAAGTGAGGGGATCAAACTCATGACTAGGTCTCTAATACCAATTGTTGAACAGATGGTTCTTGTTACACCAAAATATCGACCTATTAATGCCTAATACAATTGCTAGAGTTAATGAATCTGTGAGAGGTAGTTAAGCCATGTCACAAACCCAAGTGTTGCGTTGCACAACACAAGGAGACCAAGGGCACACACCTTGCAACATGAATAAATGAGGATTGGCTGGAGATGTGAGATTGCTAGGAGCAATAGGATTGATAAAATGGATGAAGAATATGGAGGAAAAGATGCTTAGAATAACAAATCTATATTATCCTAAGAAGATTGAAGAGATGATGAAATGATGAAGATGGATGAAAAGATTCTTAAAATAACAAATCTATATTATCCTAAGAAGGTTGAAGAGATGATGATATGATGAGAGTGGATGAACATATTCATAGAATAACAAATCTATATCATCCTAAGAAGGTTGAAGAGATGTGAATCATCAATTTTCGGGTCACTATGGACAACTTTAGCTCTTCTAGGGTTTTTCACCTAAAAGGAGAGAGATAGGACCCAAAAATGTGGGGGGTTCATTCAATTGATGTTATGTGTGACGTTGTTATGCCTAAATGAAGTAATCTAAATACAATTAACTAATCTAAATGAATGGAAATGAATGCAAAAGTACAATTTAAACTATGTTTGAAAACACATTGTGATATGAAGAAAATGGAAGAAATATACAGAACAGAAAGAGAAGGGATGAATCTGAGTGCACCTAGATGAATTGTGATGATTCTGGAGTATTGTGGATGCTAATGAAAATTATTGATTTTTCACAGTGGGACTCATTCCCCTAGGGTGGTGAATTAGTCATCCCCCTAGTAAAAAAGTGTCAGAAGTTGGTTTGTGATAGTCGGGATCCAGAATCTGACAAAACTCATATTTTCGGTCCTAAGGTGGGATTCATTCGCCATTGATGGTGAATCAGTCCTCTCCCAAAATTTTGGAAAATCAGAAGACAACTCTACAACACTAGATCTGGAAATGTCTGCTTGTCGGGTTGCCGAAGTCAGTTCTGCAGGAAACGGACAAAAAACTCTCTTCAAGCATAAAATATACTTAAGTTGACTTGAAACACCTAATTCACTTGGAAATAAATCTTCAACACCTAATAAATTGTCAAATTTGCAAAAAAAGGGTTGCAAACAAACATGCAATAGGGGAAAAATGATTAGGGTTAGTGAATAGGGGTTTTCCTTGGTCAAACCCCACTTTTAGTAATTAAACCTTTGAAAAGATAATGAAATGAAAGAGAATGATGAATACATAATATGCAAATGTAAATACTTACCAAACCCTTGATAATGCAAAGTTTGAAGTAGTGTCAATGGATGCTTCAAAGTGCTTGAATGTTGATTGAATGCTTGTATGAAGTTGCTTGAATGAATAAGATTGTAGATGTAAAATGAGATGAAAAATGCCTATTTATACAATCTTGTGTCATAGTTTACTGTTCATACCTCATCATAGGCCGACGCCAAATGATTTTTAATAAAATCCCGAAAAGAAATTTGAAATATTTTGAATTTGGGGCCAAGGGGGACTCATTCGCTACCCATGGCAAATGGGTCCCACCTAGGACCTAAAAACAAGTGTCAGGAAATATGTTTCATTTAATGTTGTTTGTTGGGATAATATAAAAAATACACTTAACTAAATCATATGAGGGCATAAAGTGGTCAATTAAGTCATAAGAAGAGATAAATAGTGAAGTTGTGCCTAGGAAAGTGTGAAATCTTGTTACAAGAATTTACAACACTTCAAAATAGGACTTAATGATGCATCAAAAGATGATTTTTAGGTGAATTGTAATGAATAGAGTCTAAAAGAATGTAGAAATTTCTTACAACACTTCACAACACCTTCAAAAGATGTTATTATATGAATTTTAGTACCTAAATATTCATGTTCAAGCCATGTTGTAACATAAAATCAAGGAAAAACATATCAAATACCATGAAACAAGACCTAAAAGGACATGAAAATGACAAGGGACCATTTTTCTATGGCACAAGATGGTAACATGATGAGGGTGGATGAAAAGATGCATATGGTTATTGCAAGAGAAAGATGAGAGGATAGATGAAAATATGGATAGAATGTGAAGACTTAGCATCTTCATCCACATGTGCAACTCGTGAATTTTTTAGAAAAATGAAGAAGAACATCTCATTTTGTTATTTTGTGTTGTTATTGATGTCACTATGAGTTGCATTTGCAAGATCAAGTTTGAAGTTGTTCTAGTATTCTGGTGTATTATTTGAACTGGTATCTTGCTTATATCCTCTGATATTTTGGTCTACATCTATTTGCTGGTAATTACTATTGCTTGCAATTTTGGGAAACAGTTTTAGATGTCAGGAGCATGTACATTCAAGATCTCACGTATCCAGATGCTCATATGGTGTAGTGGCATTACATCGGTATTTGTAGATGTGTTATTAGGTCTATCATTGGCCGACCTAATGGATGTATTGTGTATTAATTTTTGTTATGAAAATATATGTGCGACCTATCCTAAGCCCATGCTGACTTGATGTAGCATATTGGATGTGTGAATTTATTTTTAAGAATATTTTGTGAAAGCCTGAAGTTGATTGTTGTTATTTTTGGTGAATGACAAGTGCATCTAATTAGGCTAACCTAATTGATGCTTGCAAAGAGATTAGATATATATATCAGGTAGTGTTTGAAGTTTGATATAGTTGTCTGATGATGTGAATCTGAATGTGAAGTAGAGCGAATATGATGAAGTGTGTCAAGTCAATTTACTGAACTTCATTGGAACTAGATCTGCACTCACTAGGTCTACTCTATCAGTTCATTTTCTGGTTGAAAGCCATTTTGTCATTGTAATTTTGTAGGCAGTGAGTCCTAGCAATGAGCCACCCTTTTTGTAATATCTTATAGCTAGTTATACTATATTGTGAGCTAACACTCACCGTGGTTTTTCCCATTTTGGGTTTTCCATGTAAAAATCCAGGTGTTCATGTGTTTTGTGATTTCATGTTCTGTTAATGCTTTTACTTATCCTTGCTATTGTATGTATTGGAATAATTGGATGATATCTTATCATAAAATTTAAGAAGATACTGATTCCCCCCCCTCTCAGTATCTTGGACATTTAACAATTGGTATCAGAGCTTGGTTCCTCCGGAAAATCCTAACAACTTGAGGGAGATCCTGAAGATGGAAGAAATGAATGATTAAGGAGAACTTTAGACTACACTTGAAGATCTTGACAAAGTTGAAAGAGAAAACAAAGATCTAAAAGATAATCTTGAAGATGCAAATGAATGTGTTCAAAAATTAAAGGAGCAATTGAAAAATTTCAAAGATAGAAATAAGGAAGTAACTGATTAGTTAAAGAAGGCTAATGAAAATATTTTTGGTTTGAAAGTGCAAGTAGAGGAGAAGAAAATAATTGAAGAATGTTTGAACAAGTTGGTACAAAGCAAGTATGAAGATTGCACCACGCTTGAAAAAGAAGTTGTGAACCTGAAAGTGGATTTGGAGAAGGAAAAACTTTCTGAGAACAATTTCAAATCCAGCTCAAATAGGCTTGATGAATTTATTGTAGGATAGAAACCTAGTAATGACAAAGGTGGTCTGGGAAATGATATTGGTGAAAGCTCTAAAGCTGAGGAAAATCAGAAAACTTGAAATAAAGAAAAGTAGAAAGGAAATTCAAGGAACTCTGCTAGGAGACCTCCAGTGAGACAACCTAATGCACAAAGGTATCCTTCTTTTAATGGAACTTGTTTTTCATGCACCAAATTTGGTCACAGGGCAACAAAATGTAGGAGTAGGATGAATCAGTTCTCTAGACCTTTTACTGGTCAATGTTTCACATGCAAAAGAATTGGACATAGGGCAAGTGAATGCAGAACCTTGACGATGAATTAGTTTAATGGAGGAAGAATGAATCAATCCTTTAATATCTATTACTATACCTATAACAAGTATGGGCATAAAGATAATCAGTGTAGAACAAGAATCAGTGGAAGTCAATCTAATCGGAGCAATATTGTCTACTATAACCCCAACAAACCAGGACATGTTTCAAGAGTTTGCAGGAGCTAGAAGAGTAAGGAGAACAATCCAGTAGAAAAGAATGAATTTGCGAAGAAAGTTGATAAAGATGAGATTAAGATCGAGATGAATAAGATTTGGAGGAAGAAAGAAGAACCAGAGACTATTGATGAGTTTGTGCCCTCATCCGATATAGATGATTTATTTGGTAATTAGACCTAGCAAGGTCGTAGGGGGAGCATTATCAAAATATTGTGAGAACCCCTGGATAAATGGCATGTCAGAGGCTAACAAGAGGCTGAAATGTGAAGAATGAATAAGTGTAGAGGTTCTGGAAAAGGAACCAGAAGAAAATATGTTGGAATGATCTTTTGCGAAGCGAATTAGGGTTTTTCTAAATAAAAGAGAAGAGTTTTTAGTAGATTTTTGAAATTTGCCACATTTAATGTGAATTAGGGCAGATCGTTGTTTTATAAAGGAAATGTTTGAGGCATTTTGATCATTCATGCATATGAGGAGGTTGAAGCGTTTTGGAGCATCCTTGAAGAGATTTGGAGTTCGAGTTGTGCAAACCCTAGTTGCGGTTCATTATGAAGAAAAAAAGGTACTTTAATCTTTTGTACAGTTGTGTTTTGTGCTAGTTGAGTAGGTTGAATTTGAAATTGGAAGAATGGCTACTCCTATAGTTGTTAAAGTGTCAGAAAGGCTGAGACCCTCTTATAGAAAATATTCCTCGAAAGTTTTTGAAGATGACCACATGGGCACATTCTTGTCAATCCCTCATGGAGTTATGTTGACCGAGGATACAAGGATGTATATTCATGTAAAGTATGAGGAATTGAACCACACAAAATTGATTGACATATGTCAAAATGAGCTTACTGGTGATGGTTTCTTGATAAAACCCAAGTATTCGAACCTGGTCGTGAAGAGGTTAGACAGATGGAACAATTTCCCTAACTTCAGCTATGATGACAAAATTGTGAAATTAGTCCTAAGTAGAATTCATGATAAATTCCTATGGACTGACCAACCTCACCTGATAAATAAGGAAGTGATTAGGGCTGTTACTGGGCTCTGCGATAAAGGTATAGTACCCATGTTGAAATATGTGAAGAATGAGGTTGTAACGAAACTTACAAGAGCCACTTATGATAAGAGAGTTTTAATGAAGAAAACCATCACTAATCTGGCTATCAAGTATGCAACTATCATGATCGGTCACAAAATATACTTCAAAAATAGAGAGAACTATGTTTCGGCTACAACAATCTTTACTAGCTTTGATATGGTTGTAAATGGTGTTGATTATGATATATGTGAGTTTCTTTGGTTACAATTGCTTGATAACTTGAATTCGACGAAGGAAAAAAAAGTATGCTTTCAAATTTGGTTCATTGATTGTATGTCTGTTGTTTTATTTCATGAAGAGGCCTTTGGGAAGGAATGGTGAAGTAAATTGGGACTCATCCAGAGTAGTGGCACATCAAATTTTTGATTATATGCATAGTCTAGGTAATATAAATGCTCAAGATGATGTTCTAACAACATTCTTTGTTGTATTCAAAAGGAAGATGAATGAAAGGGAAAGGATTCCAAGGAGAATTATTGAGAAGTATAAAGATGACATCATATTCCATGTTTCCTCTGATGAATGTATGATTGAGGTTGTGGAACCTCAAACCATATGGATTCAACCTCTGGGTTATGAGGTAACAAAAGAATAAGCTAAAGGTTATGTGCAAATGTTGCTGAAGAATTTGAAGGACCCCAACAAACCCAAAATTGGGACATATGTTGAAAATTCTATGGAGATTCATCTAGAGCAGAAAAAGCTTAAAGAAGCTGGATTCACTGATGAGGAAATTTCCCTTGGAAGAGTTAGGGGAGAATAGTTGAAGGCAGAATTATTTGGCCCGAGGAGATCCAGAAGGACTACCTCTATAAAGTCATCTGCAACCCCTGCAACAAAGTCTAAACCTAGTATTGTTGATAAGGAAAAGGTCATGTTCCCTTCGAACTGACTACTAGATTTAGTAAGAGGAAAAAGACTCCTCTGGTAGCCCCTACAAAGAGAGGAAGGAAAGAAAAAGTGAGAAGGGAGAAGAACCTCAGCGTTACAAATGATCAAGATGAAGAAGAAGAAGATCCTGATGCAAAGATGGTGAGCAAAAAAAGAGGAGGCTTGTCCTCTGGTGAAGGTGCTTCTACAATAGTTGTTGGTTCTAAGAGAGTACTTGTATTATCTTCTAATGATGGGGTGAAGCCACAATAGTGGTTTACAATTTTATGGAGGAAGGAAAACTCACAAAAAATGACCCCATGCAAAAAAAAATAGTTTTAGGGGTTCAAACAAACTTGTAGGTTCAAGCAAACCCATTAAATATTGGCCCCACATTTCCCGCCCAAAAAAAACAAACAAAATGCAAAAGGATAGGGGGTTCGAGCGAACCCTGGTTTGAGTGAACCCCCCTTTTCCCTCATTCTCCCCCTCAAGCACTTTGAAAGTCCATATTTTTACACTTCAAAGCTCAGGTTGAGGATGAAAATGGAGGAGAATTCACAAACCCAACTAGAATCAAGTAGTCCTCAAAACAAGTTATCCAATGACTATAATTTTAATATGTTTTGGTTTTATTATGTATTTGTTTTTCTAGTCTTATTAAACATAGGTTTTTCACCGAAAATAAAGCTCTTTGTTCTGCAAATGTGGAAAAATAGAAAATTATCAATTTTTTTTAAAAAAAATATGAGTGCACCAGATATTGAAGTCCTTTATCCAACAAAAAAAAAGAATTCCGATACATACAAAAAGAGTTACGCATTATACAATCATGCTATGTCTAAATTGTAATTGGTTTGACCTCAAAACTTGTTTAAAGAAAAAATATTCAATAAAAAACTATCTAACCAAGTGGAAGCACTAGATATCAGAGTTACAAATATAAATTCGAAAGAATTAAATTTTTATCCTTCATGTGGAAATTTTTTTATGTGTTATACGGTGAGCATCACTTTTTAAAAATGTTGTTTTCTGAAAAAAACTAGTTTTTGAGGGAGATGGAAAAAGAAGTGCAATTTGATTCCAAAAAAAATGAAAAAAATATATTTAGAATCTACAGACAAAATGTCATGAAACTCTAGTTTGCATCATCTTCAAATTCCTCATGGTTTAGCCACTATAGGTGCCTGAAAGTGAATATTTAGTTAAAAAAATTATTTAAGTGTCCAATTTGGCCAAAAATTAAAAACCACTATTGTGGGATCACCCTATGTTATCATCTTAGAAGTTAAGAGGGATGATATAAAGAAATATGTACCTGAAATTATGTGGGAAAATTTGATGAAAAGGAGATTAGAGGTTGTTGATGTTGAAGAGAAAATTAGGAATGATGCATACAATAAGATTGGGTCTTCCCTGACCCTACATAATCTGGAAACTTTGAAGAAGATCTATGTAGAAATGTTTCGGATGAAGAGTAGAGTAAACATGTTGATGACAAGGAATAAAAAAATGAAAATGAAGGTTAGGAAGGAAACAACAAGAGTGATCTGGGATACAACAGAAAAATATGGGATGCTTAAAGCTAATGAAGACGTTGCTGCTGAAAATGTCGAGGAAAATATCCCTCTTGATACAGGTAATGCAGATATTTCTAAAAATATTGATGTTGAAGTTGATGTCAGTGGTGAAAATGATCCTCCAAAAGGTGGAAAGTAGAATGAAGGTGAGGCTGAGCCTGAAAAGCACAATGATTCTCCTTTGGAGCACACTGAAGGAGAAAAAGGCAATAATGAATAAGGCAATGCAAAAGAAGGAAGAGGCAGTGAAGAAGAAGAAAAGGATAATCCCAAGGAAGAGAAAAATAAAGATGAAAATGATGAAGAGGATAACAATGATAAAGACAAAGATGAAGACAAAAAGGAAGAAAAGAAAGAAGAAGAAGAAGAAGAAGAATAGGAAATTGAAGAAGAAAAGAAGGGGAAAGATGAGAAGGAAAAGGGAGAGGAAGAAAAGAAAAATGAAGAATCTTCCGAGAAAAATGAAGAAAGTGAAAAACATATTGTAAACTCCTTAAAGAACCTTAAAGAATTGTCCTCCGATAATGATGTCCTAAAAGACCTACTATCCAAGAAAATCAGATTTCAATTAATAATTCCCTAGGAGCTTCTACAACTTCCCATGATTGAAGGTTTTGTGGATATGGAGATGTCTCTGATGCATAAAGTAGTGTTAGGAGATGCTCTGCAAGCATCTAGAAGGAAGGAAATTCTTGAAGCACATAAGAAAGGAATAAAACTTATAGAAGGTGCTCTTAAGGCTTTGCAGGAAGTCCTACTTGGTGCAACTATTGATACATCTCTCCCTCATGTTGAAAATTTGAAACTGTTGTTGGAATCTTTCAAGGAGTATACCTCTAGGCTTAGTGAAAAGACAACACAAGAGGTTGAGGAGAGTTTGGTGGAGAAAAGGATATTTGCATTACATGACAAGTGTGCTCTTGCACACTCATGTGTTGAAAAGAATCTAGAAGCCGTGAAGGTTTGTGAGTCAGAAGCAAATGTTGTTCTTGCTTATTGCTTGAAGTGGCTAGATGTCACTCAGAATATTAAGGTTGTTATGGAATCCATTGATTCTTAGCTATCTTCCATCTCTAATACCTACAACCTATCCAAAGATAGAGATAGATCAACCTGGAAAGCCATTACTGCACATAAATAAATAAAAAATCTTGCAGAAGAAGAAGAAAGAAACTATCAAAAAATTTGATCAGTTGAGTGACATTGTAAGAGTGGAATACACTTTGGTTGTCAAGGCTCTGGCATGTCCAGAAAAACTTGAGAAGATAAATTTGACTCCTGATACTTCGAATGGTGCAAAAGAAACTCTGATAGAGTTGGAATCTATGAAAAGGATGCTGATTGCCACAAAGGATAGTTAGGAAAATGGAAAATCAGTATGGAAAGGTATTCTAAAGGAGCTTCAAGGCTTGCCATCCTTCGATTGATACATGTTTCTTTGTTTTTCTTTTTTTTTTCATGTTTTCAAGTTGTTTTTGGGACACCCTTTGTCCTTCATGTCAAAGGGGGAGTGAAGAATGGTGAAATGTTGGTGTTAGGGGGAGAAGTGTTGTAAATAAGAAGTTTTGTAAATATTCCTTTTGGCACATGTTGCCATCAATGAAAAAGGGGGAGATTGTTATAAAAATGAAGAAGAGCATCTCATTTTGTTATTTTGTGTTGTCATGATGTCACCATGAGTTGCATTTGCAAGATCAAGTTTGAAGTTGTTCTAGTATTCTAGTTCGGTATCTATACTTATATTTTTCTTATATCCTCTAGTATTTTGGTCCGCATCTGTTTACTAGTGATTACTATTGCTTGCGGTTTTGGGAAATGGTTTGTAGATGTCGGGAGAATGTACATTCAAGATCTCACATATCCAAATGCTCATATGGTGCAACAACATTACATCGGTATTTGCAAATGTTCTATTAGGTCTATCCTTGGCCGACCTAATGGATGTATTGTGTATTAATTTTTGTTATGCGGATATATGTACAACCTATCCTAGGTCCATGCTAACTTGATGTAGCATGTTGGATGTGTGAATTTATTTTTGAGAAGATTTTGTGAAATCCTAAAGCCGATTGTTGATATTTTTGGTGAATGAGAAGTGCATCTAATTAGGCTGAGCTAATTGATGCTTGTGAAGAGATTAGATATATATATCAAATAGTGTTTGAAGTTTGATATAGTTGTGTGATGATGTGAATGCAAATGTGAAGAAGAGCGAATATGATGAAGTGTGTGAAGTCAGTTCACTGAACTTCATTGGAACTAGATCTGCACTCACTAGGTGTACTCTACCAATTCATTTTTTGGTTGAAATCCATTTTGTCATTTTAATTCTATAGGAAGTGAGCCTTTGTTTTTGGACAGTGAGTCCTAGCAGTGAGCCACCATTTTTGTAATATCTTATAATCAGTTATACTATATTGTGAGCTAACACTCATTGTGGTTTTTCCCATTTTGGGTTTTCCACGTAAAAATCCCGGTGTTCATGTGTTTTGTGATTTCATGTTATGTTAATGCTTTTACTTATCCTTGCTATTGTATGTATTGGAATAATTGGATGGTATCTGATTAGAAAATTTAAGAAGATACGGATTCACCCCCCCTCTTATTATCTTGGACATTTAATAACATTACCCTCAGGTCTTCTATTTGTCCTTCCTTGATGTTGAGGACACTCATAAGCTCTATTTCCTTCTTCTCCGCATTGGAAATAGGTTCCACGAAATCCTCCTCTTCCTGGTCCTCGTTGGTCTCCATTATTCTAATCACGAGGATGGTAGGTGTTATCTACTTGCTGGTTTTGGCTGATACTAGATCCTTTACCCTTCTTTTGATAATCATTTTGACTTCCATATAATTATCCACTAGTCTTTCCACCACAACCCTGCCTCTTCGCTTACTTTCAAATCTTCTATTCAACTTTTCTTCTACCTTAAAAGAAAACTGATATTTATCTTCAATGGTATACATTCTTACTAGACCCAACTCCTCTTGAATACTCAACTTCAACGCATTTATGTAACATGCAACTTTCTCCTTATTGGCCTCATAATAGCTTGTTTTGATCAAGAAATAGTAGAATTCTTTTGTATACTCCTTGATGGATTTTCTCACTTGTTTCAACCCTTGCATATTCTTCAACAAATCTAGCTCATAATCCATAGGAATGAACTGTCTTTTTAATTTTTCCACCATATGATCCCATCTTGTTATTTTCTCTTTTCCTCTTCAATTTCTTTCTAGTTGTACTCTTTCCACCAAATATGCACATGACCCTTTAGATTGGTCTTTGCAAATTTGACCCTCTCAGAATCTTCCACCTCCTCATACTCAAAGTACTCATCCATATCATTGATCCAATCAGTCAACTCTTTTGGGTTAAGATTTCTAGAAAATGTAGAAACATTGATATTTGGCCTTTTCCCAATCTTAGAGATGGCCTTAAATAATCAGGACTTACTCTGGATCTACTGCATCTTGTTCTTCTTCAAATTGTTCCTCATTTTTCAGCTTCATCTTCACTTTCATCTCCTCTTCTTGGCTCAAAACCTTGACACAGATCCTCTTGCAGTGCTTGAACTTGTCTTTGCAGGGCTCTAAAACCCTCTTTTGGTACAATAACATTCCTTCCACCACTATAGTTTCTTCGTAGAGGCATTCTAATCACCTTTCTCAGAAACCCACAACCACAAGTCCTGGTCCAAACTGCCTCATGTTTAGTTAGCTATTTACCCACTCTAGAAAACCTGCTCTGATACCACTTGATAAGGGCCACACCACCCTAAATCTTCACAAATCACAACAATAGATACCAACACAGAAGATGCGAGACAAAAATTAACTCACTTTCAATTATTTTCATAAAATGAAATTAGAGATTTAGACTTACAATGCTACATCCTCATAGGCTTGATTCATTACAACAAAATCCACTTTGAAAACAAAATATGTTATTCGGAGCCACACTCTGCACTAATAGAGCCACCTTCTACAACCCCCACTATCCCTTTTTTATCTTACCCAATAACCGCCCTAGAATGTTCTAGAAAGGTAACTTTCCCTTTTGTTTTGGCGCCTAAAGTCTCGCTATTTGATTTTTGGCCTAGGAAGATATTTTGATGAAATTCACTTTTTAGTGGGGCAAGTTCACGAGGCCATAAATTTTGATTCAGGTGTCTGATTGGCTATTTTAATATAATTTTGGAAAGCTCTTGAAAAGATCTACAACGCCAAACCCATCGGAGATTGGTTCATCAACTTCTCGAGCTATTTAAGGGCCTTTAAGGTTTTCATATATGAATTTGAAGCTGCATTGGAGAAATTTCTCAGGATGAAAACTTTAATATCTCCAAAACCATGCAGTGTATTGAGACGATTCTTTAGTGAACATAAATGTTTTTTAGTTTTGCTCCTTGGGGTAAATTTTCAGGTCCATACAAGACCGTTTAGGGCGACTTACTAAAAATAGTAAGTGACTATTTTTTTTCCTTTTTTGACTTTTGACCGTCTTACACCCCTTAAGTGCCATCATGGTACTCAAAACAACCAAATAAAATAAGGAAAAATATTTTTTTTGGGTGATGCAAGATTTCCCTACACCACTGGATGCTCCTGCATCAAGCTCATACAAGTTTCACAAACCCAACACACACCTAAAATGGAAAGGAAGGTGAAATGCAATGAAGTAACCTAGAATGTAAAGTGTAATGGAAATATGTAAATGCAATTTTTAGATTCTAAACAAGGTATTTTTTTTATTACAAAATGCAAAAAAATGAAAATGATGTGTTGTAAATGCAATTTTAAAATCACACAATACACTAATTTTATCAAATGAAGCTAAATATGATCAATTCCACTTAACAAAAAATCTATAAATTGAAACAAAAAAACTAAAAAACAACAAAATGAAGTGCAAAAACAGATGTTGAATGCCCAAAAAATCAGGAAATGACCCTGATTAGGGACTCATTCGCCCAAGGGTGAATGGGTCCTACGTTAGGATTTTTTAAATTGTTTTTCCAAATTTCTGAGATGATTCTAATGGCGTCCAAATTCTTATTAGAAACAACAAGTTATAGGTTTAATTTTCTATGTAATTAATGTTGAATTCAATTGCAAAATATGAAAAAATTAAAAACTAGGAGACCTAATTTGATGTGTAATTTTGTTTCAATTTTCAAATGCAAGTGAATGATGATGCAATGCTATATAAATGATATGCAAAATGACTGATTTTTTTGTTGTATTTTTTAGATTTAAAGAATGCAAAGAAGAAATTCTAAAACCCTTTAATGAAATGCAAAGTAATGCAAGCTAAATAGCCTAAATGAGACTCAATTGAATGCAATTAAATGCAAAAGAATGCAAAATCTAAATCTACGGTGAAAGTGGACTCCAAAATTAGAAAAATGCAATGATCAAACTCGGGTTCACCATAATGAAATAAAGAAAAATAGGTTTTTTAATTTGAAAGGGGGAAATGGGGTTATGATGGACCTATCTTCCTCTATTTCAGTAGGAAATGAGATCCACACAATGAAAGGATTGTCAACCTTAAGGTGAGTCAAGTCAAAGTGTGAATCTAGATACTGATTTCCTTTTTTTTTGTAAGGATGGGGGTCCTGATTAAATAACACTTGAAGGGGATGTAACAGCCTCAGTGTTCTACTCATTAAAAATTTAAAGTTTTCACCTCAAGTGAATAATCCATGATACCATAACATAGAAATAAAAAAAATTCTTTCCATAATATAAAGTACATGCACATTTGAAATATGCATTATTCCAAACTTCCATTGCGTTTCATTGTAATTTCATAAATCTTTCCATAACATAGATTTCATATTGAATAAAATCAATTTTATCATTCATGATTACATCCTTCCATATAAATGGGTACATGATACATACATAGCTCTTTTGAGCTTCATTTGGAAAGAGATATATAAACTAGTCTTGTTGTCACCTCATTCATGCATACTTTCTAGATTTCCCTGCTCCTTGGTGCATACACTCTAGTGGTCCCCAATACTAGCGAAAAAATCTACCAAATTTGGCCACCAACTAATGAGGAGAAGCATCACTCAAGCACTTTTCTGCCAACCACAGACTCAAATGCGGTCCCCCACACAACTGCCACATGTGGAAACATGGCCCTGCCCTTCGAAGAAGTGATTGGTTGGTAAACCTCATAAAAATTTCCTATCTGAGCTTAGTGTTGTGTCCTACAAACCAGAACCTAATCATACAATCGTTACCCCTATGAGTATGAAAATCCTGAACTAGAATGCATAAAGGAACACAGTGAACAAATAGTGTAAACAATGGCCACTTACACTACTTTGGAAAAAGTATTCTCACCCAGTACTTCGAGTGACAGTCATCATATTCACATACACTACCGTAGGTCAGTTTGGATTATGAACATTCATATACTATGCATAGGTAATTTCCTTCCATAGGTAATCATTAACCTTAGAGATAACCTATTCCCTTTTTCTCGGAACACAATGGTACCTCTACCAATAAAGCATAAGCATAGGTTATTCCCTTCAATGGATATTCCCATCCTAGGTATAACATATTAGCTTTCCTAGTCTACAAATTAAGTTTACATAAACAATCTATTATCTTCAATAGAAAACCTACTCCCAAGTATAACTTTATAATCTAAAGTATAGATTCATAAGCTTCATCTAATCATAGATTAAATACTCATAAATAACTGACTCCATTTTGTAATACTTCACATTAATAAGTGATTATTATTAGGAGTATAATCTCATTAGTAAATGAATCAATCAAAGAATAACCATTTCATTAAATGTTTCCATTTGAGAGTGTAATCTCCTTAGTGAAAAGGGTTATTCAAAGAGTAGATTCTTGTCAACAATATGATTTCATATCAAGAGTATAGAAGAATTAGACAATTAGTCAAGCAACCATGGGATTTGGGTGATATGGTTCTTGTTTATGAATTCTTTGTTTGCATTGCATTTCATTATTGATTTGGGGATCTTAGCATAATTAGGCAATTTTTTATTGTTGCTATTGTTTATGATTTCTTTGTTTCATACTTATTTTCCCTGAATACATTTGGTGAACCTGACGTGAAGTCACAGACTTTTTTTTGTAGGAACAGGTACAGATTGACGCATTTGCAGCACAAAACGACATATTTGACCTAATGAACCACATTTGAAGAGTGAAATTTTGCATCTAACTTGGCGCAACACATTTGTGGCTTCCAACGACACATCTAACTAGTAAAAAAAATGATTTCCAAAAAATTGAGTTCTGATTTTAATAATTAATGTTTATTATGACTAATTTGGAGTTTACAACTTATGATCTGGTGGAGTTAACATAGTTTTTGTAGGACGATTCATAGAAGACAAAAATACAAACTATTTTTGCAGGACAATTAACAAAGAAAAAAATACAAACATTCAAAATTCTAATGTGTGGTCTTCCAAGATGATTGTCAAAGAAAACAATCTGAAACTCCTCTTTTGCCTTCTTCCATGCTTTGAGTCTTCACATAGGATTTCCTTTATTAATTAAATGGTAAATGAATCTTGTGTTGATTCTTCACATAGTAGTATGATGTTTAATTAGGGTGGATTTATTATTATTTTCTATGCTTGGTGCTTTTGCACACTTTTTTGAATCTTGATTTAATAACAAAACTATCCTCTCCCCTTGCGCACTTGTGTGATCCTGGGTGTAAGAGAAATTGTTATTAACTCTAGAGGGCCTACCTTGGTGGGAAAAAGTACTCACCCCAAGGTGACTCAAATCAGTAATGAGCTAAAGCCAAGCTACTCCCGACTGGTATATAAATGTGAATGCTAATGGAAAACTTAGCATTATAGGTGCAAATTTGTTATATAGAAAAGTTAATCTTACCTCATGTATAGCCACCTGAATGGGTGCCCTAATTAAAAGCCATTTTTTTTTAGATTGCAAAAATCCCTCTATTTGATGGTACAAGAGGTTGGACCTCTGAAGTCTTCCCACATACTTGCACTTCTTAGTAGAGATGAAGAGTTTGTCATAGGAGATTCATGAGAAATCAAAGCTTGGATGACCCAGAGAAGTGAGTGTCATGTAGGGGAGCCAGTGTGGTCAAGCTTCTATGTCATCTGCTAAGAATAAGCACAACTAGAGAAATCCAAGTGGGAACTCAACAGATATTGTCTTTTCCAACCTTAGGAATTGTAAATATTTGTCTATTTATTTCAAACACTTTTCTTGGCATGTCTTATGTGTGTGTTCAAATCAGATATGATCCAACAAAAACATTCAAAAATCCAATCTTAAACATGTTAGAAATTTTTAAAAACCTATTATCGGTTCACTTTTCAATGCATTTGTCACACAGAAACCCACATCTGGCATACTAAGTTGCATCTGTCACATAGAAACCCAAATCTAGCATACTAAGTCACAAATAGTCACAAAGAAAACCACATCTAATATCCTAAGTCACAAGTGTCAAAACCTGCAAGCATCTAAAATAGAAAACCGCATATGTAACTTCCTGTGATGCATTTGATCTCCAGAGCCGCATTTGCAGTCTAGAATGATGCATCTGCTAGTCATGGAAACATCCTAAGAGTTGTTCATGTTTAGGTTTTACCAGTCAATTGCATCTATTTCTATAAACCGCATATGATAACCTCTGTGACACATTTGATTTGATAAGCCACATTTGTAGTATGGAACGATGCATCTTCTTGTCATAGAAAATATTTCAATTAACAGAGTGAAACTGGATCCAGACCTTAGACATTATTTTACTAGTAAAATGCATCTAACAAAACAAACCACATCCATTATTTTTTGCGATGCATCTGGTCTTCTAAACTGCATTTATAGTCTAGAACAACACATTTTCCTGTCACAGAAAATATGACATTTACCAAACTAAAACCTCAAAACATTTACTTTAGGATTTCATTATCTGATATACTCTCTATTGTAAACTCAATTCAGACTTGTGACTTTCTCATATTTAGGTTCATCCTTAGTTTTCCTATTATTTTCATCATTTCATTACTTAGATCATCCTTAGCATACTTAGGGAAATCCTTTCCTATAATACATCATAGACTTAGGGTAGATAAATTGTCTTACCTTGATTGAAAACATAGATTCAAATACGATTTCCTTTGACATATCATTTTACAATTTTTCCTTTGTCATCTTAGTGGAATACCTCAAACTCACTAGGTTAGTTTGAATTCCACCTAGTTAACTGGTCACTTAGTCATTCTAGTATTGATCCTAAAACATCATTAGAAATCCTTGTTGGAACCTTGCATCAAACTTGGTCAGTTAGTGACTCATCCCTTAGTTATCCTAGGATATTGACATATAGTTTGCATTATACCTTAGTCATTGCATGTCATAATCTATACCAAGAAAAAGACCAAAACATAGCTTAACTTTCATATCCTAGACATTTACATTGTACCTTAGTCATTGCATGTTGCAAATTTTCCCAAAAAAAAACCAAAAAAGAAAAACATAGCTTTTACTATCACATCTTAGGTAGTTACATACCCTATTGTTCGCATTTACATGTCATCCCTTTTTGAGCAAGTCTTTTCTTATGGTCCAAACTAGATTACAAAAGAGACGATTAGAAATGGATCCTTCACAACAACATGAGGACTCCTACAATCCCACTAGTGAATTGAACTTCGGGTCAACATGACAAGAACCTCTAAAATCATATGCCAACCCATTTGAAAACATCCTTGAGAGAGATGAACAAGGTCATATCACTGTTGAGAAATTGGAGGCCACAACCCAAGATCTTGAGGTTGTTGAATTTTTTGACGAGCTCATCATGCTCGACCCTAAGAAATTTTTAGCCAAACTCCTAGCAGATGGAGTTAAATTAGCACTTGGATTTGACATAAACATGCTACAAGCGGTGCCTTCACTTGAAAATGTATCAAACCAAAACCAGGGTCATACGACACATATTATACAAAACGTTATACCACAACTAAACCTTAACATACCTTCAGGAGGAGCTACACAGAGTTCTGCAATGGTTCACACTACTCCTATTTTTGGGATTCCTTTCACAGCCCCACCTAAAGCATCATCTGCCACATAGTCCATGACACAGGTTGTGACCCAATCAATATCAGCGCCTGTAATATAGTCAATGACACCACCGACAAACACTTATCCATTTGTGACCTCCATGAACACCATGAATACTACTTCAAACAATCCTCTTAGATGCAAGAGAATAAGATTTTCAGGTCTAGGACCTACACCCAAAGTTAATGTCAAGGGTCCAACATATAGTCATGCTATCCCTCAAAACACTGCTACACAAGGACAACAAGGTGCACATACGTTACCTTAGGGGAATCCAACACAACCCAGATTTCAACCAAGTACCTTTACATTAAACACATCACAAAAAGGTACCCATGCAACACCCGGAAGTTAGAACACACAAGGGAAACCCAACATAAACACCACATATACACATATACCTCAGGTACAAAAACAAATTCCTTCATACAACTACCATGTACCTACACAAAATGTGGGACTTGACAATATGAATGACTTACAAAACCCATAGGTGGATGCTCTAACTACACAAATGCTTTCTTTACAAAAACAAGTGGAGAACATGCAAGTAACAACCAAAAATTCCTACAACATGCAAGACTTGCATCCATACCCCTTTGATAGGAGTATATGCATGCCTCCTTTTCCACAAGGATACACAATTTTGATCTTTACAAAGTACAAAGGGACAAGCAACCTAATAGAGCACATCAGAGAATTTAGCACGACTTGCATTGACATTGCCTCAAAGCACACATACTTGATGAGATTATGAACCCTAGAACTCTTACAGGTCCTACACTTGAGTTGTTTTCACGATTACTTGGGGGCATGACAACATGGTCTAAATTGGCCAACAAATTTGTAGATAACTATGCCTTTAACATTGAAAACAATATCACATTATCCACCTTATGTACCTCAAAACAAGAAGAGGGAGAATCCTTTATCAAATACTTCCAGAGATGGAGAAACTTGGTGAGCTGATGCCAAATAGAGATCCCTAAAAAACAAAGGGTGGACATGTTTGGCGAAAACCTTCTAGATTCTTTAAAAGATCCCTTGCAAGTTTATTGTTGTGCACACTTTGTAGACCTAGTGGAAAAGGGAACAATGATTGAGAAATCACTTATCGCTAAAGGCGCCCTCAGATTCTCTAAGAATACCAGTAATCAACAAACATTCAATGACAAAAAAAAAATTGGTCTCGAAACAAAAATTTCACGAATGATAGGGTTGTAAATATGAAAGTTGTACACAAAACTAGTCTTGTTGTCACTCTAAGAGGACCTGAAGCCTCAATGACTACACCATAAACCCCTATACCAATGAAAAATTCCCAATGCAACAATCAGGGACTAGGACAACAAATACCACCTAGGCAATACATTAAACGTGAATAAACTCCCCTCAAAGAACCCATTGAAACAATATAGAAGAAACATGTTCAATTAGGTGTCATACAAATATGGGAACCCACATCTTACATGTCTAATTTTAAACCCTCTTGGTGGGACGATAATGCCTTTTGTGAATATCACCAAGGTAAAGGACATGAAATATCCACTTGTAGAAAACTGAAAAATATTATTTAGGACCTTATCAAAGACAAAGTAATCAAGGTAGAGGGACAACAACAACACACTTCCAATCAAGATCACATGATCTACAAGACTCCCCTTCAGGACCACAGTTGTGGAAAGCCTCCAGTTCAGGTACTAAAAATAATAACATAACCAATTATACGGCTATTGGCTATAATTACACCAAAATCCTCCATCTTTGTGTTGTAGATGAACATGTCAACACCATTATCATCAAGAAGATCTTGGAGTGCACTGTAAACACTTGTAGAACTAAGATAACTATACCTTCCACTTCACTTCCCAAGCAGTCCCAAGCTAAAGGCCATTTCAACTTGCTCGATCAACTAGAGAATACCCCAACACATATATCCATATTGGAACTACTATGTACATCGCCTGAGCATAGGGCCATCCTAGATAAGATGTTGAATGAAACCTTTGTCCCAGACAACCTTAACGTCAACCAATTTCAAGGCATGGTTGGATCCCTTGGAAGCTCTCACCATGTTACCTTCTCTGACAGAGACTACTCAACCCAAAAGATGAACCATAATGATTCACTACACATTGAAGCCTTCATCCATCAAAATAGTATCAAACAAGTCTTGATAGATGGCAGAGTGGGATTAAATGTTTGTTCCTTAAATTTGGTTAAGGCATTGGGTTTTTTTGAAGCATGTGTGGATAAGACAAAGAGCATAGTCATAAAAGGTTATGATGATGATGAACGATCCTCCTAAGGTACAATAACACTTCCACTCTGAGTGGGATCTATAATGTTGGATACGACTTTCTAAGTATTGGATCTGGAAATCCATTATAATCTTCTCCTCAGTTGACCATGGATTCATGCCATGAAGGTTGTTCCCTCCACATATCATCAATGCTTAAAGTTTCCCTACAACAAGACCAAAATTACTATCGAGGGTGATCCTGATCCCTTTGAGTATTGTATTAACATGTGAGAAGTCTCTCAACATCAGATACCACTTAACTGTGAGGCCTCGATGTCAAACTCATCCAAATACATTGATCCCTCAACACTTACCAGGACATCTAATGTCCCTCAGTCATCTACCTCCACATTCTCTGCTTCTGTTGCCAAATCCGTACACCCTGAGATCCAGATCGAAGATAATGGATGTGGAGAATACCGCATGGACAATTTACTAGAAAAAAACAATACTATTGTTGCCAAGGCTGTCAAGACAGGTGCAGAGGGAACACAAAAAGATGGTCTTGCTTGGATTGAAACCTTTTGGGATCCTAATAATACATCTTCCTTTTTCCTATCTGCTTCCACTTTATCCTCCCATGTCTATGATAAACTACTCCTTGATCATGATTCCATTGAGGGTATCCAATCATCATCCTTCCATCCCATCTACCTCAGACTAGGATATGTATCTCCTAATGTCACCTCTACCAAGTCACCTTCCCAAGTTGTTAAGGATGTGCAAGATTCCTTTGACGTTAGCAATACATAAAAGGATAGTCCCAAAGATTCTATTGATGACATCGTCGGTCCTGTTTGTCCACTAGACAGTCTTCTCACTTTTCCTATTTCATCCATCTTACTCATGTCCATATGCATCAAATACATGGCTCAACAAGTCATATCTCAAGAAAAGAATAAAGGAAAAGCTCCAATGAGTGACCTATTTTTAAAAGGAGATCAAGAATCAAGAGACACAATGAAAATAAAAGAAGCTCGAGATGAGTCCTCTAGCCACCATAAAAAGCTATTGGACCAATCAAAAATACAAGTCAAGAATGAGCAAGAATGTCAAGAAAAGTCCTCTAGACAAAATCAAAAGCTAGCAGACAATCCAAAAATAAAATTCAAAAGTGAAAGTAAGAAAAAGTCAATCTCCAAATATGCCTCTCTATCAAAAATCACTGGGGGCATCTATCAAGGAAAAAGGTCAAGAAAAGAGCTTGTTGATCCAAGGTCTCTATCCCTGTCACTCTCATTCATACCATATATTCCTTTCCACTTATCCATGTTCACATATCCGTCATATTATTCCACCTTCATTAGCGATGTTTTTCAATGTGTCTTTGATGATGATCCCTTCACGTACTCTAACTCATTGGTCGCCCAAACTCCTTTTCGTCTGAAGCCTGGTGACCAACGTAGTGTGCACATTAGGGATCATACCATAGCCTCTTTCATCTACCACTTTTATCATCTATCATATTTTCCACTTACATTTTGCATCCAAATCAGGTCCTTTCATCTAACACAGTCATCTTAATAGGTACCATCCATTATCATGGCATATCGGTTTTACACAGCTTCAAAAAGCTTAATCAAAACCACAAAATACAAAAAAAAAAAATCGTAAAGAGAAATAATCCATCCAATAGTGAAAACCATCTCAATGGAACTTTGGATAAGTACCATGGTGAAAACCTGGAAACAGGTGCCATGTGTAGAAAATCTTCACTCCGTCATCTATTATCACTTCACAGGGTCTTTTCACCCTCACCCATGTTAATATAACAATCCATCCTTCAGTTTGCAACACCCACAATGAGAGTAGTTGCTAGTCATATGGCTTGAGATCGGGTTGACGCTCACAAAATACCACACAATCATTCTTACCATCCACTCCCACATGGAACCTAACCAGGGGAAAATACCTAACACCCATTCTTGACAAAGTAAACCTCTAGATCTTCAGGACCTACCACACTTGCAAAAATACAAAAACATTTAAAATGTGTCGAAAACACAAAAAAAAAAACATTAAAAAATGTCAAATCCAATCTAGACAAAGTCAACGTCTGTCATTTCCATCTTTTTCATAGTCCAACTACGTTGCCTCTATGACTGGACGTAGGAAAAGCCATCATCAATGCCCTAAGGCATTAGGTTAGTCCTTTAGGTTTGTCAAATAAATAATGAAATCATGACTCAATCCTTAGTCAATAATACAAAGTCATTGGCCATGTCGAACTATGAGGTCTCTGCGTGTATAACGTAGGCAAGGCCATCAATCGATGAGCCCCCAAGGCTGCACTAGGTCAGTCCATTAGGGTTCATCACATTCACTATCACACACAACAAATATCTTCAAAGTTAAAGAAATCTTTTTTAGTCAGCCCTATTAGTCAGAGTCTAGTTGAACTACATGGTCTCTGTAGGTACAACGTAGGAAAGGCTTAATAGCCCTTGGGGCCTTATATGTCAGTCCTCTTAGGTTTTTGTCATGTTGGTCATATCACATGGTCATACAATGAACGAATCGAGCACAAGGTCACAAATGATGCACAATCAAACCAATCCAAATCAATGACCAACTTATCAAATCTATCATTTAAGAGTCTTGAAGATGTGTCCTTCTTGACGTCAGACTCTTCTCTATCAACCAATTATTCAAGATATGTCTTTCCCAAATCAACACCAAATTTATCAAGTCAATCACTTAAGAGTCTTCAAGATGTGTCCTTCACGTCATACTCTTTCTTGCCAATTCCAGGGTCTTCAAGATGTGTCGTTTTGATGTCAAACCCTATTATGTCATCTGTTCAAGATGTTTCCTTCCTGAATCCCGACCTTGGAATTAATTAAATATATGACATTTCAATCTTCTTTAGGATGTGTCCTTCCTAAAGGGTGACCAGTCAACCTTGGCAAACAAACAAAGATCTGATACACATGTCTTGACAAACATTTTTCATTTATTTTTCAATGATTTGATATGGCCATGTAACTAGCCACCTTGGCGATGTCCTACGATGGATTTAGAGGAGCGACAATGTTACATGAGCATATCTTTCTTTTTGACTCATTGTATTATCTTTTTTGAAATTGTCATGTAACTAGCCACCTTGACAGTGTCTTATGATAGATTTAGATGAGTGGCAATGTAACATGAGCATATCTTTCTTTTTGACTGACTATCTTATCTTTTTTGAAATTGTCATGTAACTAGCCACCTCGATGATGTCCTATGACAGATTTAGAGGAGCGACAATGTTACATGAGTATATCTTGCTTTTTGACTGAATGTCTTATCTTTTTTAAAATTGTCATGTAACTAGCCACCTCGACGATGTCCTATGACGGATTTAGAGGAGTGACAATGTTACACAGGAATATCTTGCTTATTGTCTTATCTTTTTGAAATTGTCATGTCACTAGCCACCTCAAGGATATCTTGACAAAAGGATTTAGAGGAGCAACGACGTATCATGATGATTGTCTTATCTTTTCAAAGTTGTCATGTCACTAGCCACCTCAAGGATGTCCTAACAACAGGATTTAGAGGAGCAATCACGTTTCATGACACGTTTTGTTTGACTGTTGTTTGTGGATTGTCTTGGTAAAAAGATTGGGCAACTCAACCCTTAGTATGATTTAGGGACATTCCTTATCTATGAATGTCTATTTTCGCAAGTGGATGACCTTGCACACCTTGGTTTATCTCATATCATGGTGTTTGTTATCCATTTGTATCATTTTAATGCCCAATGATGATTAAAATGCAAATGCTTAGTATAAGGACAACAAAGTGATGACATATCTTTCTTTCATGCTAAAAACAATCATCTTCAAGCTAACTAATTTCTTTAGCCACCATTGAACTTCTGGCTATCAAATTACCTGATTGGGACAATTTCCAAATTTTTTTGAATTTTTCAAAAATTTGTCATTTTTCCCAAGGGGGCATACCCTTAGCTATTTCACACCAGGGCACGACCGGGGCATGTTATTCTTTATTTTTTGGCACAAACACCGAAATGACATTATGTCAAAGAGGGGAAAACATTTAGACACTGAAAAATGGCTTAGGCCTGCGACTACATTTTTCATTATTAATTCAAGATACCCGCAAAATGATTAAATGATTTAATTATAATCTAACATCGCATTTCCTCTAAATTAATTAAATAGTTTTAAAATTTTAATTAATTCATTTTCATTATTCTTCTAAATTTGACTAATTAAGTAAATTACATTAATTTACTTTAATTACATCACTAATTAATTGTAATCTTTTCTTTTGATTAATTAAATAAGTTTTCTAAATTTATTTAATTACACCTTTTAAATTAAATCCCTTCTTCTTACTAATTAAATAAGTTTCTTAAATTCATTTAATTACACATTTAATTAATTCATATTCTCCCACATTTAATTAAATAAATGATTGTTCATTTAATTAATTAATTCTATCTTCTCATTTAAAAGTGACTCCATAAATTGAATGTCATTTAATTGATTTTGGAATCACGTACACAAATTCCTCCACAAAGAAAGGAATTAATTTTATAATTAATTCCTCTATTTGAGCACATGTATCTTGCATTTTCAACTAAATATCTCATGCATTTAATTCTCTCCATTCTTGACTAACACTTTCTCTCAGTTCACTCACCTAATTAATTTGTCACCTCCTTTTGACCACACATTCTTTTAGTTACACCTCTTAATCGATCGATCAAATTGGCTAACTATCCAATCAATCTCTCAATAAAATTTGCTAAATATCTAATCAATCTCATCAATCAAGGAAGTTAACTATTCAGTCAGATCCTCACACTCGATCTAGGACATTCAAACAAAAATCAATCTTGACCGTCGAATCTGTGAAGCTTCAATAAGAGAAGCTTTAAATTCCATTCACAGGTAATCACAATCTTCAAAGTTTTGTTGTCAAAATACTTACAAGTTATTATTGCACACTCAAAATCTAAGGGCATTGAGCTTTTTCAAAGAAAAGTGGAGAAGAATAATGGAGAGGATTCAAGCAAGCATGGGATTTGGGTGATATGGTTCTTGTTTATGAATTATTTGTTTGCATTGCATTTCATTATTGATTTTGGGATCTTAGCATAATTATGAAATTTGTGATATCACTCAATGCAATATATCACAATAACCCCCTTCTCTATGCTCTCACAACTAACTCCATCTTAGAATAATACAACTTCAGAATAAAAGCAACAGAATGAAACTACTGATTGTGCATTCAAATGAGAGAGTTGGCTCATCTATTTATACAAAATAATGATACATTGATGCCTAAGGAAGTGGTAAACCAGTTGACACCACTCATCCATGCAAGTTGACTAAGCATATACAAATAAAGTAGCAACATTCTAAGTAAATACTCAGCTTGGTAATCTACAGATTGACCTTCTTGTATGAAAACAATAATTGACTATTTCAAATATGCACATGTTCCAAAGATGAGAATCGAGATGCAAGCAACAAATACTTCTACAAAAAATAGAGTATTCATAATATGGTGCCAAGTTTCAGCAATCTTCCTATTCTTTTGTTGGTGAGTTTATCCAAAGAAACAGTCAATATTTATCAGGAAACACATATTTATGTTGACTTATTCATGGGATATCTAATCGACATTTTAAGGATGAATCAACTCCTTTTAAATAACTCTTAAAACAACTTTGACCAAGCACATCATTTTGTTGTGGTCTTTATCCTTTATTCATGTGTTGCAAACACTACACACAACTTATATTTCTCATGTTTCCTTTTGCATTTAATCTACAAAGATAAATGTGCCTTAATTTCTACTTGAGCGCTATTATATAGTGCACCATATTTCTCATACATCAACCAAAGCATATACTTATATGAATCAACCTTTATACTTTGAATAATATATGTATAAATCAACCTCTAATACTTTGTATAATATCTATACAAACCGGCCTCAAATACTTCTTCTAAGGTTGCACCATAGTCTTGGTTACAACATATCACTTTTATTACTAGTAAATTCATGTGTTTCCCTTTATATATATTCCTAATAGCGCTATAAACTAAAATTCTATCTCATTCAATATGTATCAAAAACGTTCCTATATTTAAGCTTGAGTTTACCTTCTTCATTTATGCGCCTAACACATATAACCAACACTATTTTTTACTATATATAATAAATATATACATGTAATATATGCATATATATGTTTGTGTCTATCATTAATACATATGTATATATATACCATCTTACAAGATTATATATATATGTATCCCCACTAACATTAAGTTCGTTAAATAAACCATTCGATAAAAAAATGTATAACTCATGTTTTCGCCATCTATCAACAATATTATAAATATATATCCATATACATATTACGTTTATATACATATATCATTGTGCTCGTATGGATACTCCATCACGTCACACATACATGTATATCGACATGGGTGTATATATGTATATATGCATATACACATATCATGTTACTATCTCATATCAACCTAAATTCATTCATATCCTTGTCAAAAGGTACACACACACACACACACACACACACACACACACACACACATATATATATATAATTGATTCCCTATGCATGTATGCTCGTGAGTATTTCTACTCATATACAAATATGGATAAATGTAATTATGCTCTCATGCATGAGTTGTAAAACATAGATTTTTGGGACCCTAATGCTACTCTTACACTAAAAGTAGAGAGATAGGGCCAAAAATGCTAATAATTCACTCAAATCAGAATGTATTCAATGTTGTTTAATGTAAATGAACTTAACTAAATGCAATTGACTGATCTAGATGAATGAAAATGAATGTAGAAGTGCAATTACAACTATGTTTGAAAACACATTATGATATGCAAACAATGAATAAAATGGAAGAAATATGCAGAATAGAAGAAGGGATGAATCTGATTGCACCTAGGAAAAGTAGGCTGATTCTGGAATGTTCTAAATGCTAATGAAAATTACTGATTTTTCATAGTGGGACTCATTTGCCTAGTGTGGTGAATTAGTCCTCCTCCTGGTAAAAAACTGTCGGAAGCTAACTTATGTCTGTCGAGATCTGGAATCTGACAAAATTAATATTTTCAGTCCTGAGGTGGGACTCATTCCCCACTAATGGTGAATTGGTCCTCTCCCAAAATTCTAGAAAATTAGAAGACAACTTTGCAACACCAGATCTGGAAATGTCTGCTTGTTAGTTTGCCGAAGTCAGTTCTACAGAAAATGGAAAAATAACCTTATCCAAGCTTCAAGTTAAATTAAGCTGACTTGAAGCACCTATTTGACTTGGAAATCAATCTTCAACACCTAATAACCTATCAAATCTACATACAAAGAGTTGCAAACAAACATGCAATAGGGGAAAAATGATTAGGGTTAGTGAATAGGGGTTTGCCTTGGTCAAACCCCACTTTTGGTAATTAATCCCTTGAAAAGATAATGGAATGAAAGAGAATGATGAATATACAACATGCAAATGTAAATACTCACCAAACCCTTGATAATGCAAGTCTGAAGTAATGGAAATGGCTACTTCGACAAAGTGCTTGAATAGTGCTTGAAAATATGATGTAAAATGCTTGGAATGCTTGAGTGAATAGGTGGATAAGTGAACTTGATGAATGGGGGTTAGAATGAGATGAAAAATGCTTATTTATACTATTCTTGTGCCTTAGTATCCATTGATACCTCATCACAGGCCAACATCAAGTTTCTTTGAAAAAAATATTGAAAGAAAATTTAAAATATTTTGAATTTGGGGCCAATGGGAACTCATTCACCACCCATGGCAAATGGGTCCCACCTAGGACCTATAAACAAGTGTCAGGAAATATGTGGTATTTAATGTTGTTTGTCAGGATAATATGAAAAAATACACTTAATTAAGCATATGAGGGCATAAAGAGACAAAATAAAGCATGAGAAAGTTGTAAATAGAGAAAATATGCCTAGAATAGTGTGAAAGTTTGTTACAAGACTTGACAACACTTCAAAATTTGACTTGTTTAGTTATGAAAAGGTTAGTTTTAGGTGAAATGTATTAAATGGAGTCTAGAAGAATGTAGAAATGTCTTACAACACTTCACAACACCTTCACAAGACGTTGTTCTTTGAATTTTAATACCTAAATAAGCATGTTCAAGTCATGTTACAACATAAAATCAAAGCAACATAGTTCCAACACCATGAAACAAGACCTAAAAGGCCATGAAAATGACAAGGGACCATTTTTCTATGGCACATTTAGCCCCCACTTTAGTGAGAGGATGAGCCTATTTCAAACTCACATTAAAGTATCCATGAACATCGAGGGGAGGGTTCAAATGTACTTATGTAAGGAAGATGGAATAACAACAATCAAGAGGGATGATCAAGCCCCCAGGATGAAGATCCCATGGAAAACTAAACATAAGAACAAAGGAACACACAAGTGTTGGAAAGAATTGGATGAAATTTCTATCGTCAATCCAACTAGTTGTGAAAAGAGATCTAGGCTATATGTTCTTAAAAAGAGAATGTGTACTCACTCTGGGGCCATGAAACTAGTTGTTCACGAGGTGAGAAAGCCCAAAAGGTAAGATACATACGCTAGTTGGTATGCACTCACAAACATAAAAGTGGCTAGGGGAAAATTCATGCCGCTAGGTCGGCTTCCCGCTCAACCATGCCAAAGTTATACCCGTTGATAACTTTAACAAGGTGCCACAAAGAAAAAGAAATGATGAAAAAGACAAAGGTACCACAGTCATGCAAGCTATGTTATGCAAGGTGGAAAAACTAAAAATGTAAAAATGCGAGAGATGTTCAAAGGAGTCTTGTTCAACTTATGCAAGGTCAATCACTTAGGGAACATTGTCCCTAATGTCTCCAAGAGAGGAAAAATCAAAGAATAGTATATTCACAACTTAGGGGATGTAGTGCGTCACATTAGGCCACCAAGAGGAATGTAATATTCTAAGATAGATCACAATTATGAAGGAAATCACACACAATGTCATCCACAAAGTTACAAACGCATCACAAAAATGACAAAGCTACACTAGGAACCAAGAATGCAAATGAATTATGGTAATGTATGCCCCCCACTTTAAAGGAATTGCTACACATCGTTCTATGAGAAATTACTTGAAAGTAGAGAAGAAAGAAAAATCAAAAGGAAAACAAGACATGAGAGCCAACTCAGAAATCCATATGCCAAGTCATATGTTTCGAAAGTTAGGTTGTGTCATGTCAAGGGAAAATGAAAAAAAAGAAAGGAAGCTGCCCCCTAGAAAAGAAAGCACACCAAACACATAAAGGATCTATGGATTTGGGGTTAGTATGTTCGTTACTGCAATGTTTTTATGAAAGAGCTCGAAACTATCATCATTCCCTAAAGCACATAGAACTGGAAGAATGACACAAAGAAAGCGAAAACAAAGGAAAAAGAAAGTTTGTTTTGAGTCAACATGGAAGAGACATTGCGGTCTCAACACCTTGCATTGTCCCCAAGAGGAAAACACAAGAGAAAATTAAATGAAAGTGAAAAATATTTTGGGTCAACATGAAGGAGACATTTTGGTCTCAATGCCTTGCGTCATCCCCAAAAGGAAAACACAAAACAAAAAGACAAGGACCTTTTGGGTCAACATGGAAGAGACATAGGGCATCTCTATACCTTGCATCATCCCCAAATGGAAAACACAAAACAAAAAGAGAAAAAGACAAGGACCTTTTGGGTCAACATGGAAGAGACATAGGGTGTCTCTACGCTTTGCGTCATCCCCAAACGGAAAACAAAAAACAAAAAAGAGAAAAAGACAAGGACCTTTTGGGTCAACATGGAAGAGACATAGGGCATCTCTATGCTTTACGTCATCCCCAAACACAAAACACAAAACAAAAAAGAGAAAAAGACAAAGACCTTTTGGGTCAACATGGAAGAGACATAGGGCATCTCTATGGTTTGTGTCATCCCAAAATAGAAAACACAAAACAAAATAGAAGAATAGATATACAAATTGAAGAAGTGTACAAAGAGAGAATATCAAACACACAATACGAGGGAACACGATACACACAAAAAAGAAAATGAGAAAAGAAAAAAGGATAGTTAGGCGAATGCAAGTCAACCATCTAACAGGTCATCTACCTCCCAATCATTTGCAATGTAATGTGAGGATGGTTGATTTCCCAAAGGAATAACTGCAAGTGTTGAACTAGGATTCATACCAGGTTCTTCACTTGATGAAGAGGATTTATCTTTTAAGATCACTGTGGAGGAAAATAAAGAGTTTAAATTATTATGTATTTCTTCATCTATTTTGGAAATCACCACATCGTCATCATCATCATAAAGATTAATGACAATGGGGGGACGAAGGGTGATTTCTAAAGATGGATGTATCAAAAATTTTGGTTGTTGGATTGTTTCAAGTTGTTACAATTGTTGGATTGGACTATCTTGTGGCAAGTCAAGAGAGGGAGGGTGGTCATCTATCACTTATGTTAAAGGTAAAGATTGATTTTCTTTATCTTCTTCTATGTGAGATTGATGAGCAAGGAGATGATGACGACGCCTACGTTCCCTAGCACCATAGTTCCATTTAATTGTATTTTGGAGTTGCTGAGTTGTAAGAGTGGATTGAGTCATCATAGGTGCTTTTGCTTTCAGAGGAGGAAGAACAAAAGAAACCAAAGAGGATGGATAAACCACTTTCTCTTTGGATTTATACACTTGTTTAATTCGAGGTGGTTGAGTAGGGTTTGATTCAATTTTTCTTGGTCATTTAAACGATAGCTAGGGAGTATCAAGAGGTGATTGTTAAGGAGGTTGTATGGTTTGTTCAATGTCTGACTCAAGTTGAAGCATGGTTTTGTCTATGATAGGATGTGTGGAGGTGGATGGGGATGTGTTTTAGAGAGATAATTCAGCAATATTTTTGGCTTTAAACTTTTGATAAGTTATGTAAAAGAAGTTTCATAAGTTCAGGCCAAAATGCTTCTAATGAAAAGTTACCTTTGGAAGATAAAGGATTAAATCCACTATGATGTATGGTGAATACCTCATTGCCTTGTGGAAACTTTAAACACTTATGAACAACTGATGATACCACTTTCATTGAGCGAAGCCAACGGAGGCCTAGCCACAAATGAAATTGGTCAGATTGTGGAATAATTGAAAATGTTACCTCCAAAGTCTTAGGTCCTTGATAGGGATAGGGTTGGATTGAGACAATCATTGCCTCAATGCTCCAGGTCTCACCTTTGTTAACCCCTTGGTGTCACTTCCTCCACCACTCAACCTGTAGGTCCTATGCTATTTAGGCACCCTTGGTTCCTTGCCAACCCTGCTATCAATTCTAGTTTGCTGCTACCAAGCCAAACTTGGTGTTCTTCCTCTCTCACTCTCCCTATCCCTTAATCCTTTTAAAGACTAGATAAATCTAATGCCTCCTAACTTGCTTACAGGGGTGTGCATAGGCTTCTATGGCTTCAAAACTATCTAGGAAAGGTTCTTGTCCAAGAACAAATTCTCTTCTTTCCATCACTGCCACCAAACCTAGGTTAGGGTTTAGGAAGGGCTTGTAGCCCTTGAGCCCCTTTTAGGCCTCTTCACCCGAGGAAACTGATTGTTGCTCCTACCCTTTAGTAGCTCATGCCAAACTCTCTTCTAATACCCTGGCTCATTTTCCAAGCCCTTGAAGATTTTTAGGTTTTGGAACCCTCTCTATCCGTACACAGGCATAACTCAGGGTTCACCAAAAACTAGGGTTTTATTGGCCATTTTCTTGGTCTGTCTGCTCTTTCCAACCTCCAAACAATCAGACAAGAACTCTGCCTTCTTCCTAACCTCTATGAAGTCTCCTTCAACCACTACACACTTTGCAATATAGAAGATTCATCGCCCCTACCACGTTAGGACTGTGTATTCACTGTCTTTCCCAAACCGGGTATTAAACAACTCGCCTAGGGAAAGATTTTTATCATGATTCCAAAACTCCTACTAACTTCTACAACTAAGATATGTACAGGTAGGGATCTTGGCCACATTCCCATCAAGTCCATACTTCCTGGTGTGGAGGGAATGCAGCCTAAAACCCCATATTTACACAGTTCCAGTCAAAACAGCAATAAGGAGAAAATAGAGAATTTACAAAAATGTAAAGCAACGATGAACTAGATATCTAATTTGCCACAAGAATGATTCAAAATACTTCTCTACATGCTAAACAAACCAACCAATTCCTTTTCTCAATTCATTTTGCAGCTGTCACACGAGAAAGAACAGAAAAATATAACTTTTACAACAAAAATCATTGTTTCTTCCTTATTCTCATGAAAATTTCCAATGTTCAAATCTTCCAACCCTCTCCAAAGGTCGAAAGCTCTCTTTTAAAATGCTTGGAAACAGTTAGGTTTCCTCTTTCGAGCCTAAGAACGGCCAAAAACTTTTTTGTTGTCAAACACAGTGTGTTTTGCAACTTTGGTCAATAGCTTAGGAAACCACCACAAAAAGGATTGCAAAACTTATTCAACTTCACCACTTCTAGCCTAATGAGCAAAGGTCCTCAACCATAAATAAGATGGTCCACAAGACCTTACACAACAAAACTAAACCTTTAATCAAAAACTTCAAAAATAACTTAAACCTTGCCAGGTGCTCCAACTTTGCCAGATGCTCCTGCACCATTCTCCCCCTCTCAGCACAAACACTAAGAAATGGAAAGAGGGATCATTTCCAGGTCAATGCCAAGTTTCTTAAATTGATCTTCTTGTACCCATGTAGCCTTTGAGTTAGGCTTGCTCTTCCACTTGATAAGGTGCTCCATGTATACCTTATTCATTGTAGACTTTTGCACTCTGGACTCCAAGATATGCTCTGCTTGAGGTTTCTCTTGATTAGGTATGGGTACATTACTGATGTCCTTGAAGATTTCATGACTGTTATGAACCTCATCACTGACTTTTCCCTTATACTTGATCAAATCAGCAACGTTGAACACTGGAGAGATGCCCAAATCTGATGGTAACTCCACCTTATATGCATTCTTGCCATATTTTGCCAACACCTTGCATGGAACCACTCTCTTCATCTCTAACTTGGTTGCCATTCCTTTCTGCAATCTAGATTTATTGAGGTGGACCATAACATAATCCCCAACTGCAAATTGTACATCCTTCCTTGATAAATCCACTTTCTCCTTCAACTTTTGGGTTGCTGCTGTAACTGTCCTCTTGACCTACTCCTAGATCTCCTTCATGGTCTGACTGAAGTCTTCTGCATGTCCACTCCTATTCTCCTGAGATCCAAGGTCTTTAAGCTCACAAATTCCTCTTGGGTGCATCCCATACACAACCTCAAAAGGTCTTTTTCCTGTAGTTCTATTGACACTGTCATTATAGGCATACTCAACTTGGGAAATCACCATATCCCATGTTTGTTCATACTCCTTGGTTAAACACCTTAGAAGATTACCTAACACTCTGTTAACCACCTCTGTTTGACCATCGGTCTATGGATGGTATGCTAATCCAAATGACAGATTGGTACCCAATCTTCTCCATAAAGTCTTCCAAAAATGGCTCATGAATTTCACATCCCTGTCTGACACAATGCTCAATGGCAATCCATGGATTCTTACAACTTCCCTGAAGAAGAGATGGGCTATGTAACTTGCATCATGTGTAATCTTGCAAGGGATAAAGTGACTTATCTTGCTAAATCTGTCCACAACTACATAAACACTGTCAAAACCAGTTTTGGTCTTAGGAAGACCTACCACAAAATCCATGCTCACACACTCCCATGGTCTGTTAGGAATGGGTAGGGGTTGATACAAACCAGCATTGCTAGCTCCCCCTTCTGCTTTCATGCAAACTACACACTGCTCCGCATACCTTCTAACATCTCTTGCCAATTTAGGCCAATAATAGAACCTTTGCACTAGTTCTAAAGTCTTATTGATACCAAAATGACCACTAAGACTGCCATTATGTTTCTCTTGAATCAGATTTTCCCTCATTGACCCTCTTGGAACACATAACAAATTACCCTTAAATAACAATCCATTTTGTAGTGTATACTCAGCATATTGACTATGAAAGTGATTTTCAAAATCAGAGCATACCTTGTAGGCTTCTGAGAAATCTTCATCCTCACCATAGAGGTCTTTGAAACTCTCTAATCCAATGCTTTTCAGCTGTATCTCTTGGACTGTCAACAACCTTCTGCTTAATGCATCTGCCACCTTATTCATTTTCCCTTTCTTGTGCTTGATGGTAAAAGTGAAAGCTTGGATGTATTCCATCCATTTCAAATGTCTATTACTCAGCTTCTCTTGGGTGTTAATGTAACTAAGTGCCTGGTTATCAGTGAAGACCACAAACTCTTTGGGCAACAAATAATGCCTCCACTTCCTAAGGGACTGCACTAAAGCATATAACTCAAGATCATAGGTAGAGTACTTTTGCTTGGCTTCATTGAGTTTTTCACTAAAGAAGGCTATAGGCCTACCTTCTTGACTAAGTAACCCCCCTACTGCTACTCCACTTGCATCACACTCCACTGTAAACAACTTATCAAAACTAGGCAATAACAGAATGGGTTGAGTTGCCACTTCTTGTTTCAGTTTTTCAAACCCTGTATCAGCTTCTTGAGTCCACTTAAACTTTGTTTTTAGACCACCTTTAATAGTATCTAGGACTGGTGCACATATGCCACTGAAATTCCTTATGAATTTCCTATAAAACTGAGCTAAACCATGAAAACTCCTTACCTCTGTTGCTGTGGTTGGTGTGGGCCAGTTTAGGATGGCTTCCACCTTGCTTGGATCCATCTTCAACGTTCCTTGGGATACTACAAACCCCAAATACACAAGCTATTGCTTGAAGAACTCACACTTCTCGAGGTTAATTTCCAATTGCTCTTCTTGCAACCTTTTAAGAACCATCTCCACATGCTTCAAATGTTCTTCTGCTGTCTTACTGAAAATCAGTATGTCATCAAGATAGACTACCACAAAAATCCCTATGAAATCCTTAAGCACTTCATTCATTAGTCTCATGAACATGCTAGGGGCATTTGAGAGGCCAAATGGCATCACTTTCCACTCATATAACCCATCATTTGTCTTAAAAGTTGTCTTCCACTCATCACCTTCCTTAATTCTGATTTGATGGTAGCCACTCTTGAGGTCCAACTTAGTGTAATACTGTGCTCCTCCAAGGCAATCCATTAAATCTTCAATTCTAGGTATTGGGAACCTATATCTAATGGTGATCCTATTAATTTCTCTAGAATCAGTACAAAGTCTCCACTTACCTCCTTTCTTAGTTGCCAAAACCATCGGGACTGCACATGGGCTGATGCTCTTTTGAATTAGACCTTGATTCAACAATTCTTCCACTTGCCTAGCCACCTCTTGGTTTTGATCTGGTGTAAGCTTGTATGTTGCTTTGTTAGGTAATGAGGCTCCAGGTATGAAGTCAATTTGATGACTTATTGCTCTCTTTGGTGGTAAATTTGTTGGTGTACCATCACTCACTATGCTCTTGTACTTATCAAGCAATTTTTGAACTGCTTCTAGTAAGACTGTCCTTTCAGCCTTTTCCTCCTCTTTGGGCTGCATCATGATCACATACCCTTCATTCCCTTGGTGTAGATCCTTAATGAACTCCTTGCCACTGCTCAACATGATGTTAGGTACCTTTGACCGTCCCTCATCTTCCTCTAACAGTGACTGCAACTTGAAGGTTCTTCCATCCTTCTTGAATGAGATGGTGTTCTCTTTCCCATCATAAATGGCACTTTTGTCATATTGCCATGGTCTGCCCAGTAGAATATGACATGCATCCATGGGTAATACATCACAAACTAGCTTGTCCTTATATCCTCCAATTGAAAATTTCACTATTACTTGCTCATTAACCAAAACACTCTGCCCTTTATTCAGCCATGTGACCTTGTAGGGGTTAGCATGAGGTACCTTCTACAATTTCAGCTTAGTTGCTGCCTCCTCTGAGATTATATTATCTATAGAACCAGAATCTACAATGACCTTGCATACTTTACCAAGTATTTTGCACCTTACTCTAAAAAAAGCTCTTCTTTGCTTAGGTTCCTCCTTGACTGGTTGTCTGATCAACACTCTGTTAAACATCAGACTCTCTCCAATTTCAGATTCTATATGACTAATCTCAGTTGCCTTAGGACTCATGGTGTCCTCTTGTGCATAGGCCACTCTCTTTTCATTGCTTGAAGAAGAAGCTTTCTCTGGGCATCTATAAGCAGGGTGACCTAGTTGGTTGCAATGGTAACACTTCATGGTGGAAAAGTAAGAGTTACTTCTGCCTACTCCTCTTCCTCTATTTGAACCTCCTTGAGTTCCTCTTCCTCTATTAAATCCTCCTCTTGAAGTTGTTTCACCTCCATGCTTAGTGAGTTTTGATTCTCCTTGGTTTCTTTGGTCACTACCTCTTCCTTGGTAACCACCACGCTGTCCTCTTTGATCTCTTTGATCTATGCCTTTGCCTCTGCCTCTAGAAGATTGATCTTGCCTCCTCTTGTTCCTTTCCTCAATCTTGATAGCCAACTGATAACATTGGTGTACTGTCTTGGGGCTTAGTAAGGCCATTTCCTCTTGGATATTCCACTTCAAACCATTGAGATACCTAGCCACTTTGAGGCTCTCATCCTCTATCACATTAGACCTCATACAAAGCTTTTGAAACTCCTCAGTGTAAGTGCTGACATCTTGGTCTTTCTGCCTTAGGCTTTGCCTCTTCTTGTGCAATTGGATCTCATAATCATCTGACATGTAGGCTTCTTTCACTTTAGCAACCATTCCTTTCCAAGTTGCTATGGGCTATTTTCCTTCTTTCTCCCTTTCAGTTTGAATGAACTTCCACCACGTCAAGGTTGATCCTCTCAACCTTGATTTAGCTACCTTCGCCTTCTAAGCTTCAGTGACTCCATCACACTCAATATGATTCTCCATGCCTTCTATCCAGTCCATGACTAGATCAGGTTCCATCTTTCCACTAAACAATGGTATGCCTTCAAGTGCTTTCCCACTCAAGGCTTTCAATGCCTTCAAGAAAGGCTCCTCCTTCAAAACAGGATTAGGTACAGGGGTCTTATCCTCCTCTGCTATCTCTTCTTCTTTTGGAATTCTTCCCTCAAACTGTGCACTCCTCACTGCTGTCTCAAGTTGAGCTATTCTTTCCCTCAACTGCTTATTGTCTTCCTCTTGCTCTTCAACCATCTTTTCCAGTTTTGCATTGGTCACCATGGTGGAAGAATCACTTGACTCAATGTCTGACATGCAAGATTTCTTTCCCAAATCTTTCACTTGCTCTGATACCAATCTGATAGGGACAGGGTTGGATTGAGACAATCACTGCCTCAATGCTCCGGGTCTCACCTTTGTTAACCCCTTGGTGTCACTTCCTCCACCACTCAACTTGTAGGTCCTACGCTATTTAGGCACCGCTGGTTCCTTGCTAACCCTGCTATCAATTCTAGTTTGCTGCTACCAAGCCAAACTTGGTGTTCTTCCTCTCTCACTCTCCCTAGCCCTTAATCCTTTTAAAGACTAGATAACTCTAATGCCTCCTAACTTGCTTGCAGAGGTGTGCATAGGCTTCTATGGCTTAAAAACTATCTAGGAAAGGTTCTTTTCCAAGCACAAATCCTCTTCTTTCCATCGCTGCCACCAAACCTAGGTTAGGGTTTAGGAAGGGCTTGTAGCCCTTGAGCCCCTTTTAGGCCTCTTCACCTGAGGAAACTGATTTTTTCTCCTACCCTTCAGTAGCTCATGCAAAACTCTCTTCTGACACCCTAGCTGATTTTCCAAGCCCTTGAATATTTTTAGGTTTTGGAACTGTCTCTGTCCATACACAGGCAGAACTCAGGGCTCACCAAAAACTAGGGTTTTATTGGCCATTTTCTTGGTCTGTCTGCTCTTTCCAACCTCCAAACAATCAGACAAGAACTATTCCTTCTTGATAACCCCTATGAAGGCTTCTGAAACCATTGCACACTTTGCAATATAGAAGATTCATCACCCCTTCCATGTTAGGACTGTGTGTTCACTGTCTTTCCCAAACCGGGTATTAAACAACTCGCCTAGGGAAAGATTTTTATCATGATTCCAGAACTCCTACTGACTTCTACATCTAAGATATGTATAGGCAGGGATCCTGGCCAGATTCCCATCAAGTCCATACTTCCTGGTACAAAGGGAATGCAGCCTAAAACCCCATATTTACACAGTTCCAGTCAAAACAACAATAAGGAGAAAAGAGAGAATTTACAAAAATGTAAAGAAATGATGAACTAGCTATCTAATGTGCCACAAGAATGATTCAAAATAATACTCTACATGCTAAAAAAACCAACCAATGCCTTTGCTCAATTCATTTTGCAGCTGTCACACGAGGAAGAACAGAAAAATAGAACTTTTACAACAAAAATCATTGTTTCTTCCTTATTCTCATGAAAACTGCCAATGTTCAAATCTTCCAACCCTCTCCAAAGGTCGAAATCTCTCTTTTACAATGCTTGGAAATAGTTAGGTTTCCTCTTTTGAGCCTAAGAATGGCCAAAAACTTGTTGTTGTCAAACACAGTGTGTTTTGCAACTTTGGTCAATAGCTTAGGAAACCACCACAAAAAGGATTGCAAAACTTATTCAACTTCACCACTTCTAGCCTAATGAGCAAAGGTCCTCAACCATAAATAAGATGGTCCACAAGACCTTACACAACAAAACTAAACCTTTAATCAAAAACTTCAGAAACAACTTAAACCTTGCCAGGTGCTCCAACTTTGCCAGGTGCTCCTGCACCAGTCCTATTTATAAAGGTATCATGATCAATCGAATCGTAGGGAATGCGAAACTAGTATGTGTCTTGATCCATTCATTTGGTTTATTATAATCATCTTGATATAGCTCATGTAATATAAGAAACTCTTTTGTGATCACGTTCTTGCCACAAGTGGGATCTATTAATATCCCATTAGTGGGCTTATCATAGATTCTGCCAGCTATGTAGAGAGGACCATCAGGAAGTTTTTGTAATATGTATTTAGTAGAAAAAGTGATATCAAGAGATTCAGTGGTTTGGCCCTTATGAGGGATAACGTCTATCGTAGCCACAAGGTTATCCATAGGACTAACTTGGGTAACTGTAGGAGTTGTATCATGTTGTTCATGATTTGTATCAACAATCACTACATCATGTTTGGAAGGTTCAATAGCCTTGAAAAATGAAGTAGTGTGTTTAGGCATAGGATTGGTGAAAAATTGTAAATTCTGGTTGGGGGGTGCAACAAACTTAGTGCCTTGATCATTAACACCCTTAATGGACAAATGGCCTAACTCAATGAGTTCTTGAACTAAATGTTTTAGATGCTTCCAATGTTCAATGTCATGTCCATTTTGGCAATGAAAATGACAATAAGCATTAGGTTTGAATGTGGGTGGTAATGGTTGGTTTGGATCAAGTGGTCTAATAGGTGGCAAAGTGATCATGTGTTTTTGAAGTAATTGGTTCATTGTATTATGGAGGGTGTCGGGAAGGGGAGTAAATTTTTTGTTGGGGTCCCCATAATGATAAGGCACCACTGCCTTCACAGCTGCCACTTGATTTTGATTTTGTTGGGTTGGTTGTGGTTGTTGTTGAGGAGGTAGATTAAATTGTAAAAATCCTCTATTTGGTCTGTGAAAGGTTTGATTGTTATTGTTGTTATTGTTGTGTTTAGGCTTGTTAGCTCAGTGAGAAGTAGATTTTGAATCATGAATTGAAACCGAGTTATGATATTCAAACAAGGTTGTGCATAAATGCATAAACGAAGGGAATTTCATCATTGTTAGCTTGTTCTAAAGATTTTTGTGCATGTTTTTGATAAACATCTTTTGCAAATGCGCATTAGGAATCTTGACATCTATTTGGGCATACAAGCATTGGAATCGTGAGATAAAATCCATGACTTTTTCATCTGTATTTTGTCTACATCACATGAGGTCATCCATTGTTTTCTTAGGGGTCATATGAGCTTGGAAGTTACTTATGAAAGCATCCATATGTTCATTGAAGGAGCAGATGGAATGATTAAGCAAGTTGGAAAACCACTCTAATGCAGTATCTTTCAAGGTTCACAGAAAAAGCTTGGCTAAAAGTCTCTCATCAAGGAAATAATCACTACATAAAGTTGTGTAAGCATTAACATGGTTGATAGGGTCTCCTTTCCTTTGTATTTCTCAAACTGAGGCATTTCTATCCCTTGTGGCATCGGGTTACGTAAGCTTGTTAATGATAAAGGACTACTATAGAAATGATATGTGGGTGAAGTGGATTGACCTTGACTAATATAGAAAAATCTTGGCTAAAAGTCTCTTATCAAGGAAATAATCACTACATAAAGTTGTGTAAGCATTAACATGGTTGATAGGGTCTCCTTTCCTTTGTATTTCTCAAACTGAGGCATTTCTATCCCTTGTGGCATCGGGTTACGTAAGATTGTTAATGATAAAGGACTACTATAGAAATGATATGTGGGTGAAGTGGATTGACCTTGACTAATGTTGGATAATTGATGTTGCATGGAAGAAATGGTAGTAAGGAGTTGTGTAAGAATGGGATCGAGGTATGTAGGTTGAGATGGAAGAGAAAATGGTGATGGAGTGTAAGGGATGTTAGGTGAAGTGAAAGGAATACTAAGGGGTGTGAAGGTGGTGGAAGGGACGTGTGATGCCACAAGAGAGGTAGGAATGTTGGGTGGAATTGCAAAGGAAGGAGCTATATAACTAACCTGTTGCATAGTTGTAGTGACTTGTGGATTGGTATAAGTTGGTATAGAAGCTATGGTTGAAGGGGGAGGAATTGAAGGTCTTCCTTGGCTTACAAGAATTTTTTTGGATTGGTTATTGGAAGAGGCATGTTTATTGTAAATCTCAGCAATTTTCTTCATCACTTTCAAATAAATGATGAAGATTATCAATGGTAGGTATGGCAGTTTGGGAAATGTTTTCAAGTGTCAAGTCTTGTTGTAAATGTGCAAATTATTCATGAAGACTAATGACCTTTTCTTGTGAAAGAGAATTTTTTTGGTTTTCAAGATTCATTTGATGGAAAGGTGAAGGCATGGAAGTGGTATTATCAGGGCCTAATGAACCATTGTCCATACTAGGAGTAGGAGCTCGTGAGATCCCAAGGTCCACAACGAAAGTGCTATCGTGGGAGGCCATGAATCTAGAACTTCTTCTCACTGAAGTATTATCAACGGGACACCAAACACTCATACAAGTACCACAAAGGATGGGTGAATGAAAATGCAAGCTAATCTAAGAGCTCTAAAATACAAATAACAGAGATTCTACTAACTGTAATAGAGCAAAAACTACAAAAAATAGAAATGTAGGAAAATGCCAGAAAAATGCTAGAAATGTTGATAAAAAAGTGCAGAGGGACTGATTCACCCTGTGTGGCAAATGAGTCCCAGGATGAATTTTTTTTTGTGTTTTTCAGAATTTTTAAGATGATTTAAATGCTCTACGCAATGCAAATACAGATGCAGAATGCAGATTTTTACTTTTTTCAATGAGATGTTTAATGCAAAAATGAAATCTATATGAAGTTTTCACTAATGCAAAATAAGAATTCCTAGAATGCAAAAGCAAATCAATGTCCGAATTCAATGCTAACGGAAAATGGAAACTAAGATGCAAGATGTGAATGAAATTAGGAATGCAAAGTGTTGGGTTCACCAAAATGAAACATAGATTTTTGGGACCCTAATGCTACTCTTACACTTCTAGGGTTTTTAACCTAAAAGGAGAGAGATAGGGCCAAAAATGCTAATGATTCACTCAAATCAGGATGTATTCAATGTTGTTTAATGTAAATGATCTTAACTAAATGCAATTGACTGATCTAGATGAATGAAAATGAATGTAGAAGTGCAATTACAACTATGTTTAAAAACACATGATATGCAAACAATGAAGAAAATGGAAGAAATATGCATAAAAAAAGAAGGGATGAATCTGAGTGCACCTAGGCAACGTAGGATGATTCTAGAATGTTTTGAGTGTCGATGAAAATTATTGATTTTTCATAGTGGGACTCATTCGCCCAGGGTAGCAAATTAGTCTTCTTGTTGGTGAAAAACTTTTGAAAGTTGATTTCTATCTGTCGGGATCTGGAATTTGACAAAAATTCACATTTTTAGTCCTAAGATGGGACTCATTCACCACTGATGGTGAATTAGTCCTCTCCTAAAATTTTGGAAAATCAAAAGATAACTCTGCAACACCAGATTTGGAAATGTCTGCTTGTCAGGTTGCCGAAGTCAATTCTGCAGAAAATAGACAAATAACCTTCTCCAAGCTTGAAGTTGACTTAAGTTGACTTGGAAATCAATCTTCAACACCTAATAACCTATCAAATATGCATACAAAGAGCTGCAAACAAACATGCAATAGGGGAAAAATGATTAAGGTTAGTGAATAGGGGTTTTCCTTGGTCAAACCCCACTTTTGGTAATTAAACCCTTGAAATGATAATGAAATGAAAGAGAATGATGAATACACAACATGCAAATGTAAATACTCACCAAACCCTTGATAATGCAAGTCTGAAGTAATGTCAATGGTTGCTTCAAAGTGCTTGAATAGTGCTTGAAAAGATGATGTAAAATGCTTGGAATGCTTGAGTGAATAGGTGGATAAGTTAACTTGATGAATGGGGGTTAGAATGAGATGAAAAATGCCTATTTATACTATTCTTGTGCCTTAGTATCCATTCATACCTCATCACAGGCCGACATCAAGTGTCTTTGAATAAAATCCTGAAAGAAATTTAAAATATTTTGAATTTGGGGCCAAGGGGGACTCATTTGCCACCCATGGTGAATGGGTCCCACCTAGGACCTAAAAACAAGTGTCAGGAAATATGTGGTATTTAATGTTGTTTGTCAGGATAATATGCAAAATACACTTAATTAAGCATATGAGGGCATAAAGAGACAAAATAAAGCATGAGAAAGGTGCAAATAGAGAAAATATGCCTAGAAAAGTGTGAAAGTTTATTACAAGACTTTACAACACTTCAAAATAGGACTTGTTTAGTGATGAAAAGGTGATTTTTTGGTGAAATGTATTAAATGGAGTCTAGAAGAATGTAGAAGTGTCTTACAACACTTCACAAGATGTTGTTCTTTGAATTTTAATACCTAAATAAGCATGTTCAAGCCATGTTATAACATAAAATCAAATCAACATAGTTCCAATAGCATGAAACAAGACCTAAAAGGCCATGAAAATGACAAGGACCATTTTTCTATGACACAAGTCATTATACATATACATATCTACATGTATACTTTTAATGTTCATATGAATCGACATAAAGACAACTTATTTCACAAAGCCCAAGACTCAAAGATTCAATCACGACAACTTGATCGAACAATCAAAGTATAAAAGACATTGCTTAGGAATTTATCACAAACCATGAATACTCCTAATAGAAATCATGATCCTGTCTAATGCAAACACAACATGTCTAAAGGATCACTTACCAATTCCCAACACTATAACTAGACTCAACCATTCTACTGTGTGTGTGTGTGTAAGCTTAGTTAGGTTTCATTTAGGGTTACCCGACCAATCACTTCTCTTGAGTGATACTTCCCCTTCCTTTTGGAGGATTGAACTTGTCCCTGCAACTAGCTTAGCACATTTGCAATGGTAGTTAGACGTTCATAATAAATCCACATGCATCTTAAAAAAATAGCATATTCATATAGCAATACATATTCTTCATCAAAGTAAACATAATTCCTCTTCCAAAGCAATAATATCTTAATACCTATTTTAGTATTTCATTGCTTTACCAAACATATCAAAATCATGATTGCATTTATCCTCCTATAATTTTACCTGTGAAGGTAAAAGTAACTCAATAACAACAAGATGGGGTGTGATAGTGGAGAAAGATTAAAAATAGCAAACTAACTCCAAAATGCAATCTACAAATTGCATCTAATAGATTAATCTCAATTATGATGGAACCAAAAATTAAAATGCAGATTTGAGAAAGGGATAATGATGTGTACTAGTCACCAAAAGTGATTTTTCAAAGCTTAATGAGGACTCATTCGCCCTATGGTGAATGGGTCCTAGCTAGGGCTCTATAAAAATAGTTTCTTAGTTCTCTTATGTTGTGTCTGCACTCCTAGATCTCCAATTTTCACAGTCAGACAACTAAAAATAAATCCTGTAGGTGAGTTTTTGTGAAATTGCAAGAATGATGACAAAAAATGCAAATTTGAAAACTTTGCAATTTTTCTCTTCAAGAGTTCTTCCACCTAAAATCTGCAAACACAAATCAAGAGGGAAAAATGTTTTGTTGTTGGTGAATTGGGGGGGGTTTGCCTTGGTCAAACCCCATTTTGGTAATTAAACCTAGTAATGAAATGAAATAGCATGAAAGGAATGTTGTATTTTCAAGCCTATGTCACAACTCACCAAACCCTTGTTTGAACCTTGGAATGTAGATATGCAACTAGCATTAAATGACTTCAATGGATGTGGATCTTGATCTTGAAACTTGATTTGAAATAATTCCTTTGAATGCCTGAATGGATCTTGAACACTACATCAATATATTAGCTCAAATAACATGCATGATGTAAGAAGACTTTGACACATGATAATGGATCTTGATTGCTACAATAAAACTTCAATAAATCTTCTCTTGAATGCCTTGAAATTCTTTTGAAATACTCTTGAAAGTGCTCACTTGAATACTCTTGATCTCATGAAAATCTTCTAGGATGAAACATAGTGAAATGACCTCTTATTTATACATATGTTAACATTAATTCCCAAAATTTGAATAACATAAGCTGACATGTGAATACACATTTGAAATAATTGAAATACCACCTAAAACAAAGTAAAACTTTAGGTCATAGGCCTAAGTGAGGACCCATTCACCCTTGGGCTAATGGGTCCTAGGTTACTTACCTAGGACACACATTCTCCAATGATAAATGTTATGTTATGGCATTAATGAATGTCAGGTTTTCCTCTTCAAAAATTGCAATTAATTAGGCTTGGATTTGAATTAAAGGGGCCAATTAAGGAAAATTAATCTCAATTAATTAATAAAGCCCTAGATGAGTGTGAAAGTGTAAAGATACACTTTACAACACCACATTAAGGCACAATTAAGTCCATTTTATTTAATAGGGCCCTAAAATTAATGTGAATATGTAAAATACTTATTACAACACTAAATTAGGACATATTTTAGCTCATTTTATTATTAATTATTCCCCAAATTAAGTGTAAAAAAGGGATAATTTTTCCTACACTACATATTGTAATCATTTATGATATATATATAGTGAGTTAATCCACACCACACAGTTTTTCCCTTTCAAGGGTTTTCTACGTAAAATATGGTTTTCATCTATTGATGGTTGTGGTGCATGCTTTATGTTGTTTCTTTCCATTTCTAAAAGTTTAATGAGATGTTTTGTAGTGTACTTTTAAGTTATTGAATTTCAGGGAATACTGATTCACCCCCCTCTCAGTATTTTGGGTGTTCAAGACATAGTAGCCCACCAGGGGCCTAAATCTCCATCGGGGCACTATGTCACTTGGCATGAACACCAACAACATTAACGTTGAGGTTCAAATCTGTGAGCACATTGGATCAGTGAGGGAACAAGGCCCACAATCACAATAGTCTAGTAGGGATTTGAACCTTGGTGGCCACAACAACAACACAACCACTTAACCATCACACTATGAGATTAACCCAAGGTGTTAATAAATAATTATATAATTGAATTTTATAGTCAATATGTTGAGATGAGAAGCCTACAACATTTACAAATATTACACATTCATTGTGCTCGTTATATTCAAACAATTTTAAAACTTAAATTTTTTTGAAATATTTTGATAAAAAAAAAATGTGTCCAAATGTATTGAACCTATTTTAATTCTATTATGTGATTGGTTGGTTTTTAACATCTAAAAAATATCAATTGCATGAATACCTCAAGAAATCAAATAACTCCACTCTTTACTATGCTATAGTCAAATTAAATAGGAGAAAGATTATATGAATATTGCATAATTGACTAATCATACTATACATATCAATTATTTAATATAATTGTACAAGTTTGCTTTTAAGATATATTTGAGAAAAACATATTTGAACATTCAAAAATTAATATTTACAACAATAAAAGGAAATAATGATTTTTGATTAGGTAGTAGCAATGGGAATTTATATTTTTTTAGAGTGTTGTTATGGTAGGCTCTAGTGGATTAGTCCATCTATAAAATGATAGTCACCTTCCACTTTGAGAATCATGGATTGCATAGCAACTCGTATGTGTCACAGTATGAATTTTGGAAGTAGAAGTATTATTAAATGTTGCTAATGGTTAGTTAATGTCATTGTAATATATTTAAAAATTTACTGATAAATATTTTCTAATCCATTTGCCAATGAAAAACTAGTGCACAATGAAGAAATGGGATTTTGCACATAATGATTAATTGGAGGACAACATAGATCAAACTTGAAATTAAATTTTAAAAAGGATGGATGCATCATGAAATCAAATTAAGTTCAATTTTGTGCTATAATTTCAAACTGGGTTAATAAATATACAAATTGGTGATTGAAATTGCTTTCTAGATATGTATGAAAGCACCATCAAACTAGATTAATTGAATATGCCAACTCTTAGTGCATAAACATGCCACTTGTATGTTAGGTACTACATATGGCTCATTTTGATATTAAAATAGGTATTACCCATTATATATATTAGTTAAAGATAATAAATATTTTATTACATTTCAAATGATTTATGCAAATTAGGTCAAATTATGTACATAAAATCGTATATGCTTGTTCCAAGTTGTCTAATATGAATTTGCATTATCTCATACAAAATTAATTGCTAGAAATTTGAGCTTCTTTGGACAATTATTTGTTATTGTTATACATGGACTCTATAGCATTTGTGTTAAATATGATTAGAATGTTTTTATTGATTCTTGAAGGTTATTATAGGTGTATTGAGAATGAGCATATATGGAGATAGGTAATGAGTAAAGGAACGAGTCCAACATCACACAAGATTATAGCATTATCTCTTTCTAATTATTTTAAGACATTCTCTCAAAAACAAAAACAAAAACTAAAGGAAAATCATACAAGCATGCAAATTTCACCATAAGAAAAACACTTACAAAATGATTTTTTTCTCGATATTTATTAATGGTGATCTTAATGAACTATAATAGGAGCTAAAGTGTTACATTTTTTAATAACATTTAATTAAATTGTAAGAATTAATGCTTCTTTTTTCCTTTTCAATAAATTATAATACTTGAATATGGCATTGGATTCTTGTCTTTTTATGAATAAGTGTCTCTATTACTATTAAGAGGAAATCATATTACACACATTCAAAAAAAAGATGAGTGAAGAGATCACATTTTGAAGTCCAAACGAGACCAAGTTTAAAACAAAATATAAAAACAAATCCTCTACATGACAAGAGCTATACCACTAGGGGTCAATGGGGTGGTCTTTGTTATCTAGTTTTCTCATACTTTAGTGGGTATAGTAAAATTAGCTAAATGTGACATCAAATCCATCTTAATCATGACTTTATTAGAAAAATCATATGAGAGATTCAAATATAAGTGTACACTATTTTTTATTTTTTTTAACATACCTTAATGTGTATGGACTTAAAACATAGTGAAGATTGTGCATCAATAAATTTATATACTATCTATTAAAATATGTAATTATTGTGATGCGGTATTTGAATTATTTTTGTTAATATGATAGTGAATTAAAAAATAATGAAATAAAAATTAACGTTAACTACTTTTACAATAAAACATAAAATTGTTTTTGATAATATAAGAAGGGAAGGGCCTTGATCCCAAGGAACAAGCAAATCAAAAAAGGAAACCAAGGTGGTAAATAGCACCACCAGCCACACCAAAAAATAGCAAGATATTGGCTCGTAGGCCCAGATTTAACATCAAAGCTATAGTCTAGCCCATAATTATCAAAGTTTAATCTACGCAGACCGTTGATTAAATCCACAGTGTACCAGGTGGTATTCCACCAGATCTTAAAGATAATATATGAACAGTCCTAGATATTGAAATAAAAGAAAAAAAAACATCAAAAGCGAGGAAAGTAGTAGCCCAAGCCATTAGCTAGCCAATCAGGTCCCTCAGTATCATATAACAGCTTGAGGGAATCCACCTTTCCTTGCTTTAGTTTTTTGCTAATATTTGCTTCACCCGAGGACGCACCCAACATCATGCATCTCATCAGCCTATTGGAGAATCTCATTAGGGTCACCGATGCCTTTTCCATGTCCTCAAATTGGACCTGCAAGAAAGTTAGTCTGGTTTTAAGAAAATCAATACTTAGATCATCAGAATTATTCTCCCGACTAGAGAGCCCTTCCTCCTCAACTTGCTCCTCCTCTTCCTCATCTTTTTCTTCCTCCAAATCATCAACCCCCATATCGTAGGTCGTATTCTCAAAGTCAAAATCCTCATCATCCTCATCATCCTGAGCCTCAAATTCCTCATAGCCCGATATATCCTCCACATTAACATAAAATTGTTAATTATTCCACATAAGGCAATAACATATTAAAAAAGTAATTATCATTCCTATTTCTCACAAGTTTAATGTTAGAAAATATTTTTGAAACTTAATGAAAATAAAGTGAATTCATTTGTTTATTCTATTGAATGAGACGTCTTATTTGGATTGATTGCTATAGTATCCATGTTATAACAATGACTAGAATTATAAGAATAGTCACAAAACAACTACTACCTACCATTGTATATGTTTGGAGTAGACATAATAATAAGTGAATTTCTAGTTTATTTAGTCAATATTGTTGCAATATGTTTGAAAATTTACCAAAAAATATTGCTTTCTAATCCCCTAACCAATGATAAGCTAGTGTATGAAGGAAGAAAGAGAGTTTGCATAGAATGGTTAGTTGGAAGGAGACGGCATGGGCCTAATTTGAATTTTGTGCTAAGATTTCAAACTAGGAATACAAAAGGTAAATAGAGGATTATAACTAGTTTCTAGAAATATTTGAATGTGAAATCAAACTAGTTCCATGGAATATGTCAATTCTTAGCACATAAACACGTCACTTATACACTGATTATTACATAACTTAGGCTAACATCTAGTAAAAGTGAGTTCAAAATGAAGGAAAAAATTCTAAGCATACAAATTTGTTCATTAAATTAATATTTTTCGTCTTCAATCAACAATGAAGTAGCTCATTTTTTCTAGAAATTTAGTGTTAGCTTATACAATTAGATATAGATGCCTAGTTTTCAACCAAATATAAAGAATATCTCATTATAATCCCTTTGAAAAAATGATTTGTTTTATAATATAAATTTTATGTTGAACATTTGTGTAGTTAAAAATAGAAACTAGAATTATAAAATTGTGATTTTATATGAATGATAGTGTATGAATCAGTATCATACATTATATATTTGTACCATGCATATTGTGGCACCAAGCAAAAAAAATGTGAAATTGAGTATACCTGAATTGAATTGAAGGATTCTAAATAGGATAGTGGACATGAACTCCATGCTCATAGGAATGAATCTACAACTTAGATTATTTTGTTATTAGAACTCTCTCAATGAACACCTCCTAATGTAGGTAAATCATTGGCAATTGGTCACAAACATACTCAATATTAATGATGGAACACAAATTGGAAGATCTTTGGTCCACATAAGAAAATCCTTCAGAGAATTCAACAAAGGATGCCAAAACATATAATAAGGACATTATTTTTCTCACAAAGGATGCTTGGTAGGGAACACTAACTTCAATGTAGATGACTATAGTGGATACCAAAATCATTGAAATTTGATTAGTAGTTAGTGATATCTATTGGGTTGTAGGAACTTGCAAAGGATGTTAGATGGTACAATCAACACATTGTGCCAATTTTATAAATGATTTAATAATGGTTTATGACAATATGAAGGCACAATTAATATGGATGGGAATAAGAGCTTGAAATTGTTTAAAGGACAACTTTATAGAAATATAAAAAATTATATAAAAACTATGTACAAAAATGTGTAAGACATAAATAAAGAACTCAAGCTATGAAATTTAAACCCTTATTCTAAACCTAATTGCAACTTAAATAGATTGAGCTTAAAGACCATGTATAAAATAAGAAATAAACTAGGAGTCTCTCACTTATGATCCCTTTGGTGCACCAATTGGCAATTGTAGTCAAAGTAGATTTGTGATTGAGAGAGGATGTAAGACACTCAAATTGGTAGCATAACATTGCATTCAAATATTTCTTGAAAATATCTCGTATTATGAGCTATTTATAGTATAGGATGATGGAGAATCAAGAGTTGAGAATTGATAAGGGAGATCAATGGAGGAGGTTGATTGAGAGGATTGGATGCTTAAGAAGCCTCCAAGTGGAACTTTTTGATTAGTGCACATGAGAAGGTCTATGATCCAAGGGATTTTAAAAGCTAAGACTTCCTTGGAGAAAATGAAGGGTGAGGATTAGGAAGTCCCTTTTTGGAGTTTTGGAAGGTTTAGGATTTTCTTGGAGAAAACAAGGGGCGGGGATTTAAAAAGTGATCTTTTGGAAATCCAAAAGTCCTTTCTTGGAGATCCAAAAAGTCCTTTTCTTAAAGTCATGTGCAATCTTGAGCCTTCGACAAAATTGTCTTGATTAATGATGATTTAGATTTTCCAAATGATTCACTAGATTAAATAATTGATTTTAGTCAACTAATGATTTGAGAGGAAAGAAAATAGGAATTAAGTAAATAGGCTATATTTGTATTAATTTATTTGGAGTGGGAATGATGGGAATGGTAAAATTAAATTAATAAATGTAAAATTTATTTATTTAAGGTTGGATTTTAGGAAAGGGGTGGATTGATTGATTAAATAAATAAATCATCACGATTTATTTAATAACAAAGGAAGATTTGGTTAATTAATTAAATAAATTTATTTAACATTGATGGAATTTATTGGGATAATTAATTAAAAATAATAATTATTTAACTAACTTAGAATATGGTGATGTGAAAGGAATTAGTGGCAATAGAAATTTTGAGAGACAATTTGAGGTTGCTCTCTCTCTATCTCTCTCTTTCTCTCTCTCTCTCTCTCTCTCTGAGATTTCATTGCAATTGCAAGAAACAATGTCATTTCAAAAAATATAGTGATTTCATGATGAAAAAGGTGGTGATATGGATGAGTTGATTGGAAAAAATGTAGTGATTTTAGGATGAAAAAGGTGGTGATACAATTGAGCTGGTTGGAAAAAAATCATGTTCGTAAGATGAAGTGATGATGCCTGCTCAAGAGATCACTCGAGAAAAAAGAGTGTGGGTGATCTCTCAAGAGGAGAAATAGAGAAACACGATTTTTATTTGTATTTTATGATTAACTGATGTGATGCAATGATTATAATGCTCATGAATATATATGATGATGCATCTGCTTATAGATGATGGATACATGATGTATTATGGATGATGATGTAATGATTATTATGTAATAATAATTATATGGTGATGTAAATGGATATATTAGATGATGCATGTGATGATATCATATAGTGTGGTTATGTTTGTTCATGAAATAATTAGGTATAAAATGACGATGATAAAATAATTAGCTAATTAACTAATCGTTTTCACAATCAAAATCATGATTAAAAAATATTTGTGAGATAAAATGATATGGATAATAAAAATTTATATGACAAATGATGAGATTTTGAAAGTGGATATTATGTTGACATATGGTGAGCACCTATTTTGATATAACATTAGATGTTATACACCACAACATAGAGACCAAGGTGACAATGTCTATCCTACATTAAAAAACTCAATCACAAGCATATCAAACAAAAAGGATTCCCTAGCACATTGCAAGACATTTGTATACCAATCAAGACACATAATCCGTTCCACTTGCTGCTCTTTTAGATCAAGAACCTACCAAATTCTTTAGAGCTTCTCAAATGCTAGGGCTCAAAGTGTTTAGCAAGTATGGGTGTAGTAAAAAACAAAGGCTGAACTATGTTGTGATAGAAGACCACATGATGACATCTCACGATGTATATTTTTTTTCAAGCTATCAACTTCATACTATCACACTATTGTCTTGAACTATGTAGCTTAGCATTGAGGGTGGGCCCTACATAGAAAATGCAATGAATCATGAAGGTTACGTGGCACTACCATGTAATGTTTCAAGGTTGTCAAATTGGTAGGTACATTATGATGTGTTATTAGTCCTAGTTGTCATGGTGGGTCCTTCTTGAATGTTGTAATAATTTTAGGACATTTATTGGATCAACATTTTGTGGGGTATATGAATGTTATGAGCTTGAAAAATTTATATTGTCCTCGTTAATTTAAAAGGATAGCTTATCTCTTCTTGGAGATAAGGTATTTATTTATACGTTAGGGTTCCACATGGTGACACCATGCTCTTCATATAATATGCTAGTGTGATAGCTTTTTTTGGGTGTCATTGGCCAAATTTTACCATACCAAAAATATCGAGGCCCACTTATGGACCATAACACTTGGTGGAAATTTTAACAAATCTCTCTATAATGCAAAGGATCCATAATTGAGGTGCTTGCGATAATAATTGTAGGTATCTACCAAGACAAATATTGAAAGGGAGCCCACTTTTCTTTCAATGACACTATGTAGGTATAATTACTAGAAGGATCTTAAGATTGCACCAAGCATCAAAATGTGTAGATTTTGTGAGTTTGTTCCATTCTCTATCGATCATCATGATTGAAATTTTCCAACTTAGAGGGATTGTTTAGGGCAATTAGATGTAGGGTGTTATCTTTCTAAGGCAATGCCTTCCCCACTAGAAAGGAGGAGAGGGGAACTAGCTAGTTGTCTTTGTGGAAGAAAAGTTTTTAGATTTAGTCAAATAATTGAACTCTTTGTAATTGTGTTAGTTGGTCTAACAACTGTCTAATTTGTAGTTTGATTTGTCAAATTTGATAACTCAACGTAAGGTTATTTGAAGCCTCATTCTGAAATTTGTATTGGTCAAAGTTTAAGTTCGGTTTTCCAAGATGTTTAATGGTCTTTTATTTTGTCTAGCCCAACTTTTTGATGTAATTTTCTAGCTTATTGGAACATTTTAAGTTGTGCACATAAGTCTTGCTTTTTTGAGCCATGGATGTTTGTACAACGCTTTGTGTTGTAATGTTTCCTCTTTTGGTATAGTTTCTCATTGCAGTTTTTTAACTGCTCTTTATTCTTTGTAAATGCATTTCCTCAATACAAAAAAAAATTGTGTTAGTTGGCCCTTTACATTTGTTGTAAACAAAAAATGATATATATGATTATCTTTCTTAGATATTGTCTATTTATGTGTGCTTCTATGATGTCATTGCTAATCATTTGATCAATGTTTTGTAAGTTAGTTTATTTCTTGAATTTTTATATTTTTTGATATTGAAATCATGCATGATCATGCCCTTTTCTCTTGAAATTATTCTCTTTTTAAAATAAATGATCTCTATGCAAAGTTTGATGTTAAAACTCTTTTAGCAAATTGCTTAGTAGGTTTTGTTTTGTTTTCAAATAAATTCTTCTCTTTTCCTTTTATAGATTAATAAATATGTTGAAAATCATACAAATAGTCAACTTCTAAAATCTCAGAGGTTGTCTTACACATTAGGTCATATATTTACAATATTTTCCATGTTAGTATATAGGTGTATGAGAATACAAATTTAATATCAATAGTATATAAGGTCAAAATTCATGAATGAGAACACTATCTACAAGTATGTGGTTATGATCAATCCCTTCCACTTCACTTCTCCCCTCAAGTTGGACAACAAGGCTATGTCAAGCATGATCTCTCCTTTGATGTGATTCTTTCAACTCTCACCCTTTGTATACCCCTCCAAAACTTGTGGTTCAATTTATCCCCCTTGGTGATGAAATCCAAGGGAAAGCCCGCTAAGAGGAAAGAATAACATGTGCTTTGGATTCCCAAGATTTCCTTGCAACACAAGAGAATATCATAGAAAACTTATCTTCTTGTAAATAAAACAAAACTAAAGAGAATAATAAGGTATTTTTATCGCCAATATCACCTTTTGATTCGAGAAGAGATCATACACACTTGAAATTTCATAAGTAAATTCCACGAGGGTTCATTCCATTAGCATAAAAGTGTGCAACTAAGCTAGTGGAAAAAGGTGGGTCCTTGGATAAGTGAAAGGTGCACCAAAACAAGTTAGTAGTTTTCACAAGTGTCACAAATTGGTGACAAACATAATGTTAACACCAACAAGTTGTAAACAATGATTAGTTAAAAGAATAAAACCTAAGAAAAATGATGAAGTTTTAAAACGAAATGCATGCACTGACACATAAATACAAATTTTAATTTATGATAATGTAGATGTTATCTCTTAAAATTTGCACCCTGACTGAGTTATGAAACTCAGTAAGCTAGAGAAACATGGGAACTTTTCTAGGTTGTGTGTTTAATCAGAAATAAAATACCCCCCTCAACTAACTTGGTCAGTTCTTTGATCATTAAAGGTTAAAGCTTTGGGTTTAAAGGTCTTTGCTTTTTCCTAACAGTCTTGGCATCAAGTTTTAACTCAATTGTGTGTTGTGCAATATGAGGGTCAAAACCTTTTAAATCAGAATATTGCCGAGCAAAAACGTCATGATACTCTTGGCATAAAGCAATAAAAAAATTTCTATCTTCAGCTGAGCAGATTTTTCCTAACTTCAGAAGCTTACCTTTAAAGATTTCAACTTCTTCATAATGGTCTTCTTTCACTTGAATGTTGACCTTATTCTTCTTAAGTTGATCATCAGTATTGAATATGGACTCCAAGGTAACTAAACCTTTGGGAAGTTTGTTTGTCTTCAGCTGTATAATCTGATCTTCGTACTGTTGCTTAAGTTTATCTTGACTTGCTATAGAAAACTGATCTTCCTCAAGCAGAAAAGCTAAAATCTGCTCATCACTATCAAATACCTGCCAGTTGATGTTGTTATCAAGAATTGATGGCCTGACTACAACTTTGACATACTGCTGTATTTTTTTATTTTTTTATATCATTTGGGATATCAAACTATGCTCCAATTGCCGCAAGTCTGTCAACATGTTTATTTTGATTTCTTGGGATAGAAATCATATTAAAGGTATCAAACTCTTCGATTATGTTCCACACTTTATTTCTATAGGATTTCAAGGCATCATTCTTTGCAACACTCAAGCCTCTAACCTGATTAACTATTAGTTCACTATCTCCATAGACTTTTAGGCAGTTAATTCCTCTTTTCCTTGCCCATTCAAGACCTTGAATAAGTCCTTCATACTCAGCAATGTTATTTGAGCATGCAAAAGCAAAATGAAAGGTTGAAAATTACTTATCACCTTGTGGAGAAACAAGCATTGCACCTCCACCAGCTCCATTCTTGCTTCTGGAACCATCAAAATACATTTCCCAAAGTTCATTTTGCTATTGTAATAGCTAATCCGCACCTTTTTCAAGGTTAGGAACCTTTGCATCAGGTTCAAGCATTACATAATTACCCATACCAACATCTTGAATGAGATCTTCAAGATTGTCCAACACATTTTCTGCTGCCCATTCATGTAACAGTACTTCAAGAACACCTTATGCTTGCAACTTTTGAGCACCAGCCAGCTCACTATCAATAAAAATGACACAATTTGTGTCTGGAGCAGTTGGGACAACATTGATAACACTTGGGTTGTATGGCTCAATGTGATCTTTGGTCAAATTTTCATATTTAATGGTAACTTTGGTTCCATATCTTGTTCTAAACAGCATATGTGACCAATCAGCTGACACATAACCTCCTATCTTAGTTGTAAAGTCTCTTGAGAGGCACAAAGCAAAGAAAGGTGGAGATCTATGACACATATGTCTTGGGGAACTAAAATTTTTGGACAAGCATGAAATGTAAGGCTTAAGACTTTTATGACACCAGAAAGTATTAATTGAGGTTCCATCTACCTAAATCAGTCCCTTCTCTAAGGGTTGATACTTCAATCCTAGTTTGTCAACGATTTTCTTTGGCATTACAGAGCTACTAGCTCCACTATCTACCATACAATTGTGCACTAATTTGTCACCAATGATTACAAACACATAAAACAGAGGTGGTTTGATGTCCTTACCCGCTTCTTTGCTGGGTTGTTTATCATTATCTTGAGTATTATTTGTGAACACAACTCTAACTTGACCTATTGATGGCTCATCAGACACTTTCAGATTTGACAAGGTTGACTGTAACATGTCTTTTTGGCCTGGAATAGCTAATGAGTCCCACATAGACATCGTTACATTCATCTTTTTCATATTATCAATAATATTGTAAGGCACAACTGGGTTTACTTTTTGATGTACCTTTACGCCAGCATGATCAACTTGCAGGTGTGGCTGCAACTTGTTGATTCCTTTGCAAAATACGAGGTACTTGTGATGTAGATGGTCCTACATTTGTTGCTTTTCCTTTATCAGATGCTTTTTCAAGTTCAAAGGCTCTTTTCTTTGCTCTTGTATTTGCTGCAATTGGAGAATCATCTACATTTACACCACAAAATTCTTCACCCTGCCAGTTAAGTAGAGTAGTTTCATTTGTAAGTTGCTCCTGCTATTGTGGAGGTGCATCATTGAGTGCACTTTGTTGTGAGCTTGAAGCATTTTCTACCATAAGTGCTTGATTTATAACTCCATTGGAATATGTGGCCTGATTATGTGGCTAGTTGCATGGATAGCACCACTCATAATCAGCAACAAGATTATTTTGAAAGGGAACAAGATCCCTAGTTGCACTAACAGGAGCTGGATTATATGCCTGAAAAGGTCTTGTAGCAATATTTTTTCTTGGACCTTGGTAATTACCTTGGTACCGCTACCTATTGCCTTGAAATGGCTGATTTGCAAGTCTATTATATGACTGCTGCTTCTCTAAATTGACTAATTTGTTCCCAAAAGTTTGTAAAATACTTTCAATCTTTTGTTGACTCTCCTTTATCTCCTGCAATTCCTAAGACTGTGCTGGAACTACAGATTCTTGTTTACCAGTAGCTGGTAATGCTGGTACAGTAGGCAATGGTGCAAATGGTGGAATTATAAGTGGTATATTTGGTTGTATTTTTTGGAAAAATAGGCATTGGTGGCCTAGGAGCAATCTTTCTTTCCTAAATTAAGCATTTTTTTGCTCTAAGTGTTGTCTCATATGCATCTAGTAGATAAACTCCTCCCATTGACTATGTCATAACAGCTATATCATTGTTAAGAGCTTTCAAATAATACAAAAATGCATATTCCGGATGTGGCTTCACCATTGCAGGGATTCTATCCCCAGTCCTTTGGAATCTAAAGTTAAAATAATTCATTAGCTCATGAGGAGCTCTCTTTATTGTAGTTAGCTACTCCAATAAGGACAAGTTATCAGATCTGTCCTGAAACTATTTGTGTAACTTATCACCTAACTCATCCCATGTTGCAATAGTACCTACTCGAAGACTTCTAAACCACTGTAATGCTCTTCCTTTGAATGATGTTGCAAGTATCCTTATAGCTACATCTTGTGTAATATGATGAACACCACATAAGGAAGCAACATCCCTTATGTGCTCAATTGGAGTTGTTTGGTCTTCACCAGTGAAGATTGGCAAGCTCTTCAAAGCTACAACTGGTATGTCATTATGTTGTGCCAAATTTAATGGACTGCCTCCATTAAATGGCACAAAGAGCTGGTTTCTAGTAGCCATTGGAGGTGGCTGAAGTGGATTAACTGGAGACTGAATAGTAGTTGATAAACTTGCAAAAATTGTAGAATGTAAAAAAGAAAAAATAGAACCTGAGAAAACAGCGAATGCAGTTGGACTACCTGAAGGTGATATTGTTGTTCTGAGGCTTGGGGAGGCAGAACAATTCTCACTCTATTTTTTGGATGGTCTTCCTCTCCTCCTTGGTGGTGAAAACATTGATTCTGGCCTAACACCAAGTGGTGTAGACTGGAACCTCTTGGAAGGAGGTACTCTTTTTGTTGCTTTGCCTTGTCTTTTGGGTGGTGACAACTGCAAAAATTCAAATTCTCTAGAAATTCTTGTTTGTACCCTTCTCATAAGTTGTGACAGCACTAGTTCTGTTGTTTTTTTACTTCACGGAGTCGCCAAGTATGCAAATATAACCTCTAGAAGGTCAGAAACTTGTTGGTTGCATACCAAACCAACAAAAATGATGAGGAACTTGTCCCACCAGGCATGCCAAAATTGTTATCTCTTAAACTTTGCACCCTGAATGAGTTATGAAACTCAATAAGCTAGAGAAACATGGGAACTTTTCCAAGTTGTGGGTCACCTAAAAAAAGAAAAGAGCCTCTAGAGAAGGCCGACTTCCTAGCTGGTTATCACTACTTTACTGATTCTTTTTGAGGGAAAAAGGAGAAAGACTACTAAAAATAGAATGCTGATGAAGGTAAAAATGAAGTGATACACCAAGACTAATAGACAAAATATGATCACAAAATACTGACACAAATGATCAAAACTGGGATAAACCTAAGTATGCACAATTCATTGTTGTATATTAATGCATAAATACTTTACTAATAGGTCTATATACAAAAAATTTCAAAAAAGGAAGTTAACTTCACGATTAACAAACATGTATTAAGTAGACACAATTAGTAACCTGGATGAACAAACTAGTTGCATAAAGGTATGAACATGTGAGACAAAGCTATGAGGAAAGTAATTTCACTGCTAACTTGATCAATCACTCACATACACTAATCTACAAGAATGAAAAGACAAGAGATAAATCACTTGAAATAATGAAGGTCTTCACTGTGAATCATATTCAGAAAAATTGAGTTACAAAAGTATGCCAAATTGTCACAAGGGACTGTAAAAGTCACTCCAAGCTAAAATCTGCATAATTCAGAACTGCCTCAATAATGAGTAACAAATGTGACTAAGTAGCCAACACTCAAGTTGTTCCACAAAACAAGGCTCTAGAAACTTCACGAACTTGGATGGCTTCAAAAAGCCAAAAATATAGCCATAGTATCGTTTCAAAAAGAGCTTAAAATGGTTGAAAAAGTCAAGCATGACTTGATCAAACCATAATCATCTCTAAAAATTCTCAAATGGAGTCATAAAGCTTATATTCTTTCAACAAGGTGATGAATCACCCCTAAATTTCCTTATGTTGGCAAACAAAACTCAACTTCCCTAGATACCCTCCATAATCATAAATACAAACATATATTTTATCCATTCATGGCTTAAACATAAAAGCACATGTTTCTATTTTGAATTTGAAAGATAATGTTTAAATTAAATGATTTATAAAACATCATTTAGATTTAAACATTTTATTATATAATAACAAATGCAAAATACAAAGCTACATTCAAGGCATCGGCCATATGAAGAGATAAAAATGTGAAGAGAAAGTTTCATGACTTGATAAAAGAAAAAATAAGGTAAATGAAATATCAAAGATATCAAAAAGGTCACGGTTTTGTTATTCATCTTTTGTATTTTTGATAAATAAAGTGATAAAATCACTTCACTCATATCAATGGAAAAAGTAGGGTTTTAACCCTAACCCCAAAGACAATGAATGCTTTGTATTTTTTGTATTTCCACTTTTTGAAGCTTCTGGATGAAGCTAAGTTTGTTGCCAATCCATGAGGGTTTCCTGAAGCTCTACCTGAAGCTCGACCATGATGGTTTGGAATCTCTAGAGGAATTTACATGGGAATTTTTTTGGAGTTACAAAGACATACTTGTGTGAAAATATATTGATCTCCTTTAGAAATAGACAGGTAAGCATTTTTTATAAATAAAGTTTTCAAAAAACACTTGGTTTTGTTTATATAGGCTCTACATGGTTGCAGCTCCTGTAGCCAATATTACCTATCCTTTTTGTTTCCCTCTGTTACCTTTTCTTACATACTACGCCACCATTGGAGGGTTTTTTTTTTTTTTTGAGTCTTGGAGCTCCTTCTGAGACCGATGTTGGAATATATTTTGGGGCCTCTACTGAAAGATACCTGAATTTCTTTCAAATCTAAAACTGGATAAGTTATTTTCTCATAACATGGCCTTCATTTGGTTGATTTTATGTGCATCTTTGTTTATACCTAGCCACGGGCTTATTATGAAGGTTCTTTAATCACCAACTTGATTTTCTTTGCTTTTGAATATTGAAAATCTTCTCTTCCTTATGGTAGAAGATTTGAGTTCCTATCCTGAGAAAAACTTCCTGTAAATTTGATTCTGGGCCATCATGGCTGCAACAACTTCTTTTTATACTATTTATCTGGGTATTAAAAACCCCAAATGGTCGTGGCTTTTCTGGGTTTCATTTTCATTACTTGCAAATTATGGGTTCAAATGAAACCCGTGATACCCTTCATTTTGATGTATTTTCAGTTTTCTTTCAGAGAAAATGTTGTTCCCTAGATTTTGGCAAGACTTCCCTCATTGCTCTATGATTTTGTGGTTTTGAATAACCATTATGTGCATAATTTTTTTATAACAACATTCTATTTTCTTCTGCTTATAGAATTTGTCACTATTTTAGTTCATGGGTGAATTTGATATTGCCAAAATATAACTGGTTCTTTGATATGATTTGGCCTATCTAGAAGGGTGATTTTAATGCTTGTTGAAAAAGATAGTGCCCATTCTTATCTTTCAAACACTGCTCTTTTATATGATAGATCACCATTTTTGCAAACTGTTCCTAGTATCTCACTCAACAATACTATTGAAGCACATAAGCATTATCTAGAAGAAAAAGCATGAAACATACCTCTCCATTACATTTTATTTGTTGTTGTTCACTCCATCATTACTATCTTATAGATGCTTCTAAATACAATCAAAAGGGCTTCACACAATGTCTACTACTTAGGCACCGACACTTAGACTGGAACTATTCTTAATTGCATAGTTATCAATCCTTGTACAGATTTTAACAATCTCAACTACAACACTCTGTGAGAAAAAATGTAGAATCCTTCTGTATGCAAGGTCATAATGACATTTCCTGTTGTATGAATGTGCTTTTCTAATAAAACAATTTTCTCTATCACACTTTGTATACATTGTGCATTTTTCAACACTAAATCCCCTTTGGATGACTGTTCACTGCATATTGTACTTGTAGTTTACATCTCAAAGAACTGTTGTTAATAAGGTCCCTGTTAAAAATATAATACTATGTTTAACGTATACCATTGTGAACTCTTAACAGGCTTGGAATAAATCACAATTATTGATTTATGACTTGAGTATCATGGATTTGTAGTTTTAGGCTATACTTTTGAATGATCCTGTTATTTTATGCTCTTTTTTCCACTATTTCAAAGAGCAAGAACCTGTTAGCGACATATTAAAACTGCAATCTTCCTTTCAAAAGTTGTTGTAGATTCTTTTAAACATGGTAATTAATATGCATTGGATACACTGAAGCACAATGAAAGTTGTGCATATATAATGAGTCGGGCTCAACCCTCATGGGAGCCACATTTCCACCACTCATTTGATCTGAAAATATGATTGCACCTGTAGTTGTACATGAAACAAACAAGTTAGAAAAATATGAATACTTTGATATGTTGTTTCGATGGCTTCAATGTTTTCTTTGATAAATGTAGCATATGGATGTTTTTTTGATGCAAATCAAGGTTAATTTATACATGAATGGGTAAATGATCATGTATGGTGTGCAATCTTTCATTGATTACTTTGATATGTTGTTTCAATGGCTTCAATGTTTTCTTTGATATATTCAGCATATGGATGTTTGTTTGATGCAAATTAAGGTTAATTTATACATGAATGGGTAAATGATCATGTATGGTGTGCAATCTTTCATTGCTTAGAGTGTTGCTCTAATACATTGCTTTGATTAATGTAGGCATCAAGAAAATCAAGGAGCTAGGAAGACTAAGACGACTCGGGTAGCAGTCAGACAAGAAGACTCGATAGAACCATTCATTCTCAGGCAATGACTGGTTACCCCCCCTACATGCATTTTTATTTATTTTTTTATTCATGTATATGTTAACCTTGATTTGTATTGAATAATACAAGATTTAAACTCATGACTTGTGTGAGTCAAATGAATATTTATGTATTCAATAAAGATTACTTTTTAGAAAAGATGTGTAAAATCTTTCTTATGTTATGTGCATCTATATGAATGTGATAATCTGTAGTTGTAATCTTTCAAATTATTTCATTTGTATACATGAATGTAATGTAGGGGAGATAGAAACATGTACCATTTTCTTTTAGATATTAATAGGTTCTACCTGATTGAGCCATGGGTGAAAATCTGGTAATAGTAGAAACCAAAAAATAAATTAAAATACTAATCTCATAACATAGACACCAAAAGATAAATAGAAATGCTAAAAGATGAGTTTTATTTTTAAATAATGGTTAGTTAAAAACATAAAACCTAAGAAAAATGATGAAATTCTAAAACAAAAGGCATGCTCTAACACATAAATAAAAATTCTAATATGATAATGTAGACACCATTTTTTTTTAAATGCTAATCTCATAATGTAGACACCAAAAGATAAATATAAATGCAAAAAGATGATTTTTATGTTTACCAATTAATTACCTTAGGTGCATTTATTCCCAATACATATACTTTATAATGAAAATTCAAACATTGAAAGGTAAAACTTGCACAATAAAACAACAAAAGTTAGCACAAAACCATAAAAATAAAAACCTACATAGAGAAGGTTAGTAATAATGATGAAAATGAGTTATTAATTCCATCGACTAAAAAATATAAAATACAAAAGAACAAAGCTAAAAATGATATAGAATAGGTAGATAGAGAGAGGTATCATGGTAGAGAGAGAGAGGATGGGAGGGATAAAGGGAGGGAGATAGAGAGGGAAGGAGGGATGGAGGTATAAAGGGAGGGGTGGTTGGAGAGAGAGGTAGGGTTGGAGGGACAAAGGGAGATGAGATATAGAGGGTAGTAGAGAGGGATGGAGGGAGGGAGAGAGGGGGGGATATAGAAATAAGTAGAGAGGGCTGGAGGTAGGGAGGGAGAGGTAGAGAGAGAGTGTGGTATGTTATGATGGATAGAGGGAGAGGCGCGTACAAAGATAGATTGAGGGGATATAGAAAGAAGTAGAGGGGGAAGGGGAGAGAGAGGTAGAGAGAGAGGGGAGAAGGGACAAAGGGAGGGAGATGTATGTTAGGAGAGATGGTGGGAGAGGAGAGACAAAAGAGAAGTAGAGATGGATGGTGGGGCAAAGAGAGGTAGAGAGGTAGGCTTGGAGGGATAGAGGGAGGGAGAGAGAGATGTTGGAACACAACAATCTATTAAGAGGGTGGGTGAATTAGTAGATCACTTAAAAACTAGCCTAAATATTTTTAGTAGACTGATTCCTTTTAATATTTTCAGTGTTGATTAAAACAACACAAGAAGAGACATAAATATTCACACACAAAGCATTACATAACATATGATAGTGGAAAACCCAAGATGGAAAAAACCACAGTGAGAAATGTTGCTAGGATATACTGTCCTAATCCAGCCTCACAATCAAATGATCTATTACAATGTTTAAGGGCACCAACCCTAAGGAGACACCAATCCCCTGGTTTTAGGAGCATCCACTCCAAGAAGCACCCACTCCCTAATCCGAGCACCTACCCAAATATCTGGCGGCATGCACAAATCAGATTTACAACTTAAGTTATTATAATTGTTCTTTTTGAGTATAATTCTATAAATTACAACTTGATTTGCAACTGTCCAATTCTATGCAATCCTATGCTCTACTTTGTACCTCTGAATATTAATCCTAATTAAAATCTTTGATTTTTGTTTGGGTTCTACTCATTCAGAATTTGCACATTCTCTGTCTACAACTCAGCACTCTACCTACACACCTCAACACTTCAACAATTTTCTAATTGTCTTCTTTTTTCTTAACTCCACCAACTTGTAATCATTGCATCGAGCCATGCACCATCATCCAACTCATCTGGAAACTTATGTTAGGGTTTTCTTGCTATCTTCACCAACAAGTTATTAGCTCAGGTTTGTTAATTTTGTGTCAATCATAACAACCTGCAAAACCATAACCCTTAGATGCATTAAGTACATTTCCTTTCTTGATCGATCTGGTCATGCTTTCAATCACCTTTATAATATGTGTTGCCGCTAAACAAATCAAATCTATAATTAAAATGGTAGTTGGAGTAGGTAGACCAATTAAAATCATTCTCTGTGTTGGCTACCAATCCAAAAGTGCATCATACGGACCTAGCCATTGAGAAAATTCATCTTTGAATCTAGGTCGTCAATCCCTTGTCTTTGTGCCATGATCCATTGTCTCTCTTTCCATCTCAAAAACTTTAAAATATCACCGTTCGATGAAATTCATTTAAATTTCCACTATCGATCTCCATCTCATGACTATCGCTATCACTTCACTTAAGTGCATCACATTCTCACTTAGGAAACCAAAATCAAATTTGCAATGCGAAGAGGTATTGTGATCACCATCAGATCTTCAACTCTTAATCTTTACTGTCCATCACATCCTCATAATTTATCTCTCCTTCATCAAAGGCATTCCTTTTCATTTCCACAATGTGAAGTACCTTAGTGATATCCATTTGATCTTTTCCTAATGATCTTGGTTGTTAAACTTCCATCACACCCTCTTAGTGTATCACTACTTGGAATAGACTTTGACTTCCACTTTTGTGATGTGAATGGTCATAACAATCACCATCGGATTTCCTTCACTCAATCTCCATAGTTGACAACCCATCACAACCTCTTTTCCTATCGCATGAAGCTTAACTCATTTCATTTCACAACGATGTGAAATGATGATGTGATATTCTGCCACACACACACCCTGACATCATATTCCATTAGCATAGCCTATCGCCATACTGGTCCCACTAGACACGTGTCCTTATCCTGCTATCCCATTGGGATAAACTCAGACCCACCAAACATGTCATGGGCTAGCAGGCACCGTCCGATCTACCAAGTTTTATCGTTGTTTTTTATCAAACTTCATCGCATATCGTGCAATGCATGGGTAGATGTAAACTTTGAAGCATGATGCGAAGGACTTGCACAATAGCCATCATATCTTCAACCATGAATGTGCACCTTCAAATCTTCATTGTGGGCACATCGCACATCACGGTTAAGACTTGGTCACTATTAGTGCAAACAACAATGTGAAGGGTTTGTGCAACAGACACACAAACCATCAACTTGAAGCACTAGGATGAGGGTGTCGGTCACCCAACAAGCTTAATGACTTAAGCAACTGAAACTACCAATAGATAGTCAAAATCAAAATAGAAATATTTTTGATGCTATGACTGTAAACCTTAGGGTTTTATCTGCCAAACCCTAAATCAAATCGAAAGCACAAATAATTCATTCCTGAGCAGAGAATACAACTTATGATCATGCGGACCACATCAACTGAATCCTCTCAAAAAACCCATATCAAATATGGCCTTAGTTTTCCCTTCTGATATCTGGAAGCCGCCTTTGTAGTGTCATGACAATATTTCATGACAATTTTGCAACATTCTAAGCAACTTTGCAACAATTGTAAAACCATTGTCTTCCCTCCATCAATCATCACCAAACTTTTATGACCTAGTCCACTACTTCTCTGATCACCACCTTGACATCAATGACACCTTTGGACATCAATGACAACCAATTTTCCAAAAAGAGAGAGAGGGGAGGAGGGAGGTTGAGAGACGTAATGTGGAAGGAATAGAGGGAGAGGTAGGTAGAGAGAGTGAGCAGAGATAGAGAGAACTGGAGAGGGAAGGGGAGAGAGAGATAGAGAGTGGGGGGAAGGTGGGAGGGAGGGAGAGGTAGGTAGAAAAAGAGGTAGGGTGGGAGGGATTGAGGGAAAGGTAGGTAGAGAGGGAGAGGGTGAGTGGATATAGAGAGAAGTAGAGAGGGAAGGTGAGGGAGAGAGAAAGATGTATATATTGCTCCTAGCTCCTTGTAGTTTCATTTATACTTTTATTATAAAAACTATGATGTTTAATACTCCCTTGCAACAATCCATCAAATATTTTTTATAATATATTATATTATTATATATATAATATTATATTTATATGATATAATATATAATATTTATATTATATATTAATGTATCATACATTATATTATAATATTTTAAATATATGGAAATATTAATATTAATATTATGACATATGTTAAATTTCAATCTATAGTCAACCACAAAAAATCAAGAAACAAATATTCGTTTCTTAACTCTAATTAAACGAATATTCGGTTCTTAACTTTAAAAAATGGATATTCGTTCCTATTGGATATCCATTTTTTTGACAAAATTTTGTTGCCTCAATTATTGCCTTAAGATTACTTTGAGATTTGGCTTAGGGGTGTCAAACTTGAAAATTCAACTGCCCCAACGTGTTTAGAAGGGTTCCAATGGTTTTCCAAACTTCACCCTTCATACTGACGACTTTTTAATCTAAATTTGATGAAATGAAAAGGCTTATTCAATAAATTAAATTATTAGGGGATAAGATACTCACCAATAACTTGTTCAAATATTATTTTCATCATGTGTCATTCCTTAGTGATGATTACATTTTATAAAACACTTATATGAATCATGTTTCTTTTTGCATTAGTGATGAGGGTGCACCGCTCAAAACCCACATAAATCACAACAACAAATACCAACACAGAAGATGTGAGACAGAAAAATGACTCACTTTCAATTATTTTTAGAAAATGAAATTACATATTCAAAGCTTACGTGATACAACCTCATGGGCTTGATTCATTACAACAAAATCAACTTTGAAAAGAAAATATACTATTCGGAGCCACAATCTGCACTATCAGGGCCACCTTCTACAACTCCCACTTAACCCTTTTTATTTTCCTCAATAACTGCCTTAGAATGTTCTAGAATGTTCAAATTTCCCCTTCTTTTTTTGGCGCCAAAAGTCTCGCTATTTGATTTCTGGCCTAAGAAGAATTTTTTATGAAATTCACTTTTTAGAGGACCAACTTCACAGGGCCATAACTTTTGATTCGGGTGTCTAATTTGCTATTATTTCATATCGTTGGAAAGCTCTCGACGAGCTCTACAACATGCAAATTGACCATAGGTCAGTTCTGCCACTTTTTGAGTTGTTTCGGGGCCTCTAAAGTTTAATATCTGAATTTGAAGTTGCATTGAAGAAATTTCTTGGGACAAAAACTTTAATAACTCCCAAACTGTGCCGGGTATTGAGGTGATTCTTTCGCGATTGGAAATGTTTTCCAGCTCTGCTCCTTGGAGTAAATTTTCATGTTCATATGAGCCTGTTTAGGCTAACTTACTAAAAATAGTAAGTGCCCATTTTTTGCTATTTTTGACGCCCGATTGTCTTACACCCCTTAAGTGCCATCATGGGACTCAAAACAATTGAAGAAAATAAAGAAAACAATTTTTTTGGGTGATGCAAGATTGCCCTACACCGCTGGATGCTACTATAAATTAGTCATAGGAGATTTGATGGTGATACCCTTCATTAACTAATCATGGCACATGCGATACACAATTTCAATCGGATTCGCCACTCAAGGGAGTTTATTATTTTTAATTTTCAAGCCAAACAAATTGGTCTACCCTCTCTTCAGGAAAATTTATTTATAATGTATTGTATTTGCATATGATCATATATCTTACATTATTTATTTGACAAATGTTCTTGCATAATAATATATTTTATGACATTATTCATATGGTACTCACATGTTGATTTAATGTGCCATTATTTTTATATCATCTTGTATGATCACATAATACATGTCATGCTTATACGTTCCTACACTTGCATGCTCTATGTTTCATATCATACTTGAGCTTAACATTTTGGGTAAATTTATGGGTAATTCCTATTGTCCCCCACTACTTGAGATTTCATGATGGTATCATTTTACATACATTTAGGGAGCCTAAGAACATTGCCATATGTGGCAGTTACTCGCTACTCTAATTTAGTGTTATTATGCATCCAATTTGAGGGGGTATTTCGTATTCTTTTTATACTATTAGTTTTTATATGAGTATAAGCATTCTTAGATTGAGGGAGCCATGTTGATTCCAACTCCTCATCAACCCTACGTAAGGAGATATCTTTTGTAACATGTGTATGGCTTTAGGTTTGTGTAAACTAAGGCGGCTACATTAATCCTAATGTCTTGACAACCCTAAACATCAGGATGTAGTTTTTGCCCCATGCTTATACAGATATAGAGGCAACATTAGTTCCAACTCCTTGACAATCCCATATACAACATTATTCCTTTTTGCTTCTCACAACCTTTTACATGGTTTTGTGAGGGCTAATTTAATCACATCCCCATGAATCTGTCTCTTTAAAATGAGCTCCACTCTCCCTTGGGAATTTCCCCCACCTAGACATAATCATGGACATAATTATCTCCCTAGATATAATTGTACATGCAATGACACTCCTTTTTTCAAAATTTATTGCTCTTGGAGTTAATTAACATTATGTGCCAAAACATTTTAAATAGAGTATTTAGGGTTGTTTATAATTTAAAGATGAGCTCTAGGATATTAAAATGCATCCAAAAAACTATTTTGAACATCTAAGAGTAATTGGAAGTTCTTTCAAGGTAGGTAGCATTACATTTGCATCATTCATTTAAAAGATACCACACATAGGCATTCAACACCTTGTCTCTGTGTCTTTCATGTTTTCAATCTACTAATATCAACAAACATGTTTGATTAGGAGCCAAAAAAGTTCCACAGTTCAATCCTCTTATAACAAACCCATAAAAGTGTTCATCAACACTGCATTATTCCAAAAATCAAATATTCAAATATATACAAAATTTTCAAGACAATAACAACCCAAGATAGGGGAGAGGGGCCCATAGTGGAGCGGGGTCCAATAGTGGGGATAGAAGTAGTCCTCAGTGGACCCCATAGTGGAGTACCTTAATATCCAATTACAAAACACTTTTTATCCATAAAGTATACAAACTGACAAATCATGTGATGCCACATTAGCACACCAATAAAACATGACTTAGTGCACCACTATCGGTCTCACTTTTTTTTTGGGCCTTTTTGAATACCTCAACAAAAAGGATGCTAATGCGACATCATATTTGATGATATGGCCCTAAAACGAAATATAAAAGCACCTGAGTTGCCAAATAAATTGTTGTACAAAATTGAAAATGATTTAAAAAATTTACGTAGAATTTTGAGAAACCCAAAATTAGGGTGCTCCACTATGGACCCGTCTCCCCTAATTACTACAAATAAGATAAAATCACATTATATAAAATCCAATAATAATTATGAGATTAAGACACAAATGGCACTTTACTCTCCACACATTTATGAGGATATCCATATTAAACTAAAGCCAATAAAATAGGTATTGGACTCATGCGTCCCGTGACTAGGCCTTCCCCATAATACACGTAAGTTAAATATGTCAGTACCTAACTTATTTGTTCCACATAATAATTCTAATATGACTTGATGTTCATAGTATAGTTTATATGGTTAAAACAAAAGAATGAGTTTCCAAAAGATAATAAACCACGTGATATGTTATTTGTTTATTTGTTTTTAAATGGGATATATATGTGTTTGTTACGTTTAATGTTTTATTGTGTATGTATTAGTTGAATTAAATGAAGTTGTATTTAGTGGTTTATATTCTCTTATTAGTGCTCTTTCTCCACTTTTGGACATTTATATCTTTGCATCTAAAATAGGTATTATTCAAAGTCCTCTATCTTTTCCTTTTGCTATTATTAGGAGTCTTTTCATCGCTAAAGTCTTATATCATTGAATGATATGGTTTCTTTTTTCATTCTTTTATTTATCATAATGCTTGTTCTTTCGGCCACTGCCTTTATTTTACACTTTTTTATTTGTAAGATAGTTTTTCTTTTAGTTTTAGTCTATATTAGTAGACTCTTTCAATTGATTTGGTATCAAATTGATCTCATTTTGAATTTTGCTTGCAATCCATTTAAATATTGAGTCACCTTTTTTCAATAAAAATATTAATTAAACAATGTGGTTTTAAGAGAATTTAAAGTTGAAGACTTGGTTTTAAAATAAAATCAATATAATCTATATGAAAAAGATAAGAATCAAGGAAATTTTTAGCCAAATCAATTAGGATCATACATCACTATTTTGAATTATGGGTTATGTCTTTGCAGGTTATCTACCATGAATGAAAAAATACTTAAGAATAAAACTAATGTTACTAGACATCTAAAGTGTTAACACACCTAATTTTTATATGGTTTAAGCTTTCTCTATCACAACGCGACAAATCATAGCATATTTTATAAATGCCACAAATCATTATGAGATAACACACTCACCAATATATTGTTCACATACTATTTTCATCATGTGCCATTTATTAGTAATTATTATGTTTTATATGACAATAATATGAATCTTGTTATTATGTTTTATATGTTTTATATGACAATAATATCATTTCTTAACTAATCATAGGACATGTGATACACCATTTTGGTTGGCTTCCCCACTTAGGGGAATTTATTATTTTTATCTTTTGACCCAACCGAATTGGTCTACTCTCTCTTGAAGAATTTTATATGATCATATATCTTACACTTTTTATTTGACAAATGTTCTTTCATGGTAATATCTATTATGATATTATTCCTATGTGTCATATTTTTATATGATCATATATCTTACACTAATTATTTGATAAATGTTCTTGCATGATAATATCTTTTATGACATTATTTGGACTATGACATTGACTTGCTGATATCATATGTCATTATTTTTATGTGATCTTGTATGATCATGTTATACATGCTATACAATTTATGCATTACTACATGTGCATGGTCTATGTTTCATATCATACTTGATTTTAACATTTGGGACAAAATTGGGGGCAATGCCTATTTCCCCCCACTATATGAGATTTCATGATGATATCATTTTATCTACATTTAGGGAGCCTAAGCACATTGACATGCATGACAATTAAACTCTCCTTTACTCAAATTGGGTTTATAGTTCTATTATGTATCCAATTTAAGGGGGATATTTCATATCCTTGTTACACTCTTAGCTTTTACATGAGTATAGGAATGCATAGATTGAGGGATCCATGTTGATTCTTGAAACAAATGAAAAGAGGTTCACCATAATGAGATCAAAATGGTGAACCTAATTTCACTAGTGTTTCATTTAACTATGAGTTTTATGATGTGTAAATGAGTTATAGAAATTAATCCTAACCCAAATACCAATAAAAAGGAAAGTTTTAAGAGGGTCAAATGCTATGTACTTGTTGCAAAAAGCTCTTTTTCGAGCCTCATTGAGGATTCATTCACCCTATGGTGAATGGGTCCTAGCTAGGGTTCTGGAGAATCAGTTTCTGGGTTCTATTCTTCAATGTATGCACTCCTAGATCCTAGTCGGGGACTTTCGAAAAGCCAAAAATAAATTTTGTAGCTCAATTTCCGTGATTTGCAACTTTCTTAGCAACTTTGACAACATTGACAACTTTTGCAATTTTGCTCTCCAATTGATCTTCAACCTAAAACCTCCAATCACACATCAAATGAGAGAAAAATGTTGATTGTTAGGGAATAAGGGTTTTCCTTGGTCAAACCCCATTTTGGTAATTAAACCTTGAAATGAAACAATGCATAAAGGAATGATGAATGAACAACAATATGTAAAAACTCACCAAACCTCAATTGAAACCTTGGATTGTAGATATGCAAACTAGCATAAAGTGGCCTCAAAATGTGATGCAGGAGCATCCAGGGTGTAAGAGCAATCTTGCATCACCCAAAAAAAAAATGTTGTTTCTTTTCAATAAGAGCTAAATTTGGTAGGGTTACTATTTTTGTAAGTTTACATTTATGCACAGTTGGACACAAAATCTTACACAAACCTCCAAAATGTTAAATTGAATCCAATGGTGAAGAAATCACTTCAATACCATTTGTCATTTGAGAGATATTGAAATTTTAATTTTCAAAAATTCTAGTAAAATCTTCGGAGTCAATTTTGAGGCACTTAGAGGCTCCGGATGGGCCTGAAAATTGGTGGAAAATGAAAGTAGATGGTCCTACTTTTTGGAAAAATAATTCCCTAGAGCTTTCTAAAATGGTATTATAATAGAAAATCTGATGGTTAGATCAAAAGGTATGACCCCGCGAAGCTGTAATACCAAAATTAATAAAATTTCAAAATATCTTCCTGAGGAAGCTACACTTTCCAGAAGATTCTAGGGCGGTTACACCTTCCAAATAAAGGATGTAAAGGGGGACTACAAAGAGGAGGCCAAAGTGGAGTAGATGGTGGCTTCGATTTGTAGATTTATGTAATCAGAAAGCCCATGTGATGGCAAATATAATGTTTTGTAATTTCATTTTCATTTCAGTGATAATAGAAAATATTTGCTTTCCTTCTTGCATTTTGTTTGTGCCATTATTTGTTGTTTTTTGAGTTTTAGATTGTAAGGGGAGTACCCTTCATCAAAATGTAGATCTTGATCACAACACTTGATTAGAAACAATTCCTTGAATATGCTTGAATGGATCTTCAATTCTATATCAACACATTAGCTCAACAACATGCATGATGCATTATGCCTTTAACATGATGATATGACTCTTGTTTGCTGCAATAATCTTCTATGAATCTGCCTTTGAATGCCTTGAAATGCTCTTGAATGCTCTATCAATGCTCTTGTGAAAATACCCAGATTATGAGGGATAGGAGGACGAGGACAAGGAGGAGGAGCATCTGATGAGTGATAGCAGTGATATGGTAGACGAGGGTCTAGTTGCCCATGAGTGGGGAGATCCATCTCCTACTTGTGCTACCAGATCATAGTCAACAGTCGTGGCACTTGCCAACACTTACGAGCATGGAGAGGCTAGCACATCCTTCATGCCTCTTGCATAGGATGAGACCGTCTTTACATAGCTAGTCGAAGATCTAGGTGACGATATTTTATTTATTGTTATTCTTATGCTTATGTTCATGCTTATTCTTTTAATTTATATATATCATGAGGTGTACTGATTATATTTATGATTTATATCTTATAGTGGCTATGAGGGATTTACATGATCTTTATCGACAGGTAGCTGTAGAGATAGTGCCTCCATCAATCTTTGATCATGCTACTGGTACAAACTACATGCCCCCACCCATCATGGAGTGGGACCTAGAGCTATTTGATCCTTATGTCAGACTAAGAGTAGCATATGAGGGTGATACGAGGCATGTTGATCGAGTTGAGGCTACTTATGAGGAGATTCAGTCATCTCGAGGTCCAGTGGAGGTTGAAAGACTCCATGCAGAGGTAGCCAAGCTATAGGAAGATAGAGACCGCATAGAGCGAGAGCGTCTAGAGGCTGTTGGATGGGAGACCATGACTGTTGGACGAGCACAAGGTCTACAACATGATTTGGATGCTCTTATTAGTTCACAATCATGATCACATACTACCGTCTCTTGATGGACTACATCTAAATAGATGTGATCACCAGATCCCCAGGGATCTAGTAGCCATAGGCCACCCTAAGATTATATATTTGATGAAATGTACTCAAAACCTTGATATATATATATATATATGGTCATTTGATGCTTGATTATTTATGCTTATGTGTTTTATGTTAAATGGCAATGTGATTTATCAAATAATCTTTGTAAGACTATTTAATAAATGTCTCCATGATTTAACATGTTCTATGTGATCTAATTAAAACTATTCTAGTTTCTTTTAGATGCAACATTATGATTAAGTATGTTATGCTAAATTAAATGCACCTATGACCTAATTGTAGAACATTAAATGCATATAAGTATCTAATCTAATACAACATACATGATTATCTTGAATATAGTATGAAACCTAAAGTAAACATTTAAAAATTAATTTAAATAATTACTTTAGTATTCAAGACACACAAATAATTTTAACATGATTATCCAATTTGAGGGGGATATTTCATATCCTTATTACACTCTTAGCTTTTACATGAGTATAGGCATGCATAGATTGAGGGATCCATGTTGATTCTTTAGAACTCATTAACAACCCTATGGAAGGGGATCTCATTTGTAACATTTGTATGACTTTGTGTTTGTGTAATTTAAGGGAGTTACACTAGTTCTAACTTCTCAACAACCCTAAACATTATGACATCATTTTTGGCTCATGCCTATATATATTGAGGATTAACATTGGTTCCAATTTCTTGACAATCATATATTCACCATTATGTTTTTGTACGTTCTCACAACCTTTTACTTGCATCACAAGGGCTAACTTATTCACATCTCTGTTGATAGTAGTTTTAGCGTAACCAGCTCCAAGTAGAATGATAAATCACTATACTTCTCTTGAAAAGAAGAAAATCAGCTCCAAGGTTCATTTCTAGTAAGGTCTTGACTATGTTGGACAACTAAGTGGCCTATGTGATTTGTTAACAGTGGGGAATTTGTTGATAGGATCAATTTTGAGAAAAGATAATCAATCAAATGATTTAGATCTTGTAACAAACCTACTGGATCATTAATTGAAAAACACTATATATATTTTTATATTAGCAAATACTAATTTGTTTGATTTTCGCTTACAAGGAAGTTAGATGACAGAATTTCTTACACACATAAATGTATATATATTTTTAAATCTTGTATATTATAATCAAATTTTAAATTTTAACGAAAAATTACATAAATCAAACTTTACTTAAGGATTTGATTTACAAATACAAAATACAACTTTCCCTTACATCATTAGGGTATCTAAAGTTTTTCACCATTTAAATATAATACAAACAACATGTTACAAATGCCATATCATAGACATGAAGTATAATGATTCAATAATACAATGTCATGTGAAATTAAATGTAATGTCTCTAATAAACAAAGTCTTTAGTATCTCAATTGCAAGAGGGAGAGCATCACTCGAGTTCTTTTCCTATTCTGAGTCTCATAATTGTTCAAGGTTTTCTTCATACCTATAGTGTCATATTGTGCATATGTTGGCTACCAACTTTTGAACCTCTGCAACTTGTCTACAAAGCTTGAACAAGATCAATTTTCGATTGGGATACCTGGGCAACTTGTAAGGTACACCTTATGGAAGCATGCAACTCTAATATGAGAAGATATTGAATTGGATATACCAATTCTCCCAATTTACTAACTCAATAGTTGCTTCTACAAACAACCTTTTAGAAAATCCATTTTCTAGACTTCTTATAATTACAAAATTGAAGGTATTGAATTAGCTATATAATAATTATTTTAGCTTTATTTCAATTCCAACTGGGGGTAGTGATGGTATATTATTTTTCACCTAGTTGGGGGAGCCAACTCTTCTCAACGCTAGAAAGCTAGATTGATAACACAACAAATACAACAAATATGAGGTCGTGTAGAACTCAATACTCTCCACTACATCAATCGATTGGTCATGCAGATAATCACTAATAGTGGTTCACTTAGAATCAATATTTTTATGATTTTTTATCTTCAAGATGAAGTAGCACATCCATAGGTGGAATTCTTTGGCATGTGGGCATTCGTAAACCCTACTAAGGAGTGTGATGAGATCCTTTGCATCTTCTTTGAACTCACTCTTGTGTTGTACCTTTGTCATCTTATGTGCAACTTTCCTAGGCACAAGGAGGAGGTGGTCATTAAAACTAATGGTTGCCTTGTTTGACTCTCATAATAGTTCAAGTATTTCTTCATATCTACAATTTCATACTTAAAATGATTTATCTAGGGTTGTTTATAATTTAAAGATGAGCCCTAGGATATTAAAATGCATCCAAAAAACTATTTTGAACATCTAATAATAATTGAAATTTCATTCAAAGTAGGTAGCATCATATTCGCATCATTCATTTAATAGATGCCACACATAGGCATTCAACACCTTGTCTACGTGTATTTCATGTGTTCAATCTATTAATATCAACAAGCATATTTGAGTAGGAACCAAAAATATTTTACACTTCAATCCTCTTATAACAAATCCATAAAAGTGTTCATCAACACTACATTATTTCAAATCAAATATTATTCAAATGTATACAAAAATTTCAAGACTCTAACAATCTAAAACAATTATGACAACTAAGACAAAATCACATTATATCATATTCTTAAAAATATTCTAACACTCCATTATTCCAAATCAAATATCATTCATACATTTACACATATTTCAAAAACCTATAATTATTATATCATTTATTTAAACCTTAGGCTAAATATCTCGTACTAAATTAAATCAAGTTTTGAATCTTTTGTAGTGTTTAAATTTTGATGATAACAATTGTAAAAATCCAATAATAATTATGAGATTAAGGCACAAATGGCACTTTACTCTCCACACATTTATGAGCATATCCATATTAAACTAAAGCCAAAAAAAAACCAAGTGTTGGATGACTAGGACTTCAACTCATCATAATACACGTAAGTTAAATATTTCAATTATTTGTTCCACGAAATAATTCTAAGTTTATCCGGTTTGAAGAAAATAATGAGTTTCTCCACATGGGTATCACAATTATGGTGGAATCTTCCAAGAGAGCAATTTTACAATTGTTTTTTTGGTTTTTTTTTTTAATGGAGATATAACTATGTGTTTTACGTTTCATATTTTTGTTGTATACATGAATCGATATTCTTTTTTCACTTTCGGAAATTTAAATTTTCAAGGAGGGGCTACTTCACATCTAAAATAGATTTGAGTGGAAGTAGTAGTTTTCTTATGGCTGAAGTCTTGCATATTAGTATTGGATGTTGTGGTCTTCTTTTGTTTGTTATTATGCTTGTTTCTTTTGTGATTATTCTTAGCTTGTACTTTTTTTATTTTAAAGATAGATGTGTTCTACTTTTAGTGCAAGTTAGTAGACCCTTTCAATTGATTGATTTGGTATCAAATAGATTTCATCTTGAATTTCACTTGCAATCCGTTTGAATATTGAGACAACTTTTTCAATAAAATATTAATTAGAAAATGTGTTTTCTTTAAAGTTGGAGACTTGGTTTTAAAATAAAATCAATATAATTCACATGAAAAAGGAAAGAATCAAATATTTTTTTAGCCAAATCAGTTAGGATCATACATCATTATTTTCAATTATGGGTTATGTCCTTGTGGGTTGTCTAGCTTGAATGAACAGTTACTTAAGGATAAAACTAATGTTACTAGATATCTAAAGCATTAATACACCTAATTTTTATATGGTTTAAGTTTTCTCCACCATAATGTGACAAATCATATCACATTTTTAAAGATGCCACAAATCATTAGGAGATAACACACCAATATATTGTTCAATTACTGTTTTCATCGTGTGTCATTTCTTAGCAACAATTACATTTTATATGACAATAATATGAATCTTATTTGTTGTATGAATCATAAGAGATTTGATGATGATATCCTTTCTTAACTAATCATTGGACAAGTGATACACCATTTTTGTTGGCTTCCTCACTCAATGGGATTTTTTTAATCTTTTAACTCAACTGAATTGGTCTACTCTCTCTTGAAGAAATTTTCTTTATGATGTGCCATAATTTTATATGATCATTATCTTACACTTTTGATTTGACAAATGTTCTTGCATGGTAATATCTTTTATGACATTATTCCTTTGTACTGTATTTTTATATGATCGTATATCTTACACTATGTATTTGATAAAACGTTCTTGCATGATAATAGCTTTTATGACAGTATTCCTATGGTATTGAATTGTTGATATCACATGTCATTATTGTTATGTGATCTTGTATGATCACATTATACATGTCATACAATCTATGCATTACTACACTTGCATGCTTTATGTTTTATATCATATTTGACCTTAAAATCTAGGGAAAAATTGGGGGCAATTCCTATTGCCCTCCACTATATGAGATTTCACGATTACCTACATTTAGGGAGCTTAAGCACATTGACATACATGGAAATTACACTCTCCTTTACTCAAATTGAGTTTACATTGTTATTATGTATCCAATTTGAGGGGCATATTTCATATCTTTATTACACTCTTAGCTTTTACATGAGTATAGACATGCATAGGTTGAGGGAGCCATGTTGATTGTTTAGAACTCATCAACAACCCTATGTAGGGGATATCATTTGTAACATTTGCATGGCTTTGTGTTTATGTAAACTAAGGGAGCTACATTGGTTCTAAATTCTCAACAACTCTAAAAATTATGATGTCATTTTTGCCTCATGCCTATATAGATTGAGTAACATTAGTCTTTTTGGTGATCTAACCAATAAGCCCCAAATCCCTAAGGCATGATAATCTTCCAGGCATTAGTGATGTTAAACCTAGGAAGATTACCATGAACCTATCTTCAAGTTAGGCAACTAAGGACCAATGATTGAGGTGGGTAAAACCTCCTTCACTTTTGGATCTGCAAGACCAATGGGGTTTTCTCTAAGATTTTGGATAGATGGTTGATAGACTAAGTAATTACCCCACAACAAACAATACCTAATGCACAGTGTATCCTAATACTGGTGTCACTATTGTATTGTGGAGCCCGATCGAACTCATAGGCTCAAATTTTCCCCACTTTTTTTAGTGCATTTTCACCATATTTTAATAAAGGAATTTTTTGTGGATTTATATATACAATTCAATAAAAATATAATTTAAAAAACCACCCAAAATATGAAGATTTTATTGTTGCACATTGGGAATTTGAAGAGACATGGATTTGACAGTTAGCAATGTGTGTGGGGATGTGAACAGGCGCGCGGAAAAATAGTTTTTGTTGTTGGGCATGAGATACAACGTGTGAATTGTTGTAGGTTTTGTTAGCAGAAGGTCGCAGGTGTGTGGCAGGAAAAACACAGGTTAAGCTATGAGTACACACAACAAAGTGTGGTAAAAAACAATAGTTATAAAACATTGAAAAATGTTGTTGCAAGTATTTGTAAATAATTTGTTCGACATTAATTAATATATTGGACCTGTTGTTGGTGGATGTACGCCAAATTTTGGTGAACCATGTTAAACTTTGTGTTGTCTCTTCATTGCAATTTATTTTTTGTGTGTTTAATTCCACTGTTAATCTTTATAAATCTGCATTTAATTGATAAGTTCTTGCCTACAATTCCTAATAGTCACTATATACTTATGTGCTAGTTTAGAGATGTAAGGTTGAGCATTTATTTAATGGATAATCTACCATACAAGTGTTTAAATATATGATTTATGATAACCCCTTAGATATTTTAAACATCCAGACATGACAATTAGGAAATGCTAACTAAAGGGAAAAATAAAGATGCTTAAATTGATATATTTTGAGTGTGTTAAGAATAATGGGAAATAAAGAAGATAGCAAACTGATACATTTATCTAGATGGGCAACACACTCTCTATTTTCAAACAAAACAATTAACAACTAAAACTGAGGTGATGCATTAATCAATACACCACAAGAGACCAGGTTCTTTTAGATTCATAAAAAAGCTAGGATCTACACATATATTCATAAATACCATAGGTAATTGTAGAATATTAAGAGAGTTTTCTTAGTAATCCATAATCATTCACTTATATTTCTTTTATTATGTTGAAAGATACCTTACAAAGGCTTTGGAAGGATTTTACAATCATTTGGTTGTCCAACTAAACAACACCCATCCATAAATATATACCATACACATGGAGATACTCATTAACGACTAATTTTTCCATTAATTAGTCGATCTACAAAGGTTACAAATGTTATTACAAATTTGGGATGAAGCTAGATTAGTATAGTGCAAAAATGTTTATACCTAGAGCTAGAAACTATGAACTCTCTATTTTTGTTGTGTAAGTTCTCTTCTTCTATGCTCCTTGTAAAATTTTATCCTCTAATCCCTTTAGTTCCCCCTTCTATAAGATGAAGCCAAGGTAGCTATACCCACAACCATACTATTGGTAGACTGTCAAACAGTCACCCAACTAGAAAAATCCTAATTGCAACCATCTAGTGCCCAAAAGATATAATTTCCCTTTACAAATCTAATATAATGGACAGGGGTGTGAGAAAACATTCCTTGATTAGTGCCATATACTTGCATTGAATGATCAGCATGGTTGAGTGCAATGAAACAACAAATACACCCACAAAATTCATGATATAGGTATGGAACTCTGAAAAAGGGACACTTGTGGATAATAAATGAAGTATGGACACCTCTCTAGTCCTAAATTCATGCTCAAATTCAATTAATTTCTTCCTATGTCTTTATAATTTGCAATCTAGTGGTTGAGAGGAGTTTTTGAGAATTAATGGCATTTTCGAGTCAAAAACATGCTTCCTAGGGTATCATCGAAGTTTTGGGCCTGAGCCTACCATTAAACCAATGAGTAAAGTATTAAATTATTTACAAACCTAAAAAAATTCTTTGATTGGGCATTGAGCCTCGAGCCTACTAGGAATTTCTTATTGAAAGGTCAAGGAAAGGAGTACCCTTGATGTTGAAACCCCAGCAAGAATACCTCTCTCCAGCATAGGGAAGAACACATACCACATGCAAAAATACATTGAGAAAATAAGATACTCGAAACCCCAGCAAGCTGCTAACTTAGGAATTTATACAACTTACAAGTTTGAGGATTAAGGGAGTTGTTGATAGGAGGTATCTCTAGAAGTAGACTGAGAACATGATCTCACGGGGATTGTAGGAGGAGATCTAAAGGGTTGTTCAACTAATAGGGTGAATTCACAAGGATAGCTAGGGGGGACCTTAGGGGTAATGAGGTTTGCGGATGAACTACAAGAGGTTGAGAATTTGGAAGGGAAGGGGGGCTAATTCATTTATTTTTTGGAAACCTTTTCTCAAATTAAAGGGCCTCTTTAAAGGAAGCTTTATTAAGGGAAGGGAAGAAGGGGAAGGGGCTTTAAGGTTATACAAAGGAAAAAAATTGGAGGGCATTGAAGAGGGGGGTTTTTGGGAGTGGGAGGAGGAAGGATTCTTAATATCATTAGTTGGAGGGGGTTGGAGAAGTGGGAATTAGCTACATAAGCATGATACATACACGATTTGCAGTGAGGGCAGTCTCTAATGAGGTGGCCTTCTTTTTGGTAGTAAAATCAACATTAGGCTTCTTAAGATAACAAATCTACTAAATGAATTCAAAGCTAGGTCCCAAAAGCATGATAATATTCGAGAGAAATTGGATTAAGTCCATTTTTATGTAAACTCAGGGGTGCACTATTAGGCTAGCCCATTTTTCAATGTTAGGTTTGTACCAAATGACCCTTCTTAGTTGAGATGCTATATCATGTAGAAAGGGGAAAAAGACTAGGTTAAGGAGTCGTAGCTCCACCCATATAGAATAATTTGATTTTGAGATACCTTCTATGTAAAAATTGATATCCCAAGCCTAAAGGTAGCATGTCTAACCATAAATTATCCAAGAACTATAGTGGAGAGACACTTTAGCATGATCTAGATTCACATATCCCTTGCCTAAAACTCTATAAGAAATTACATTATCCATCCCTTATGCTACTAGTTTGTACATGTCCATTTGATTTTTTTCTTAGATGGGACACCTTTAAGAAAAAAAAAGAATAATCGATCTTATTTTATAATCTTTTATAACATTGGTAATATCGCTTGAGAATTCAAATAAGATTGTATTACTTGTAGAATGGTCAGATGATTGAGAGGTTAGGTAGACACTTGCTTTAGGTTGTTTGGGTGTATCATGTTGACTATTAGGTGGACTAGGGTTAGTCATCTAGGACCCAACAACAAGAGAATCTAATGATTTTGTATCATTTTGTTGGATTACAAAGCAAAGGTGAGTGTAACAAACATGAGCAATCTCTTTCTAAGTAGCAACCTTGGGATGACCTAATGTTCCTTTTTCCCTTTCCTTTTTCTTCATTGTCGTTGCATGTGGGTTTAACGATGGTCGAGACCCAACTAATATAGCCTTGGATTCTTGTTGATCCTTATATTTTATTGTTGTAGATGGAAGTACGGTTACAGATTTTGGCTCTGATAATTTTCTGCCTACGAGTTCTCCCTCTTTCATAGCTTTCCATCTTTCATTAGGTTGTTTATAATTTAAGACAAGCCTTAGGACATTTAAATGTATCCAAATAAATATTTTGAACATCTTTAAATAATTGAAATTTCATTCGAAGTAGGTAGCATTACATTTACATCATTCATTTAATAGATACCACATAAGCATTCAACACCTTATCTGTGCATCTTTTGCATTTACAATCTATTAATATCAGCAAACATGTTTAATTAGGAGCCAAGAAAGTTACACATTTTAATCCTCTTATAACAAACCTCTAAAGGTGTTCATCACTACATTATTCCAAGTCAAATATTATTCAAATGTATACAAAAATTTCAAGAATCTAACAATCCAAAATAACTACAATAAATAAGACAAAATCATGTCATATCAAATCCTTAAAATATTTGTTGACACAACATTAATCCAAATCTAATATTATTCATATGTATACATAGATTTCTAAGAGTCTATAATTATTATATAGACCTTATCCTAAATATCTCTACTAAATTAAATCAACTTTTGAATCTTTTGCAGTGTTTGAATTTTGACAATAACAATTGTAAAAATCCAATAACTATTATGAAGGGGAAGAGAGAATTAGATTAATGTACAAATGGCACTTTATTTTCCACACATTTATGAGCATATCCATATTAAACTAAAGCCAAAAACAGGTATTGAACTCATGTGTCCCGTGACTAGGAAGGACTTTTGAATCTTTAGTGCATGTTATTAGACCCTTTCAACATATTGATTTGGTATCAAATAGATCTCATCTTGAATTTGATTTGCAACCCATTCAAATACTAAGACAACTTCTTCAATAAAATATTAATTAGGAAGTGTGGTTCTTAGAGAATTTTAGATTGGAGATTTGATTTTAAAATAAATTCGATAATGTCTACATGAAAAAATAAGTTTCAAGAATTTTTTTAGTGAAATCCGTTAAGATCATACATCACTACTTTGAATTATGAGTTATGTCATTGTGGGTTATCTAGCTTGAATGGAAAGTTACTTAAGGATAAAACTAATGTTACTAGACATCTAAAGTGTTAATACACTTAATTTTTATAATATTATAATGTGACAAATCATAGCACATTTTATAGATACCACAAATCATTAGGAGATAGCACACTCACCAATATATTGTTCAAATATTATTTTCACCAAGTGTCATTTCTTAGTCATGATTACATTTTATATGACAATTATATGAATCTTGCTATTTGTTGCATCATCATAAGAGATTTGATGATGATATCCTTTCTTAACTAATCATAGTACATGCAATACACCATTTTAGTTGGCTTCTCAACTCAAGCCCAAATTTATTATTTTTATCTTTTGACCCAACCAAATTGGTCTATTTGAATGTCTATGAATAATTGAAAGTTTATTTAAAGTAGGTAGCATTACATTTGCGTCATTCATTTGATAGATACCACACAAAGGTATTCAACACCTTGTGTGTGCGTCTTTCACATTCTCAATCTTATAACAAGCCCCTAAAATTGTTCATCAACACTACATTAGTCCAAATCAAATATTATTCAAATATATATGTAGATTTCAATAATTTAACAATAAAAAATAAAAGTACAATAGATAAGTCAAAATCACATTATGTCAAACCCCTAAAATTATTTATCAACACTACATTAATCAAAATTAAATATCTATATACATAATTTTATAAGTCTATAATTATTATATCATTTATTTAGACCTTAGGCTAAATATCTCGTACTAAATTAAATCAACTTTGAGTTTTTTGTAGTGTTTGAATTTTGATGATAACCATTGTATAAATTCCAATATCAATTGTGACTAGACAATGAGGATGAGATTAATTCAAAATAGCCACATTAATACAAATATCGCTTTAATGTCCACACTTTTATGAGCATAGAAATATTAAACTATATATTTAGAGTTTCCAGTGAGGGCAAGAAAACAATTGTGTGACAGATGTATCATGCAACCGGGGCTTTCCTAGCCAGTGCAACTCATCACAACAAACACGAGTTTAGTATACCAACTACCTAACTTATTTGTTCCACATAATAAATCTACTCTGACATTTGTTGGACTTTGTCCCAATCATGGTAGCAACTTCCAAAAGGACCAATTTTACAATAAACCATGTGATGTGTTATTTGTTTTGTATGAGATATATGTATGTATATATGTATGTATGCATACATGCATGCATGCATGCATGTGTGTGTGTCTATATATATATATATGTGCATACATATATACATATATGTACATATGTATATTTGTATATATGCATGTATGTGTGTACGTATATATATGTGTGTGTGTGTGTGTGTATGTATGTATGTATGTATAGATATATCCATATGTATATACATATATACACATATATACACATATATACATATGTATATACATACATATATGTATATGTGTGTGTATATATATTTATATATGTTTGATGTTTTGTTGTGTATATATCTAATGATCTAAACCAATTATCATCTCATTCATTCATACATCTTAGATTTGACTGTGAGTATGAATTTATCTTTTAGATAGAATCATAGTCACAATCTTTTTTTTCTAATTAGAAAACCTTTTACCATATTTTCAAGATAATTATTTTGGATATTCTAACTATTATTTACTGGCTTGCATTCAAAATATTTAGAATTCATCACATAAGAGCTTCTATTTAAATATAGGCCCTAATAAATCAATGATCAAATAGAATCAAGGAGAATCAATTAATCATCTAAGATACAATTTAGAGCATGTTGAGAAGCATTGTTAAGAGCATCATCCATACTTCTACATTACACACACTACACTAAGAATTTACATCTTCTGTCTTATGTTCCTTGTATCATTGCAAAATTGACAAAGTGGTTTAACTCATTAAAAGAAAATATGCATACTTTCCTCTACATACAACAAATCCCAAAGGTTTTTTCTAGCACCCCATTTTTTCTAGACAAAAATACATGCAAATGTAAACAATACTAAAGTGCATTTAAATAAAACTTCATGTAGATAAAATTTCTAGAGACTAAATTATAGGCACAACATGGTCTCAAACAGGTCAAAACTTGTTGAACATATTCATCATAGCTTGATAATTGTAATAAATATGAGAATTTTGAATCTAATTGTCAAGTGTGCAACACAATATAATCTCCATAATTGATAATCCTTCAATCAACATAGAGCTAAGCACATTCTAACTTTCTATTTCTTTTATTGTCCTAACTCATATAAGTTTACCTAGTCTAATTATTATTGATTACTTTATTAGTTAATTATATCCTAAATTAATTATGGGTGTTGAACACACACTTTCAAATCCTTCTAGTGTTTTACCCTAGGGTTTAACCTTCTTTTTTATTTTTAGCTCATGCTTATATATATTGAGGGGTAATATTGGTTCCAACTCGTAGGCAATCCTATGTAAAATATTATGCCTTTTTCCTTTTAACAACCCCTTACATAGTTTCATCGATGCCAACTTAGTCACATCCACATGACTCCATCTCTTTAAACTCAACTCCTTTCTCCATTTTTCTAATTTTACATTTGAAAGACTTCATGAAATACAAGTAATGCAAAGTGACAATTTTTTTGTATTATCGATGTTCAATATGAGTGGTAGTAACATTTTATTTTGTGAAATTATCTTGAACATATAAGAATATATGAAAATTCATTTAAAGCAAGTAGCATTACATTTGCATCATTCATTTGATAGATACTAAACATAGGGATTATACAACTTATGTGTTTTTCTTTTTTGTTATGAATCTTTTGAATTCAACAAAGGGGTTTGACCAAGACTCAAGGAAATTTTATACTTTATCTTGTTGATAATCTAGGTGAGAAATTAATTGTATTGGATTGAAATTTTCATATTGGAGAAAAACATTTCAAATGGAAACATGGATGGCGTTCGCGTGCTCTGCAAGTCGAGCTAGGGCGTTTGTGCCCTAGCTCGTTCTCTATGTTCTACTCGAGTCTGCGTTGTGGGGGTTTTTACTGCATTTGGGGTCTGTGGAGGTGGGGTTTCAATATGTTAAACTTGTGTTTCCTTTTCCTGTGCTGTCGATTGCGGTGTGGGAGGTGTGCCCATTAGATTGGGCGCGAGCTTCCTTTTTTTTGCTGTGGGCTTTCCTTTGGTGTTGTCATGCTGTGTGCAGCCTTTTCCTATGCCTGGCCTTCTCCTGTGCCTGCGTGGGTCCGTGGTGTGGGCGCTAGGTCTTGGGGGGTTGTGTGTTTTGCCTTCCAATTCATGGGGCCTTGGTTCTTCCCATTGACAAGTGGGTTTTATATTTTTCTGGAGTATTTCTTGCTGTCGATTGGGTGGTGTCTGGGTGGAGGGGTTCGTGCTTTCCCTTGGGGTTTTTCCATTTAGTCCAATCGTGACCTGGGGGTTTTCATGCCTGCCGAGGATTTTGTTTATTACTATGTGGTGTGGGGAAACATCTAGGGTTAGCCCCAAATTGGATTTCTGTTCAACATTTGGTTCGAAGCCTACAATGCATGGTGTGAATGTTTTTGATAATATGTTGTTTTCACCAGAGATGGAGATGAATGATCTAGGGCTGGTTAGTGGTCCTCGCATAACGAAGATTAATGGGTGTTTGGAAAGATGCAAAGAGAGACCAAAATTGGTTATCCCGATGGAGTTGCTTGTAGATGATATTGAATACTATTTGAGGCAGTCCTTTTATTGCAAGTTCATGGGTTTGAGAGTTTTGCTACAATTTTTTGAATCCTGGGATCAGCGGACATGGATGCCAGAGGGGGAGATGGAGATTAGGCTCCTTGCGAACAACTATTTTATGGTATCATTTGATTGCATGGTAGATCAAAATAAGGTCTCTGAGGGTGGTCCCTATTTTTATAACCAGGTGGGATTTTTTATCAACCCGATCGAGGTGCTACCAAGTCAGATTCTGGTTTGGGTTCGGTTGTTGTGGTTCCTGGTTGAGTGCTGGCGGGATGATGTGTTGCTTTTGGTGGCTTCAATGCTCAGTAAACCTGTTGGGTCTTCTCAGCAGACGCAGTTTAAGAAGGTAATGACTTTTTCTCGTATCTGTGTAGAAATTGATCTAAGCAAACCATTGCCAGGTTTTGTAGAAGTGTGTGTTGGATCCTATACTTGGGTGCAACAGCTAGATTATGAAACCCTACCTTTTTGATGTTGTCTCTGTCATGAATACGGTCACTTGCAGTGAAGATTCCCTAGGGCTAAAACTGTGGCATCCCAACCTTCTCAACCTTCTTGTAATCTGCCTAGGTTTGATAAGGGGAAGGAGCCTATTCTAGGTGATGGTTATGTCCTTATGAAGGCTCGCAATAGGAATTGGGGGAAAAAGCGGACCTTGAGGGAGAGGTAGGATGATGACACCTTTAATAGGTTTAAGGTGTTGGATGATCTCAGCTAGCAAGAAGTGAATCTGAGGCTGCTGAACCTCAATCAAGGTACTTTGGGTTCAGGTTAGTATGGTAGGCTATGCAGGTTGTGCAAGAGGTTGGTGTTGGGCTGATGGAGGCAGATCAAAAATTTCCTATTGAAGTTGAACAAGAATCTACTCTTGGAGCTATGAAGAGTGGTGGAGGTGGTTCCCCATTGCCCTTGAAAAATGGTACTGATGTGGGTAAGAGCTCTTTGTCTTCTTCTTGCTTGGGTATTCTGCAAAAGGAACTGAAGAAAGGGGTTGGTGAGAAAACTTCTAAGCTGGGTAGGAAAAATGATATGGATAAGATTAAATTAATTGGGGAAACTTTGGTGGAGTCAGGGTTAGTTAAGACTCTTGATTCACATTTTTTAGGCCCTTAGAAATGATTGTTTTCTCATGGAATGTAAGGGGCTTGAACAGTGGCCCTAGATAAAAAGTTGTTCGTGATTTGGTTAGGAATCATTCTCCAGATGTTTTTTTTCTTCAGGAGACAATTTATCTATGGAAAATATGTTGGATATGGTACCTAGGTTGTGGAAATGTGGTGAATGCCACTGTGTGGGGGCTCTTGGTGCTTCTGGGGGGGTGGCTTGCTTCTGGAACCCTCAAAATATTTTCCCTCTTTGGTGGATGTCCTCTAGATCCTCTATGTCCCTGGTCACCTCTTGTTATGAGACTGGTGAGTGTATTCTCCTCTCTAATGTGTATGCTCCTATTGAGTTCCAGGGTAAACAACTGTTGGAGTTATAGACAGACACTGAGAGGGGGGGTGAATCAGTGTCTTAATTTTTTTAACTTCGATCAAGGTTTTAATTCTGATTTCCTTTTCTTTCAACAAAAGAGTAGAGTAATCACTGTTGAAAGCATAAAGATGTGACAACATTAACTCTATCAATTAGACAACTTATGAAAATATGATTTGAGTGAGATATCTGAACTAAACATTTGCAGATATGAAGGAACTATCATTCAAAATTGTTCAAACTGATAAAAACTATCACAATCAAGAAACAGTATGACAACAAAAACAAAGAGAACAAAAGACAGAATTTGCCGAGTGGAAAACCCTCCTGGGGTAGAAAAACAACTCCTAAACTGCCATACTGGCTTAATCTTTTTTAATCAACTGTTCACAATGCCTTATAGGCTAATTTCTGAGCACCAACTCAAGGAGCACCAACCCCTCAAATTATTTTTAGAACAATAGTAATATCAGAGGATCTCTCTATTTTCTAGTAAGCTCAAGAAACTCAACACTCTTATCTCCCTAATACCCTAAGAATCCAACTCTTGTATTACAGAGTTTTCCAATACATCTCTTGATATGGCCAAAATAACTATCTCTCAGAATTACTGGCCAGCAGCTTTTCAGTATTCACAACACTACGTTTTATACATCTTTTCCAGTGTGTAGACTTCAAAGAGATTCGAGGTCAAAGGAGAGCTAAAACCTCCTTTCTATTTTCAGAAAAAAAGGATGCCAGAAAAGTAACTGTCTTCAGGAGTAACGATTGAACAACCAAACTGAAAAGATTCAGACTGAAGTTAACAAATCTTTTTACAATAGAATTCTTCATCTTGTACCCAACAAGATTATTAGTCAAAGTGAAATTAATTTGCCAATACAAGAGTCGTTTCAGCTAGCTAAGAGCCGTCCTCAACAAATCTGAAATGTATGATATCATTTCACTGCTTAAAAAGCACGACTGCCCACCACAGTAAATCATAACCTCTAATGCATGAATAACAATAATCAGAGATTCGATGCCAACCAATGATGTCGGCCTGCAACTATATTTAGAAATTCACATGTCGGCCACAGTGACAGAGTTTTCATTAATCATTCACTGAGACAACCCCGTAAGTATGCCGAAGGAAATTATAATGCTGTCAGTCGCCCCGTGTTCTTTGTGTTTCGCTATGACCTTATGCGAGCTGTGTTTCCTTTACCTCATTTGCTTTTGCTGTGACCCAGTGATGTCGGGAAGACCTCTCGCAGACCACATAATGTTTCACTAAAAGCCCTTTTATCTCTTATGTGTCGCTGTGACATTCTGCTGTCGGGGAGACGTTTCGTAGATAATGCTTTGTTTAAATGAAAGTCATCCTTTCATTCGGTGTCGCTGAGACAATTCAAAATCGGGGAGACTTCTCGTAGAGCATCCTGTGTCTTACCGAAAGCCCACATGATCATTCCTGTTCGCCGAGACATATCGCTCTCAGGGAGACCTCATATAGATAATACTTCGTTATACCGAAAGTCACCCACCATCTTGTGTGTCACTGAGACAAGTCAGATCCTATGTCGACAAGGTCCTTTTGTGTTCCATCAGTGAGACCAGAGGTCACTCGCTGAGACCTCACGCCGAAAACCCTAACTCTTACCAAGATGTATACCTTTATGTTGTCAGTCGGTATAAGAAAACAAACTCGCCAAGACCTTTCTTCGTTGCACATGAGTCATACCAAAATGTTCCTTTTGTTTTATGCATCACGGAGACATATCAATGTCGGGGAGACCTCTCAGAGAGCACACTATGTCATACTGAAAAACTTTATCCACTTTGAGTTGCTGAGACAATACCAACCTCTCGTCGAAAGCCCCTCATTTGACTTAGTCAAAAAGACCTGACGGGTTCGCTATGACATTACACTGAAGCTGAGACCTCCTGCTGATATGCAATTTTTCCACCAACGGTCGGTAAGACTAAAGTAAGTTCGCCAAGATGTTTCAACGAAGAAAAACCTCTCGCCGAAGAGCACCCTTTGTTGCTAGTCGAGGAGACATGATGAGTTCGCTAAGACATCATTCCGACGGTATAACTCATGCCGATATGATCCTTTTGTGTCGCCGAAATAATGGAGAAGTCCTGCCAAAAGTTTCCTGTAAGTAAAATCCAATCGTCATGACATCATAAATGTCTTGTCGATAGGCAACACAGACGTTTATCAGAAAAATGGATCGGGGAGACCCTGGCATTCTCACGCCGATATGTTCTTTCTTGTCACCGAAACAATGTACAAAAGATAACCTGAGACTGCACGAAGCTCAAACTGAATAGTACCATAAGATATTAAAATTCTGAATGTAAACTGTCCACTGAATGCCAAGACATGTTAACCATATAGACAAAACTGTACCAAGATAAAGCATGAGAAACCAATCTGAAACTGTCAAGAAGTAGAATCAACAGAAAGGTATTTTTTCATCAAGGATAAACCATATGATCACAACTAAGAACCAACAAACTCCCCCTTTGTCCTTGATGGCAAAACACAAATGACTCTCCCCCTTTTTGCCTCAATGACAAAGGATAGAAGAGAAGAATGTGCAATGCCAGGAAACACAACTGAGAAGCCAACCAAATACCATAAGAACCGGCTGCAAATAGAGCAATAGTGTAACATACATATTTGCAGGAGAGCAGTAAGATTGTAACATGCAGATATCATAGCAAAAATAACAATATGTCCTTTTCAAGAATCTCTGTCCATATCATCAATGCCTAAGCAACAGTACCAAAAATTATAATGTAACAAACCAAATTGATACCTAAAGATTGAAGACCTGTTACTTGAACATACCACCTTCTTTGTCATGTTCTATCAAGGTACATTCAAGATCACCTACTCCACATTCAATTTGATTAACTTCAATCTAGCAAAACTAGAATTTGAGCACAAACAACCAACCTCTTCTCAGCACAAGTAACCTCAGTCACTATCCATGACAATTCTTCTGAAACAACCTTCTGCTATACTCATCTCTATGGATCTATCATATACTCTTCTTCACAAACTATGTCTTCTTGCATCAAATTTGCATGAAATCCTTCACAAATTTGATCCAAACTGTGCACAATCTCTTTTTACAAAACTGATCATAATCATTCATAATCTTCTCAGAAATTTAATCTTCAAGATGCTCAGAAATAATTTACTGACCACAATCTCATTCACTTAGATCTGCAACATGACCCTCACTTGCTTGAGTTCGAATGATATAGCCTTTGTTCCTCAACACACAACACAACACAGACCTGATTGTGTTTTAATGATATGGCATTTATTTCACACAACACACCTTAAGAATTGAGCATCAACCTCACCAAAGAACTCATTCTAGACTCCATAGGGGTAAAATATATTACCATAATAGACTCCCCCTGAGTCTTTGCATCTTCTCAAGACCTGGAAGGCAACACTTGTGCAAGGAGTGCACAAGGAGTTTTCTCAGAAGCATCTTTATTGCTCTTCTTGTCATCTTGATTGCTCTTTCTTCTCCACTCCAATGAATAATTTTTCACTTGTTTTCTTAAAGTACCTATCTTTCTATTGAATCTGCATTGCTGTACTTTATGTCCAATGTTATTACATCTGAAACAAATGACTTTGTGATTGTTCTGAGAAATAGAAGACTTCCTACAGACATTTCTAGCATTGTTCCCTACATTATTATCACTTGTATTTATTCTACAGTCTCTTCTTAAGTGACCAAAATTGTTACAGTTGTAACACACCACATCCTCATTTCTAGGGACAGTAGAATGATTCTTATTTGACCATCTTATGCAATCAATTGCCTTATGACCATAGTCATTATAAACATAACAATATCCTTGGAAAGAATGATTATACCTGAATGAATGATCATGCCAAGGATGTGAAGATCTGAAGACATTTTTCCTTTCTCTATGAATACCTTTAGATTGTCTTCTAGTGTCAATGTTATCCTTTGATGCAGCAATACTGTAACCAATATCAACCTTCTTTCTTGGTGTTTGCTTGGCTGTAAAATTCTTTCCATCTGAAGTAGTAAACACTGTTTCATGTTTAGATTTGTTTGCAGAGCTTTGTCCAACCTCATATCCCACTCCTATAGGATCTTTAGAATGCTTTTGCTTGCCCAACATTTCATTCAATATATTAGTACTATGATCAAATTTCTGAATTTTACTAGATTGAGCCTTGATACTTTCAAGCTCTTTTCTTAAAGCAACTACCTCTTCTTCAAGTTTTAGACAAACAATCTTTTTAATCTCCAAATCAGAACTCACAACGTCTGCTATCCTCTTATATTCTTCAATTTCAATTTTCTGACATATAATCATATCGTCCTTAAGAGTTAGTTATTTTAACAAGGAATCATTATTTGAACATTTCTTTAAAGAAACAATCTCATTTTCTAGTTTATTACACAATTCATCCTTTTCTTTTAACTTGACTTCCAAAATTTCTTCTTGTAGAAGTTGTCTTGTTAAAAAATGGTTTCCTTTTCTAAGTTGCTTAATAGTATCTAAGGCACATAGGAGTTCACCTTCCAAATCAACCTCACTTTCTGGTTCATCATATTCCTGTTCAGAGTTAACTTCATCCAAAGATTGATCTACTTTTACACAAGTTTCTTGATCATTTAAATATTCATTAATGATCTCCTTGTACTTCTTTTCAAAACTATGAAGGTTTACACCTTCTTCACTCTCAGATGTTTCACAACTTATTTTAGTACCCAAAGATATCTCCTCTTGTAACTCACTATTCTGATTCATTTTAGTCAACTTGTCCCAAACTTCCTTAGCACTACTGTAATGAATGACTTTTGTAATGACTTTATTTGGAAAGTTATTAAAAATAGTATTTATAGCTCTGGTATTGAATTCAAGTGCTTTCTTCTCCTCAAGAGTGGAAGGAGATGTTGCAAATGTAATACAACCCTTTTCAACTGCTGCCCACACTTCAGACCCTAAAGAAAGTAAGTATGTTTCCATCCTATGTTTCCACATAATAAAGTTTGTACCTTCAAACTGAGGAGTTCCAGATCTAGGATACTCTTCCTCGTTATTCCTTATACTAGATTCAGGTTGAACATGATGAATATCATTTTGCTAAGAACATCTTTTTCCCTTATTCCTTCTGTTCTTTCCCATATTAACCAAAGTACTCCAAGAAACCAGGAACAATCCTAGGTGGTTTAGACCTATCAGAGGACCCTATGCTCTGATACCAATTGTTGGAGTTATGGACAGACACTGAGAGGGGGGGGGGGGTGAATCAGTGTCTTAACTTTTTCAACTTCGATCAAGGTTTTAATTCTGATTTCCTTTTCTTTCAACAAAAGAGTAGAGTAATCACTGTTGAAAGCATAAAGATGTGACAACATTAACTCTATCAATTAGACAACTTATGAAAATATGATTTGAGTGAGATATTTGAACTAAACATTTGTAGATATGAAGGAACTATCATTCAACAATGTTCAAACTAATAAAAACTGTCACAATCAAGAAACAATATGACAACAAAAACAAAGAGACCAAAAGACAAAGAATTTTCCGAGTGAAAAACCCTCCTAGGGTAGAAAAACCACTCCTAAACTGCCATACTGGCTTAATCTTTTTTAATAAACTATTCACAATGCCTTATAGGCTAATTTCTGAGCACCAACTCAAGGAGCACCAACCCCTCAATTTGAAACACCAATTTCAAGGAGCACCAACCCCTCGTTTAGAGATATCTATCTCAAGGAGCACCAACCCCTCAAATTATTTTCAGAACAATAGTAATATCAGAGGATCTCTCTGTTTTCTAGTAAGCTCAAGAAACTCAACACTCTTATCTCCCTAATACCCTAAGAATCCAACTCTTGTATTACAGAGTTTTCCAATACATCTCTTGATACAGCCAAAATAACTATCTCTTAGAATTACTGGCCAACAACTTTTCATTATTCACAACACTGTGTTTTATACATCTTTTCCAGTGTGTAGAATTCAAAGAGATTCAAGGTCAAAGGAGAGCTAAAACCTCCTTTCTATTTTCAGGAAAAAAGGATGCCAGAAAACTAATTGTCTTTAGGAGTAATGACTGAACAACCAAACTGAAAAGATTCAAACTGAAGTTAACAAAGCTTTTTACAATAGAATTCTTCATCTTGTACCCAACAAGATTATTAGTCAAAGTGAAATTAATTTTCCAATACAAGAGCTGTTTAACCCAGCTAAGAGCCGTCCTCAAAAAATCTGAAATGTATGAGATCATTTCACTGCTTAAAAAGCACGACTGCCCACCATAGTAAATTATAACCTCTAATGCATGAATAACAATAATCAGAGATTCAATGGCAACCAATGATGTTGGCCTGCAACTATATTTAGAAATTCACATGTTGGCCATAATGATAGAGTTTTCATTAATCATTCGTTGAGACAACCTCGTAAGTATGCCGAAGGCAATTATAACGTTGTCAGTCACCCCATGTTCTTTGTGTTTCGCTATGACCTTATGCGAGCTATGTTTCCTTTTCCTCATTTGCTTTCACCATGACCTAGTGATGTCAGGAAGACCTCTTGCATACCACATAATGTTTCACTAAAATCCCTTTTATCTCTTATGTGTCTGATGCAAGAGCATCCAGTGGTGTAAGGGCAATCTTGCATCACCCAAAAATAGTTAAATTTCAAGTTTCTTGGTTTTTAGATGTTTTTACATTTTTGGATACCCTTTTCGTCATAATGAAATTCCCAATTTTTAGTTTTTATTTTCTATTATTGTGTTGAAAGATATTGCAATTTTAGTTTCCCAGATTTGCACTTGAAAATCTTCCGAGTGAGATTTGAGGCACTTAGAGTTCCCGGAATGGCCTCGAAACTTGCCAAAATTAGCGTAGCGGATTTCAAGCGCGTTATTGACTTCGAGACCTTTCCAATGGTTCAAACGGTTTGCTAATCGGAGTCCTGGATCAAAAGTTATGGCCCCGGGAAGTTGGCGCACTTTCTAGGAGATACAATTGCAAATGCTCTTTTGAAATTTGAACTTCATGTTGTAAATTTTTGGTGCCAAACCGCCTAAACTCAAATTTGAATGTTGTTTTTGCTCCAAACTAATGAGGAGCTCTATTTATGGGTGGGTTTCTAATTTTTGGGTAACTTTTTGGGGGACAAACTCACATATTGCGAAAGGGTTATTCTGTAGCTTTCTGTAACTTGCATGTGTTGTAGAACTTAGGGATTTGAGATCCTCTGCATGTAAGAAGCTCCATTTTCTGAATAATAAAATTATTCTCTTGTTTGTGGGTTATTTTCTAAGTCTCGGGCTGCGCCCTCATCAAGTGGTATCAAAGCGGGTTTTCTTGAGCGTGTAGATAGATCACCGATCATGAGGCAGTTCACACCATGACCGTGGTTGTGGGTCGAGGTCAAGAAAGATGCCTCCAAGAGTGGTGCCTGGTAGGCGTGGTGGTGCCAGAGGTGGTTGAGGTGGCAGAAATGCTGGTGGAAGAGATGCACTGGCAGCCCTTCAGAGACAGATTGATATGTTACAAGAGTAGTTGAGAAGAGGGTTAAACCCGAGGGAGGAAAGTGAGGATGAAGGAGAGGAAGAAGGTTCAGATGTAGAAGAGGAAGAAGAAGCAATTGATCAAGACCAAATGCAGCTAATAAGGGCCATTTCAAAGATCGGGGCCAGGCGAGAAGTCCGGTCTGGAAGTCAAACCGGAAGAGTTGATCGACTAGATCAGCGAAATATTTTGAGTATGAAATGAAAGGACCGGTGGGTTAAGTTCGCGAAAATGAAGGCGAAAGAACCATGCGGTGTTGGTGGAAAAAAGAGATCCGGTTGAAGAAATCGAAAGGAAAAGACAATAGCACCGGATGGGGTTACGTAGTAGAAAGCCCGAAAGAAGCGGAGTTCATACGGTGGACTCACGGTTGAAGACGAGGACGACTGGTAGGGATTAACGGAAAAGGGTTTTGCGAGGGCTGAAATATAAAGCAGATCCTACGAGGAGAATAATAAAGGAAAATGGCAGATAACAATGGGTTACAATTGAGCATTCAAGAGGAGCTAAGCCTGGTCAAAATAACCACCATTGAGGATGTGTACCAGTTTGCTATGAAAGTTGAAGAGAAACTGAACAAAAAGATTTGACAGCAAGCAAAAAGGACGAGGAGGTCAAAGTGG
>VDFB02270651.1:606250268-606260698 GCA_007258455.2 Sequoia sempervirens | reverse complement strand
TTTGGTAGGAGATAAACCCAAGGGATGGGACTTGATCTTACCCCAGGCAGAATTTTCTTACAACAATTCTATCAACAGAAGCACGGGTAGATCACCATTCTAGATTGTGTATGATGATAGCCCTAGAACAACTCCAAAATTGAGGAAGATGGACCAAGAGAAGAAAATAAGTGCTGAAGCTGAAGATTTTGCAGAACACATCAAGGATATACATGAGAAGGTAAGATAACATATTAACAAGATGAATATGTAGTATAAGGCTAAGGAAGATAAGAAGAGGAGGTATAAGGAGTTTCAGATTGCGGACATGATGGTCCACTTTGAGGAAAAGAAAGGCTTCCAATGAGAACAACATATAACAAATTACATGAAGAAGTTCGGTCCCTGTAAAATTTTGAAGAGGCATGATTCAGGGAATGCATATGAGGTAGAGTTGCCGGATGGATTCAACATTTCCCCTGTGTTCAACATTTCAGATTTGACAGAGTATCATGAAGGTGGCATGGAAGAAGCACCATCAATAGGGCAGTATGGCATTCCTACACCTACTTCAGAAAGGGAGGATATTGAAGCAATCTTGGATAATCGTGTGGGAAGGAGTACCAGAAACAGGTAGTATGAAGAATATCTGGTGAAATGGAGAGGAAGGCCTGTGGAAGATTCATCCTGGCTATCTAAGGTAGCGGTTGACCGGTTGGGTTTTCCTCAACCATCTAAGACATGATGGGGTCACTTCTCAAATTACCCTGGGTGTCTGATGCAGGAGCATCCAGTGGTGTAAGGGCAATCTTGCATCACCCAAAAATAGTTAAATTTCAAGTTTCTTGGTTTTTAGATGTTTTTACATTTTTGGATACCCTTTTCATCATAATGAAATTCCCAATTCCCAATTTTTATTTTCTATTCCTGGGTTGAAAGATATTGCAGTTTTAGTTTCCCAGATTTGCACTTAAAAATCTTCTGAGTGAGATTTGAGGCACTTAGAGTTCCTGGAATGGCCCTAAAACTTTCCAAAATCGACATAGCATATTTCAAGCACGTTATTGACTTCGAGACCTTTCCAACGGTTCAAACGGTTCGCGAATCGGAGTCCTGGATCAAAAGTTATGGCCCCGAGAAGTTGGCGCACTTTCTAGAAGATACAATTGCAAATGCTCTTTTGAAATTTGAACTTCATGTTGTAAATTTTCGGCACCAAACCGCCTAAACTCAAATTTGAATGTTGTTTTGGCTCCAAACTAATGAGGAGCTCTATTTATGGGCGGGTTTCTAATTTTTTGGTAACTTTTTGGGGGACAAACTCACATATTGCGAAAGGGTTATTCTGTAGCTTTCTGTAACTTTCATGTGTTGTAGAACTTGGGGATTTGAGATCCTCTGCATGTAAGAAGCTCAATTTTCTAAATAATAAAATTATTCTCTTGTTTGTGGGTTATTTTCTAAGTCTTGGGCTGCGCCCTCATCAGTGTCACTGTGACATTCTGCTGTCGGGGAGATGTTTCGTAGATAATCCTTTTTTTACCGAAAGTCATCCTTTCATCTGGTGTCACTGAGACAATTCAAAATCGGGGAGACTTCTCATAGAGCATCCTGTGTCTTACCGAAAGCCCACATGATCATTCCTGTTTGTCGAGACATATCGCTCTCGGGGAGACCTCATATAGATAATACTTCGTTATACCGAAAGTCACCCACCATCTTGTGTATCGCTGAGACAAGTCAGATCCTATGCCGACAAGGTCCTTTTGTGTTCCATCGGCGAGACCGGAGGTCACTTGCTGAGACCTCACACTGAAAACCCTATCTCTTACCGAGATGTATACCTTTATGTTGTCAATTGGTATAAGAAAACAAACTCACCAAGAACTTTCTTCGTTGCACATGAGTCATATCAAAATGTTCCTTTTGTTTTATTCATCGCCGAGACATATCAATGTCGAGGAGACCTCTCAGAGTGCACACTATGTCATACCAAAAAACTTTATCCACTCTGAGTCACTGAGACAATACCAACCTCTCGCTAGAAGCCCCTCATTTGACTTAGTCGGCAAGACCTGACGGGTTCGCTATGACATTACACCAAAGCTGAGACCTCCTGTCGATATGCAATTTTTCCACCGGTAGTCAGTAAGACTAAAGTAAGTTCACCAAGATGTTTCAACAAAGAAAAACCTCTTGCCGAAGAGCACCCTTTGTTGCCAGTCAGGGAGACATGATGAGTTCACTAAGACATCATTCCAACGGTATAACTCATGCCGATATGATCCTTTTTTGTCGCCGAAATAATGGAGAAGTCCTGCCGAAAGCTGCCTATAAGTAAAATCCAATCGTCATGACATCAGAAATGTCTTGCTAATAGGAAACACAAATGTTTATCAGAAAAATGGATTGGGGAGACCCTGGCATTCTCACACCGATATGTTCTTTCTTGTCACCGAAACAATGTACAAAAGATAACCTAAGACTGCACGAAGCTCAAACTGAATAGTACCATAAGATATTAAAATTCTTAATGCCAAGACATGTAAACCATATAGACAAAATTGTACCAAGATAAAGCATGAGAAACCAATATGAAATAGTCAACAAGTAGAATCAATAGAAAGGTATTTTGTCATCAAGGACAAACCATATGATCACAACTGAGAACCAACAACAAATTCTTTGGTCCCATCTTTGTTTTGTTCCAACTTAGCTCCTTTCCATCCGTGGGTTTTGGCTGGCGATTTTAATGCTATAGTTGATTTGTCTGAGAAAAAAGGTGGAATTGCTAGGTTGGAGCCTTCTGCTCTGTTACTTAGGGATAGCATTTCAGATTTAAATCTTTTTGATGTTCAGCCCAATAATGGTTGGTTCACCTGGAATAATAGGAGAATTGGTGAGAGTTGTGTTGCTGAGAAGCTTGAACGATTCTTGGTTTCCTGTTATTGGGTTGCAGACTTGTGGTCTACTAGATCTGAAATTCTTGACTGGAGAGGTTTTGATCACTGGCCTATTAAGCTTAGTATTATATCTGCTCGAACGCCTCATTCTCCCTCCTTCAAGTTTCAACTTATGTGGTTACGGGATTCTACTCTTCATGAGCACGTGGTTGAGTGGTGGAGGATTGGAAGACCTACTTTTGGTACGATAATGTTCACTTTTCCTAGGCTTCTTTAGTTTGTCAAATATCAGCTTAAAAGGTGGAATCGGTGATGTTTTTGTAATATCTTTCATGCTAAGGTCATTGCTCAGGAGGAGTTGAATAATATTATGCGGTTGATTCAGGAGAATGGGGTTTCTGAGGATCTTTTGAGGAAGGAGGCTAGGACTTTGAAAGTGGTTGAGGAATTTGAATTGAGGGAAGAGATCTATTGGAAGCAAAAGGCATGAGTTGAATGGCTTTAGGAAGGTGATAAAAACACTTCCTTCTTCTTCAATTCTGTGAAAGACAGGAGGCATGATAATTCCATTCCTATTCTGGTGAATGATAGGGGAGAACGTCTTGCCTCGCACCAGGAAGTCTCTATTGAGGCTTCTCAGTACTTTGCTACTTTATTCAAGGAGGATTCATGGGGGGGCTCTATTGAGGAAGCACAGGTTCTTTCTTGTTTTCCTCGGTTGGTCTCTAGGGAGGCGAATGAGTCTTTGATGAAAGAGATTTCTCTTGATGAGCTAGAGGGGATTTTGTTTCAGATGAAGAGGGGTAAAGCTCTTGGCCCCGATGGTTTCTCGATTGAGTTTTACCAAGAATTCTTGGATATCATAAAGTTGGATCTTTTGGCGGTTGTCCTTGAGTCCCAGAGGAATAAGCAAATGCTTCGTGCTTTGAATTCCACATTCCTTTCTCTCATCCCCAAGTGTGAAGGGGCTGATAGGTTAGCTCAGTTCTGACCTATCTCTCTTTGCAATGTGGCATATAAAATCATTTCGAAGTTAATGGCTGAGAGGTTGAAGAAGCGGCTTAAAGTGCTGATTTTGGAGGAGCAGAGTGGTTTTGTGGTGGGCCAACAAATTTTAGATGGGGTTGTCATTGCTTCAGAGACCATCCACTCCATGGACAACTCCCAAGAGAAGGCAATGTTCATTAAGCTGGATATGGCTAAGGCTTATGACAAGGTTAGATGGTCTTTCCTACAGAAGGTCCTTATGTCTTTTGGTTTTGGTGAGGAGTGGATCCAATGGGTCATGAGCTATGTCACGTCTATTTCCTTCTCATTTTTGATAAATGGAGATCATTATGAACTTTTTGGCGCCTCTAGGGGTTTGTTCCAAGGGGACCCCCTTTCTTTGTATCTTTTTCTACTTCTTGTGGAAGGTCTTGGGCATTTGTTGAAAAGAAATGTGGAGCTTGGCATCATTCAAGGTTGGCGTTGGGGTGGACATTTTCCTCTACAATCCCATTTGTAGTTTGTTGATGATACTACTTTGATGGGGATGGCTACTGTTAAAGAAGCTACTAATTTGAGGCAGGTGTTGGACTTGTATCTTGTTGCTTCGGGGAAATTTATTAATGAGGAGAAATCATCCATCTTATTCTTCAATATGACGACCCCTATATAGAGAAGAATATCTAATATCTTGAGGTTTTAGATAGGGGCTCTCCCTTTGACGTATTTGGGTATCCCAATTTCTATTCACCAACTTCCCAAGGGTTCTTGGTAAAATATTATTGATAAGCTCTGTGCAAAAGTTAATCACTGGACCCATAGATGGTTATCTTTTGTGGGGAGGGTTCAGCTTCTCAAGGTGGTGGTACAGGCTCTCCCTACCTACAGATGTATGCTTCAGGTGGCTTTGATGGGTTTTCTTAGGGAAATGGATTCTCTTGAAATGTAGTTCTTATGGGCTGGAAGTTTGTCGTCTTCCAAGTGGAGCCTGGTCAGGTGGGATGTTGTGTGTAGTCCGAAGCAATTTGGTGGTCTTGGTCTTCGACAGTCTGTGTTGTACAGAGAGGCTGTGGCTGCTAAGTTATTTTGGAGATGGTGTGTGGAGCAGAATCAGCTATGGGCCAAGATTTTATCTCATAAGTATTTTGCTGGGATTCCTCAGCATGATCTCCCTCATTACCCTCTTGAGGGGAAAGGCTCGGTGATTTGGAATACTCTTTAGAAGGGTGCGAAACTCATCTAGGAAGGTTTATTTTGGATTTGCAGACGAGGCACTGAAGCTCTCTTCTAGTCGGATTCTTGGGATGGATTCCCTCCACTTACTTCTCAGTTCCCCAACCTCCTTTTGTGTTAGAGATTTCTTGTGGCTGGCTGGTCTAGGGTGAGTGACTTCAAGTCTGTCTCTTCTTTTGGTCAGTTGGAGGTGGCTCATTGGAAGGATCCCATGGAGTGGCCAGACTTGGGACTTGGGGATGAAAGTGTTGAGCTTCATAATATTCTTTGTAGTAGGAGTTGTAGTTCTCTCTTGGAAGATGATATTCATGCTTGGACCCATAATCCTAAGGGGATTTATTCTGTTGCTTCTAGTTATCAGGTGTTATTGGCTCATAAGCTAGTTGGGGCAGAGGTTCTCTGGTGGAAAAGGGTGTGGAATAAGTTCTCATGGCCAAAATGCAATTGCTTTGTTTGGACTTTGGCATGGAATAGGTGCTTGACCTAGGATAACATTCGTAAACGGGGATTCCAGGGACCTTCAGTTTGTGTTTTGTGTGGGAGAGAGAAAGAAGATTCTTCACATTTGTTCTTTCGGTGTCCCTTTGTTGTGCAACTTTGGCACTGGTGGTGAGAGGTGTGAAAGCTTCCTTGCATTCATGCTTGCTCTTTAGTTGAATTTTGGGATAGTTTGGGTAGACCTCCTTCTATGGCATCCTTTTTGCAGGATGTCTAGTACGCGGGCCCTACATTTTTGCTTTGGCAGATTTGGATGGAGAGGAACCGCCGGATCTTTCGTGATCATCAGTTGTTGGGTCAGAAAGTGTGGCTACATATGTTAGGAATGGTGTAGGAGTCGGTTGAGGCTAAGAGTGATGTGGTTCTCCCTTTGGAGAGAGGTGATGCTGGGTTGGTGGAAAGACTGTGTCTTTAGGAAATTCACTCTTCTATTGTTCGGTCAAGGAATGGCAGGTATGGGAAATAGAGAGTTGAACGGGTTGGTAGGTGGTTACGTCCTCCAATTGGATTTTTAAAGATTAATATGGATGGATCTTCTAGGGGAAATCCTAGGCCTGCTGGGATTGGTGGGGTTGGCAGGGACTCTGCTAGGTCAGTGATTTTTTTGTTCTCTATTCACGAGGGGGTGAAGACTATTAACCTCATGGAGGGGTTGGCAATTCTTTATGCTATCGAGAAGGCCCTTGCTCTGGGATGGCAAAAGGTTATATGTGAAGCTGATTCATAGGTCTTGATTAATCTATTGAATGAGCTGAAGATATCTGATATAAATTGGCAGTTGGCTTCGGTGGTTCAATGGATTCTTCAGGTTAGTTCTCAGATGGAAGCTGCTTCCTTTGTTCACATCCCGAGGGAGTGTAATCGTGCTACTGACTACCTAGCCAAATGGGCCTCTGAGCATGATAGTGGTTGGAAGGTTGAGGATTGGGATCAGGTTTCCCCCGAGCTGCATCAGGATGTGGATCAGTTCTTTGAGGAGGATAGGAGGATACATGGGGATAGTTGATTTTGGTTTTTGTGGAAGGGTTGTTTCTTTGTTTTCGGGGGCTGGGTCCCTTGGTTTTTATTGTAATGTTGTTTTTTGTTTTCCAATAAATTTTTTACCCCTTTCTTTTTAAAAAAAATAAAAAATAATAAAAAATAATCTAGGTGAAAATACAATAAAAAATAATTTATCCTAAGTGCTTATAAATACATTAATAATGATAAAACATGAATATAATGAAAATAATGGTGTGAAAACAAAAATATGTAAACCATAAGAACATTGATATGTATGGGTAAAACACTTTGAGGTAAAATATCCCACCACCAAAGAGAGTGTAAGCTTGCATTAATCTTAAATTAAGAGTATATCAACACAATTTTCCCCTTCAATCCAACTTGCATTAATTTCAAATGAAGAGCACATCAACAAAAATTTCCCCTTTAGTCCAACAATATTATCATAACATAACAATACACCCTATAAAATCTTGCTTCCCACTATCCAAAGGCTTCAATATATAGGAAAATACAAAACAATATATTATAAATGTTATTGTAGATCATGTGTTGAAAACATGTATTCAATTTAGGTTGTGAAAATACCGATTCAAACCCAACTATAGGTCATGCATGTGAGAGCACAAATTCCAATGCCCCTCACACATGTGAAATCTCTAGAAATAATATGTAACTCCTTCTAGTCATATATTGTCATAACAATCAAAGATGCTCTTACACCTTGTCATAGCTATCATAAATGCTCTTACATGTGGCCATAACTATCATAAATGCTCCTACAACCTTACACATTGTAATAATTGTCATAGATCCTCTTCTACTAAAGAAAACCAATCAACTATTCCAATACACCCCTATTTAATGTTGCCTTACAACACATATTCCAAGTTATTATAAGAATATTAATTTAATATTTCTCTCTACTTCATGTGAGATGCCCAAGTTACCCTCTTCATGATTCTTAAAAATACATATAAAATTAATTTACTATTAAAATAATTAAATGAAGATTACAAGATGAATATCACCTAGTCTTATCACCTCTCATAATAGACCCCAAAGTGTTCATCAGATCACATGTTCCCAACTTAAATATCATTCATGTACCTATATACAAGTTTCAAGAGTCTACAATAACCCATCATAAAATTATAGAGAATAAGACAAAATCATGCCACATTTGACAAAACTACACCTGCTTATGTCTCGATACAAAATAGAGGCCAGAGGTAGATATGTCGCAAATTTTCTACAGAAATCCAATTACAAAATTTAAACTTTGATCATCAAATCTAGACAAAATAAAAAATCTAGTACAAACGCTACTCGATCATTCTACATATTCATGCCTTTTCTAAGGGCCATAAAAGTTATTGGACTGATGCGTCATGTGACCAGGACTCTAACTGCTAGCTAACTCATCACAATACATAAGTTACATCAAATGTTGCATTTCATGTGTTGGTTAAATGAAGTATTTAGTTGGGGTAGTTCCTTGTCCACACCAAATATATTAAAAATAATAAAATAAATTTAAAAATAATTTGAAACAAATAAAATCTTAAATGGAGGTTGTGCCAAGGTACCTCAATCAATTTTTTTTTTATAAATTAAGGTATATTATTATTGTACATTCACAAAAAGAAAATGAAAAGGTGTAAAGAATGGTAGATGAGTCAAAAAAATTTAAAGGTCAAGGTACATTATTATTGTATGTTCATAAAAAGAGAAGGAAAAGGTGAAAAGGGTGGAAGATGAACACTTACCAAGATATCGGTCCACTATTGAATCTGATTTTTGAACTGGTTGTTCAATGTCTCTATCTACTTGACTATTAGATAGATTGATATAACATTTGCTTTTTATTTTTTATGTCATCTCTCAATATAAATCATGTTCCATATTATGTTTATGATTCTTAGTCTATTATATAGATTATGGAATCAATAAATTATTATCGTACTTTCTCTTGGAAACCTTAATTTTGTTTGGTTTGTTTGTGTTATTTTCAGGAATTTTGATCAATTTGTATTTTAAAATTATAATAGTAATTGTATATGTTATTTGAATATCATTGTCCCCAAAATCTTTTAAAAAATGTCATCCCTTAAACATGTCCCCATGTTCCCTAGCTTCAAAACTTTGAGAAAAACTAATTAAATGTAGAAATATATTCTCATTAATTGTTGATCTTACACAAAGTTGGTGTACATATACCATACTTATGGCCCTTTAATGATTAAAATAATTGTCATGCATGAAGAGGATGATATAATCTCTCTATCTCTCTATCACACACACACACACACACACACTCACTCACTCACTCACATTGCTTATGTTGTTAGCTATACACTTCTTATGATGTAAATATGTTAGATTGGCTTGATTTTGTTTACACATTCATATCATCTAATAGATACATCCTACTTGGATGTATATGGTGCTAGTTCAATGTGTAATCTATTGCATATGCATTTGATTGCACACATTCCAAATGGTATAATATGTGCTAATTATTATCTAATAGATACATCCTACATTGCTTATGTTGTTAGCTATACACTTCTTATGATGTAAATATGTTAGATTGGCTTGATTTTGTTTACACATTCATATCGTCTAATAGATACATCCTACTTGGATGTATATGGTGCTAGTTCAATGTGTAATCTATTGCATATGCATTTGATTGCACACGTTCCAAATGGTATAATATGTGCTAATTCTTATCTTTGCTTATAAATATAATTATTTATAATATTCTTGTACACATTACTACATTAGATGGTCTAAAGCATGGTTGCTTCATATTTTATATCTTTCATCCTCCTGTGGTATTCCATATAACCTATAATGGAAACACCTTTGATTGATAAAAATATATCTTCTAGGTATGTCTATCATCAATCTCTTGATTCTTCTCATGTGGCACAAGGAGTAAGAAAATTAGTGTGTGATACTATCAACTCCATTTTCTTTGATATTGCAAAGAAACCTAGAGAACCCTTGGTATTAAAGTTGGCTCTTTTAAAAGGGGTTTCTTATAACTCTAAGTACACATCCTCTTAGTCATTAGTGCTTCAAGCCCCAAGATGAATCTTATAATTGTGGTCTCTAATCTAACTACCCCATTTAAACCTCTTGTGTTGCAAGGAGCATCCAAATATTTTTTACAATATCTCTTATTGCTCCAAGATGCTAAACCCATAGTCATGTTAAAAGGAGTGCCTCATTATCTAGTGAGAAAATTTCTTGTGTTCAAACTAGTGGACAACACATGAAATTATCATGCAATACACCATGCAATAGGCCTAAAAGAGATTGCCTTGAATGGTTTCATGAATTTCCTTCCACTAATCTTAACCTACCTTCTACACCAAAGCTTACAACTAAGAAATCCAAAGAATAAAAATTATTGAAAAACTCTAAAGAACTCCAACAAAGATGTACTGTGAGATCTCATACATACATTTGAAGTAAATAGGGATCTCTTACAATAGGATTTAGGGAATCTTCAAGCTTCAGCAAAATTGTATGCGTCATGATTGAGGGATTAAATAGCTTAAGATTATCATATTCCCATATGAATACATCCTAGAAATATTTTAACGCTATAATAATTTCTCCTCTCTTCTTTCTCATAATCCTTGCCAAGGTTGACATTTTTCACACTTCCTTGATTACCCACATTTAACTTTTAAAATGCTTGACTTTTATTCTTAATACATTGGTATTCTCATACTTTTATACTCAAATTTTTCTTCTTGAGAGGAATCAAACCTTAATGCTAAAGTATTTTTCCTTAGATTTAAAACTCCATCT
>VDFB02270651.1:606204106-606250168 GCA_007258455.2 Sequoia sempervirens | reverse complement strand
GCTACATGGTCTGCCAAAGAGTATTGTTTCAGATCGTGACACCAAATTTGTGGGGTACTTTTGGAGGACCTTGTGGAAGAAGCTAAAGATAGAGTTGAAGTTCAGTTCTACACACCATCCACAAATAGATGGGCAGACAAAGGTTGTTAACAGGAGTCTGGGTAACCTACTGAGATGTTTGGTAGGAGATAAACCCAAGGGATGGGACTTGATCTTACCTCAGGCAGAATTTTCTTACAACAATTCTATCAACAGAAGCACTGGTAGATCACCATTCCAGATTGTGTATGGAGGTAGCCCCGGAATAGCTCCAAAATTGAGGAAGATGGACCAAGAGAAGAAAATAAGTGCTGAAGCTGAAGATTTTGCAGAACACATCAAGGATATACATGAAAAGGTAAGAGAACATATTAACAAGATGAATATGTAGTATAAGGCTAAGGCAGATTAGAAGAGGAGGTATAAGGAGTTTCAGATTGGTGATGAAGTGATGGTCCACTTGAGGAAAGAAAGGATTCCAATGAGAACATATAACAAATTGAAGATGAAGAAGTTCGGTCCCTGTAAAATTTTGAAGAGGCATGATTCAGGGAATGCATATGAGGTAGAGTTGCCAGGATGGATTCAACATTTCCCCTGTGTTCAACATTTCAGATTTGACAGAGTATCATGAAGGTGGCATGGAAGAAGCACCATCAATAGGGCAAGATGGCATTCCTACACCTACTGTAAAGGGAGGATATTGAAGCAATCTTGGATAATCGGTGGGAAGGAGTACCAGAAACAGGTAGTATGAAGAATATCTGGTGAAATGGAGAGGAAGGCCTGTGGAAGATTCATCCTGGCTATCTAAGGCAGCAGTTGACCGGTAGGGTTTTCCTCAACCATCTAAGACATGATGGGGTCACTTCTCAAATTACCCTGGGTGTCTGATGCAGGAGCATCCAGTGGTGTAAGGGCAATCTTGCATCACCCAAAAATAGTTAAATTTCAAGTTTCTCAGTTTTTAGATGTTTTTACATTTTTGGATACCCTTTTCGTCATAATGCAAAATTCCCAATTTTAGTTTTTATTTTCTATTCCTGGGTTGAAAGATATTGCAGTTTTAGTTTCCCGATTTGCACCTGAAAATCTTTCCAAGTTAGATTTGAGGCACTTAGAGTTCCTGGAATGGCTCAAACTTGCCAAAATTAGCATAGAAAATTTCAAGCGTGTTATTGACTTCAAGACCTTTCCAATGGTTCAAACAGCTCGCGAATCGAGTCCTAGATCAAAAGTTATGGCCCCAGAAGTTGGCACACTTTCTAGAAGATACAATTGCAAATGCTCTTTTGAAATTTGAACATCATGTTGTAAATTTTTGGCACCAAACTGCCTAAACTCAAATTTGAATGTTGTTTTGGCTCCAAACTAATGAGGAGCTCTATTTATGGGTGGGTTTCTAATTTTTGGGTAACTTTTTGGGGGACAAACTCACATATTGCGAAAGGGTTATTCTATAGCTTTCTGTAAGTTTCATGTGTTGTAGAACTTGGGGATTTGAGATCCTATGCATGTAAAAAACTCCATTTTCTGAATAATAAAATTATTCTCTTATTTGTGGGTTATTTTCTAAGTCTCGGGCTGCGCCCTCATCAATGTCACTGTGACATTCTGCTGTCGGGGAGACGTTTCGTAGATAATGCTTTGTTTTACTGAAAGTCATCCTTTCATCTGGTGTCACTGAGACAATTCAAAATCGGGGAGACTTCTCGTAGAGCATCCTGTGTCTTACCGAAAGCCCACATGATCATTCCTGTTCGTCGAGACATATCGCTCTATGGGAGACCTCATATAGATAATACTTCATTATACCGAAAGTCACCCACCATCTTGTGTGTCGCTGACACAAGTGAGATCCTATGCGGACAAGGTCCTTTTGTGTTCCATCGGAAAGACCGAAGGTCACTCACCGAGACCTCACACTGAAAACCCTAACTCTTACCGAGATGTATACCTTTATGTTGTTAGTTGGTATAAGAAAACAAACTCACCAAGACCTTTCTTCGTTGCACATGAGTCATATCGAAATGTTCCTTTTGTTTTATGCATCACCGAGACATATCAATGTTGGGGAGACCTCTCAGAGTGCACACTATGTCATACCAAAAAACTTTATCCACTCTGAGTCACTGAGACAATACCAACCTCTCGCCAGAAGCCCCTCATTTGACTTAGTCAGCAAGACCTGACGGGTTCATTATGACATTACACTGAAGCTGAGACCTCCTGCTGATATGCAATTTTTCCACCGACAGTCGGTAAGACTAAAGTAAGTTCGCCAAGATGTTTCAACGAAGAAAAACCTCATGCCGAAGAGCACCCTTTGTTGCCGGTCAAGGAGACATGATGAGTTCACTAAGACATCATTCCGACGATATAACTCATGCCGATATGATCCTTTTTTGTTGCCGAAATAATGGAGAAGTCCTGTCGAAAGCTTCCTATAAGTAAAATCCAATCGTCATGACATCAGAAATGTCTTGCCGATAGGAAACACAGACGTTTATCAGAAAAATGGATCGGGGAGACCCTAGCATTCTCACGCTGATATGTTCTTTCTTGTCACCGAAACAATGTACAAAAGATAACCTGAGACTGCATGAAGCTCAAACTGAATAGTACCATAAGATATTAAAATTCTAAATGTAAACTATCCACTGAATGCCAAGACATGTAAACCATATAGACAAAATTGTACCAAGATAAAGCATGAGAAACCAATTTGAAACAGTCAACAAGTAGAATCAATAGAAAGGTATTTTGTCATCAAGGACAAACCATATGATCACAACTGAGAAACAACAACAAATTCTTTGGTCCCATCTTCATTTTGTTCGCAACTTAGCTCCTTTCCATCCATGGGTTTTGGCTGGCGATTTTAATGCTATAGTTGATTTATCTGAGAAAAAAGGTGGAATTGCTAGGTTGGAGCCTTCTGCTCTATTACTTAGGGATAGCATTTTAGATTTAAATCTTTTTGATGTTCAGCCCAATAATGGTCGGTTCACCTGGAATAATAGGAGAATTGGTGAGAGTTGTGTTGCTGAGAAGCTTGAATGATTCTTGGTTTCCTATTATTGGGTTGCAGACTTGTGGTCTACTAGATCTGAAATTCTTGACTAGAGAGGTTCTGATCATTTGCCTATTAAGCTTAGTATTATATCTGCTTGAACGCCTCATTCTCCCTCCTTCAAGTTTCAACTTATGTGGTTACAGGATTCTACTCTTCATGAGCACATGGTTGAGTGGTGGAGGATTGGAAGACCTACTTTTGGTACGATAATGTTCACTTTTCTTAGGCTTCTTCAATTTGTCAAATATTAGCTTAAAAGGTGGAATCGGTGATGTTTTGGTAATATCTTTCATGCTAAGGTCACTACTCAGGAGGAGTTGAATAATATTATGCGGTTGATTCAGGAGAATGGGGCTTCTGAGGATCTTTTGAGGAAGGAGGCTAGGTCTTTGAAAGTGGTTGAGGAATTTGAATTGAGGGAAGAGATCTATTGGAAGCAAAAGGCATGAGTTGAATGGCTTCAGGAAGGTGATAAAAACACTGCCTTCTTCTTCAATTATGTGAAAGACAGGAGGCATGATAATTCCATTTCTGTTCCAGTGAATGATAGGGGAGAACGTCTTGCCTCACACCAGGAAGTCTCTATTGAGGCTTCTCAGTACTTTTCTACTTTATTCAAGGAGGATTCATGGGGGGGCTTTATTGAGGAAGCATAGGTTCTTTCTTGTTTTCCTTGGTTGGTCTCTAGGGAGGCGAATGAGTCTTTGATGAAAGAGATTTCTCTTGATGAGCTAGAGGGGATTTTGTTTCAGATGAAGAGGGGTAAAGCTCCTAGCCCCGATGGTTTCTCGATTGAGTTTTACCAAGAATTCTGGGATATCATAAAGTTGGATCTTTTGGTAGTTGTCCTTGAGTCCCAGAGGAATAAGCAAATGCTTCACGCTTTGAATTCCACATTCCTTTCTCTCATCCCCAAGTGTGAAGGGGCTGATAGGTTAGCTTAGTTCCGACCTATCTCTCTTTGCAATGTGGCATATAAAATCATTTCGAAGTTAATGGCTAAGAGGTTGAAGAAGTGGCTTAAAGTGCTGATTTTGGAGGAGCAAAGTGGTTTTGTGGTGGGCCGACAAATTTTAGATGGGGTTGTCATTGCTTCAGAGACCATCCACTCCATGGATAGCTCCCAAGAGAACGCAATGTTCATTAAGCTGGATATGGCTAAGGCTTATGACAAGTTTAGATGGTCTTTCCTATGGAAGGTCCTTATGTCTTTTGGTTTTGGTGAGGAATGGATCCAATGGGTCATGAGCTATGTGACGTCTATTTCCTTCTCAGTTTTGATAAATGGAGATCATTCTGAACTTTTTGGCACCTCTAGGGGTTTGAGCCAAGGGGACCCCCTTTCTTTGTATCTTTTTCTACTTCTTGTGGAAGGTCTTGGGCATTTGTTGAAAAGAAATGTGGAGCTTGGCATCATTCAAGGTTGGCGTTGGGGTGGAGATTTGCCTCCGCAATCCCATTTGTAGTTTGTTGATGATACTGCTTTGATAGGGATGGCTACTATTAAAGAAGCTACTAATTTGAGGTAGGTGTTGGACTTGTATCTTGTTGCTTTGGGGCAATTGATTAATGAGGAGAAATCATCCATCTTATTCTTCAATATGACGGCCCCTATACAAAGAAGAATATCTAATATCTTGAGGTTTCAGATAGGGGCTCTCCCTTTGACGTATTTGGGAATCCCAATTTCTGTTCACCAACTTCCCAAGGGTTCTTGGAAAAATATTATTGATAAGCTCCGTGCAAAAGTTAATCACTGGACCCATAGATGGTTATCTTTTGTGGGGAGGGTTCAGCTTCTCAAGGCAGTGGTACAGGCTCTCCCTACCTACAGATGTATGCTTCAGGTGGCTCCGATGGGTTTTCTTAGGGAAATGGATTCTCTTGAAAGGTAGTTCTTATGGGCTGGAAGTTTGTCATCTTCCAAGTGGAGCCTGGTCAGGTGGGATGTTGTGTGTAGTCCGAAGCAATTTGGTGGTCTTGGTCTTTGACAGTCTGTGTTGTCCAGAGAGGTTGTGGCTGCTAAGTTATTCTGGAGATGGTGTGTGGAGCAGGATCAACTATGGGCCTAGATTTTATCTCATAAGTATTTTGTTGGGATTCCTCAGCATGATCTCCCTCGTTACCCTCTTGAGGGGAAGGGCTCGATGATTTGGAATACTCTTTAGAAGGGTGCGAAACTCATCTAGGAAGGTTTATTTTGGATTTGCAGACGGGGCACTGAAGCTCTTTTCTAGTCGGATTCTTGGGATGGCTTCCCTCCACTTACTTCTCAGTTCCCTAACCTCCTTCTTTTGTGTCAGATATTTCTTGTGGCTGGCTAGTCTAGGGTGAGTGACTTCAAGTCTGTCTCTTCTTTTGGTCAGTTGGAGGTGGCTCATTGGAAGGATCCCGCGGAGTGGCTAGACTTGGGACTTGGGGATGAAAGTGTTGAGCTTCATAAGATTCTTTGTAGTAGGAGTTGTAGTTCTCTCTTGGAAGATGATATTCTTGCTTGGACCCATAATCCTAAGGGGATTTATTCTGTTGCTTCTGGTTATCAAGTGTTATTGGTTCAGAAGCTAGTTGGGGCAGAGGTTCTCTGGTGGAAAAGGGTGTGGAATAAGTTCTCATGGCCAAAATGCAATTGCTTTTTTTGGACTTTGGCATGGAATATGTTCTTGACCTGGGATAACATTCGTAAACGGGGATTCCAGGGACCTTCAGTTTGTGTTTGTGTGGGAGAGAGAAAGAAGATTCTTCACATTTGTTCTTTCAGTGTCCCTTTGTTGTGCAACTTTGGCACTGGTGGTGAGAGGTGTGAAAGCTTCCTTGCATTCATGCTTGCTCTTTAGTTGAATTCTGGGATAGTTTGGGCAGACCTCCTTCTATGGCATCCTTTTTGCAGGATGTCTGGTACGTGGGCCCTACATTTTTGCTTTGGCAGATTTGGATGGAGAGGAACCGTCAGATCTTTCATGATCATCAGTTGTTGGGTCGGCAAGTGTGGCTACATCCATTAGGAATGGTGTAGGAGTCAGTTGAGGCTAAGAGTGATGTGGTTCTCCCCTTGGAGAGAGGTGATGCTAGGTGGGTGGAAAGATTGTGTCTTCAGGAAATTCACTCTTCTATTGTCCAGTCAAGGAATGGCAGGTATGGGAAATAGAGAGTTGAACAGGTTGGTAGGTGGTTACCTCCTCCAATTGGATTTTTAAAGATTAATATGGATGGATCTTCTAGGGGAAATCCTGGCCCTGCTGGGATTGGTGGGGTTGGCAGGGACTCTGCTAGGTCAGTGATTTTTTTGTTCTCTATTCATGAGGGGGTGAAGACTATTAACCTCATGGAGGGGTTGGAAATTCTTTATGCCATCAAGAAGGCCCTTGCTTTGGGATGGAAAAAGGTTATATGTGAAGCTAATTCATAGGTCTTGATTAATCTGTTGAATGAGCTGAAGATATCTGGTATAAATTGGTAGTTGGCTTCGGTGGTTCAATGGATTCTTCAGGTTAGTTCTCAGATGGAAGCTCCTTCCTTTGTTCACATCCCGAGGGAGTAGAATCGTGTTGTTGACTGCCTAGCCAAATGGGCCTCTGAGCATGATAGTGGTTGGAAGGTTGAGGATTGGGATCAGGTTTCCCCTGAGCTGCGTCAGGATGTGGATCAGTTCTTTGAGGAGTATAGGAGGATACATGGGGATAGTTGATTTTGGTTTTTGTTGAAGGGTTGTTTCTTTGTTTTCGGGGGTTGGGTCCCTTGGTTTTTATTGTAATGTTGTTTTCTAATTTCCAATAAATTTTTTACCCCTTTCTTTTTTTAAAAAATAAAAAATAATAAAAAATAATCTAGGTGAAAATACAATAAAAAATAATTTATCCTAAGTGCTTATAAATACATTAATAATGATAAAACATGAATATAATGAAAATAATGGTGTAAAAACAAAAATATGTAAACCATAAGAACATTGATATGTATGGGTAAAACACTTTGAGGTAAAATATCCCACCACCAAAGAGAGTGTAAGCTTGCATTAATCTTAAATTAAGAGTATATCAACACAATTTTCCCCTTCAATCCAGCTTGCATTAATTTCAAATGAAGAGCACATCAACACAATTTTCCCCTTTAGTCCAACAATATTATCATAACATAACAATACACACTATAAAATCTTGCTTCCCACTATCCAAAGGCTTCAATATATAGGAAAATACAATACAATATATTATAAATGTTATTGTAGATCATGTGTTGAAAACACGTATTCAATTTAGGTTGCGAAAATATCGATTCAAACCCAACTATAGGTCATGCATGTGAGAGCACAAATTCCAATGCCCCTCACACATGTGAAATCTCTAGAAATAATATGTAACTCCTTCTAGTCATATATTGTCATAACAATCAAAGATGCTCTTACACCTTGTCATAGCTATCATAAATGCTCTTACATGTGGCCATAACTATCATAAAGTCTCCTACAACCTTACACATTGTAATAATTGTCATAGATCCTCTTCTACTAAAGAAAACCAATCAACTATTCCAATACACCCCTATTTAATGTTACCTTACAACACATATTCCAAGTTATTATAAGAATATTAATTTAATATTTCTCTCTACTTCATGTGAGATGCCCAAGTTACCCTCTCCATGATTCTTAAAAATACATATAAAATTAATTGACTATTAAAATAATTAAATGAAGATTACAAGATGAATATCACCTAGTCTTATCACCTCTCATAATAGACCCCAAAGTGTTCATCAGATCACATGTGCCCAACTTAAATATCATTCATGTACCTATATACAAGTTTCAAGAGTCTACAATAACCCATCATAAAATTATAGAGAATAAGACAAAATCATGCCACATTTGACAAAACTACACCTGCTTATGTCCCGATATAAAATAGAGGCTAGAGGTAGATCTGTCACAAATTTTCTACAGAAATCCAATTACAAAATTTAAACTTTGATCATCAAATCTAGACAAAATAAAAAATCTAGTACAAACGCTACTCGATCATTCTACATATTCATGCCTTTTCTAAGGGCCATAAAAGTTATTGGACTGATGCGTCATGTGACCAGGACTCTAACTGCTAGCTAACTCATCACAATACATAAGTTACATCAAATGTTGCATTTCATGTGTTGGTTAAATGAAGTATTTAGTTGGGGTAGTTCCTTGTCCACACCAAATATATTAAAAATAATAAAATAAATTTAAAAATAATTTGAAACAAATAAAATCTTAAATGGAGGTTGTGCCAAGGTACCTCAATCAATTTTTTTTTTATAAATTAAGGTATATTATTATTGTACATTCACAAAAAGAAAATGAAAAGGTGTAAAGAATGGTAGATGAGTCAAAAAAATTTAAAGGTCAAGGTACATTATTATTGTATGTTCATAAAAAGAGAAGGAAAAGGTGAAAAGGGTGGAAGATGAACACTTACCAAGATATCGGTCCACTATTGAATCTGATTTTTGAACTGGTTGTTCAATGTCTCTATCTACTTGACTATTAGATAGATTGATATAACATTTGCTTTTTATTTTTTATGTCATCTCTCAATATAAATCATGTTCCATATTATGTTTATGATTCTTAGTCTATTATATAGATTATGGAATCAATAAATTATTATCGTACTTTCTCTTGGAAACCTTAATTTTGTTTGGTTTGTTTGTGTTATTTTCAGGAATTTTGATCAATTTGTATTTTAAAATTATAATAGTAATTGTATATGTTATTTGAATATCATTGTCCCCAAAATCTTTTAAAAAATGTCATCCCTTAAACATGTCCCCATGTTCCCTAGCTTCAAAACTTTGAGAAAAACTAATTAAATGTAGAAATATATTCTCATTAATTGTTGATCTTACACAAAGTTGGTGTACATATACCATACTTATGGCCCTTTAATGATTAAAATAATTGTCATGCATGAAGAGGATGATATAATCTCTCTATCTCTCTATCACACACACACACACACACACACTCACTCACTCACTCACATTGCTTATGTTGTTAGCTATACACTTCTTATGATGTAAATATGTTAGATTGGCTTGATTTTGTTTACACATTCATATCATCTAATAGATACATCCTACTTGGATGTATATGGTGCTAGTTCAATGTGTAATCTATTGCATATGCATTTGATTGCACACATTCCAAATGGTATAATATGTGCTAATTATTATCTAATAGATACATCCTACATTGCTTATGTTGTTAGCTATACACTTCTTATGATGTAAATATGTTAGATTGGCTTGATTTTGTTTACACATTCATATCGTCTAATAGATACATCCTACTTGGATGTATATGGTGCTAGTTCAATGTGTAATCTATTGCATATGCATTTGATTGCACACGTTCCAAATGGTATAATATGTGCTAATTCTTATCTTTGCTTATAAATATAATTATTTATAATATTCTTGTACACATTACTACATTAGATGGTCTAAAGCATGGTTGCTTCATATTTTATATCTTTCATCCTCCTGTGGTATTCCATATAACCTATAATGGAAACACCTTTGATTGATAAAAATATATCTTCTAGGTATGTCTATCATCAATCTCTTGATTCTTCTCATGTGGCACAAGGAGTAAGAAAATTAGTGTGTGATACTATCAACTCCATTTTCTTTGATATTGCAAAGAAACCTAGAGAACCCTTGGTATTAAAGTTGGCTCTTTTAAAAGAGGTTTCTTATAACTCTAAGTACACATCCTCTTAGCCATTAGTGCTTCAAGCCCCAAGATGAATCTTATAATTGTGGTCTCTAATCTAACTACCCCATTTAAACCTCTTGTGTTGCAAGGAGCATCCAAATATTTTTTACAATATCTCTTATTGCTCCAAGATGCTAAACCCATAGTCATGTTAAAAGGAGTGCCTCATTATCTAGTGAGAAAATTTCTTGTGTTCAAACTAGTGGACAACACATGAAATTATCATGCAATACACCATGCAACAGGCCTAAAAGAGATTGCCTTAAATGGTTTCATGAGTTTCCTTCCACTAATCTTAACCTACCTTCTACACCAAAGCTTACAACTAAGAAATCCAAAGAATAAAAATTATTGAAAAACTCTAAAGAACTCCAACAAAGATGTATTGTGAGATCTCATACATACATTTGAAGTAAATAGGGATCTCTTACAATAGGATTTAGGGAATCTTCAAGCTTCAGAAAAATTGTATGCATCATGATTGAGGGATTAAATAGCTTAATATTATCATATTCCCATATGAATACATCCTAGAAATATTTTAACGCTATAATAAATTCTCCTCTCTTCTTTCTCATAATCCTTGCCAAGGTTGACATTTTTCACACTTCCTTGATTACCCACATTTAACTTTTAAAATGCTTGACTTTTATTCTTAATACATTGGTATTCTCATACTTTTATACTCAAATTCTTCTTCTTGAGAGGAATCAAACCTTAATGCTAAATTATTTTTCCTTAGATTTAAAACTCCATCTTCATCTATCTCACAATCTTGTTCTTCATTAAAATCATCCTCACAATTTCTAAGCCTCAAAAACATAAGAATTGGTTACAAAATTTATAATATGTTTATCATCCTCGAAGACTTGAAAGTGTTTGATATTATCATAAACCATTGAAAAAGACATCAATTCTACTAAGAATTGATTCATTGTACTTCTTTAAAGTATCTAGATTACTAGGAGAAACAACTAGAGCATCTAAAACCTTATTCTTCAATCTTAAAATAAAATGAACACCAAAAGCATTAAAATACTTAATTAGACCCCAAAATATATGCCTATATACTTTCAATCTCTTGTTATTGTACTATTGATTTTTCTTAATCTATGTAATAAACAACTTTGAATCTATTAAAAAACTAATCACCTTAGCTTCTTATTGAATGATAATTGTAAGTCATAGATAAGTTCTCTGTACCAAACTAAATTATTTATATAGGGAAATTACAATATATATAGCTAAATAGCTCTTGCCTTTGGGATTTATAACATTGGCACCAACACTAACTCCCATCTTAGAGCCATCAAATTGGATCATCCACTTATAATTACCCAATGGACAAGGATCTTTGATTCTTTTTTGTTGTTCCCTAAGTATTTTAATAATAATGTATATATTGAGTGGTTTCTAGACTAGGTTGCAAGGTCAAAGATTTCATTAATTTGACACTTACTATTATCTACATCACATTATGTTCATGATAACTAGCTACTTAATTGCATTTTAGAAGAAAATGGAGACATATAATTAATTTTTTATTAGATCACATGGCTCCATATCTAAAGAGAAGGAAATTGAGATATGCATTTCATTTCTAACCAAGGGATATATGTAGTTTTATGCCACTCCCACCACCTTAATTTTTCTTGCACCAATTATAATTACACAAGCTTTCACACAAGACATCAACAATAGAAAGTTCACAATAAAAATTTTTCATGACATAAAAGTGACATAAAACAAGCCACATTGCACTAATTTGTGTACAAGGTGACATGGAACCATGCAACAACACACTTGTCATGCACAATTCATTGTGACACTAGTAGAAGACTTATAACACCATAAGACAAAACATAGTGAATAAGTTACCAGTGGGATTTGGTAGATATTTGGAGTTCCAATGCTAAACTTATGAACCCCTACAAGTTTCCTACCAAGTCACCCCCTAAAATCTCAAGATGTAAGATAAAAATTATAATCTTGCACTAACTCAAATTTCAAAGTCTAATTTACAAGAAGTTTGGGCTTCAAAGTCCCAACTACATTAGTTTGGTCTTCATGGTTTGTGTTATATAACACCTTGAAATTCACAATTTGAGTTTCAAAGAGAAAGCTAAAAAATTCTCACCCAATGATGAGCATTAACACAATTAACAATTTGGGCTTCAAGTCTTGATTTACACACTATAATTGTGTAAAATATTAATCAAACTTTGAGTCTTTGAGTCTTATTGGAAAAAAAAAGTTGGTCCTTTGAGTATGATCTGGATTATTCATTTTAGACTTCAAGGTTTAAATTAAATTTATCAATAGATGACAATTTTAGGACCAATTTCAACTCCAAGGAGTTTTTTATTTGGCCTTTGATGTTCAACATGCATTATGCACCATGAAATTGAAATTCTAATTTTCATTTTATGACATGCAAAATGAAAATAGAAATCTAAGCTTTGAGCACCATAAACTAAAAATTTGAAGTTTAGTTTACATTTTACGCCAAATAAACTCCAAATTCTAGGTCCTTGTGAATCAAACTTTGGAATTTGATCTCCTTCAACTTGGACCATGGACTGTAAATTACAACTAGAAGCCCATCGAAAAATTACAAGTATAAAACTAGCAAGATCTATTTTGTAAACAACAAGGAATGACTTCCTCATTTTTCTTGCTATATGAAAATTAATTTGACTATACTCTTGAGCACATATGGGATCTATTTTGGCTAAAAGAGAGCCCCTAAAATGACACAATTCACTAGAATCAAGGTAAAACATAAAGTCATGTATCTAACATAGCAATATATTTGAAAGAACCTAATGTTTGCATCATCAAAGCATGGAAATTAAACTTAAATCTATGTATTATATCAACATGAGCATTACATAGAATTCCATCTCAAATTGCAATATCTAAACAAAATAAAGAATAATTAAAAGAATATAATGAAGCTTCTATCTCAAGAGCATATAATTTATAATATATTACAAGTTTAAAAAACCCAAGCCAATGAGTTATGAAAGTCCTTGATTATGAACTAATGAAAATGGTACATGAAGGTCTATCATGCCACTGGTAGTAATGGATTTGATATTCTCTATACAAGAAAATTCATAAATCTAGCTAGCCCCAATGATGGAATAGTCCCAATTGACTATGTAGAACCCTTAGACCCACCCATTTGAATTAAGAAATGGTTGACTGGGATATCATACAAACATGCAACCTAATTATCATGGATGATACAAAACATGGTATCACACATACCAAGGACCTACACATATCACCAAGCGCACAATTACATACAAGGGTTATGGTCTCCATTCAATAACACACACAAAAAAAAATCATAACTAAAAATAAGATAATAATTGAGATGTAAGAACATCACACTCATACACAATCACATGGGAATATCAAGAAACAACATACCAATGGAAAGAAGGATGGAGAATAGTAAGTATAAAACATAGAGTATCATCATTATGTTGCATAATTCTATATAAGTCTTCAATTAAAGTAATGAAATTAGTAATATATTTTATGATTCCACATCATCTTTCAACACAATTCAATATCATATTACTTGTATTGCATGATCCCACATTGATCTTCAATGCAATTTTTTAAATTTTTTTCTAATTTAATTAATTTAAAAATAATTTAATCCCCAATTCATTTATTTCTCATTATATTACCTATGTAATAATTCATATTGGGAGACCCCAATTATATATTTATATGACATGGCCCCACTCTACTCCTTACCTTGGCATCCATTCCTAGGTTCAAAAGTCAACCTTCACCCAAAAAGTTGAGGCATGGATAAAGAGGTTGAAGATTGTGATCCTTGTATCCAAAGATGAGATCCTTTGTGCCACAAAATATTAGCCAATAAAAAGTCTTATATTTGACTAAATTCATATTCCATAAATGATTGTAATCACACATCACAATTGATGAACCTTAAAATTTTCTCAAAATAAATACCCTTTTAATCCTAATGTGCACAACTTCACACTTTTTACATCATTTTGGAGTTTAGGGAGTTTTTTCTAGCATAATGCCTGTAAAAAAGATTTTTTAAAATGAAATAAAATGATATAAAACTAAATAAAATAAAATATATTCTAGATTCAGAACTCAATTGAAACCTAAGAATAGATCACCATATGGAATCCACCTAATGTGAGCATGTTTTAAAATAAGGATAACAATAACTCAAGATTTAAATTTGATGAATACCTTGATGTTGTAAATAGAATTTTCCCACACAAATTTTCAGAGATACTTTGACTTCACACACTTAAGAGACAATCGATCCTAAATATATCTTCACCACAAGTGTAACAACTCACGAGGAAATCCAAATCCACCTACAAATCAAGAAAAACCAACAAGGAGAGGAAGGAGAGAAATTTTGAAGGAAGAGGGAAGAATATTAAAAAATGAGCTTTTTATTTTCTATTCTTTTGAACATCCAAAAATCCCTAAGCACTTTTAGACTTTTCTTTTAATTTTCCACCAAATAGATAATTCACAAGTTGATATTATAATTAAATATATTTCACACAAAATATACTTCCCATATTAGAAAACAACCTTAAGAAAAAAAAATATATATCACTAAAATTTCTGATTAATTGTAAATAAAATAATTCTTCCCCCATAATAAATTAACAAATACAATTTAATAAATTGGGGACATAAAGCCTAGACAATCTTTTAATTTATAAATTTATTTTTCAAATGTTAAAATATTCAATGCATATGACCATTCCAAGATAATAATTAAATATTTAACTTTCACATTCAAGCATATAGGTAAATCACAAACACAATATAGAAATCAAATAAATGTAAAATAAAATAAAAAAGTGAAAATAAACACATGTAATGATTGATGGAGAGACAAATAATGAATGCAATATTCAAACTACCATAAAATGAATCAAGCACAATGCATAAGCCAAATAATTATCATAGAATGTGTAGAATACAATGATCACTCCTTGTTTATATAGGACAAAGAGGAGGCAGGAAGGTGAAACAAAAAGACTAACTAATCTTCCAAGTGACTTGACACATGTAGAACACTTGGGACAAGTGTGAAGGCATGTGTCAAGTGTCTATGGGGTGAGACAACTAAACCACTGAGTGAACTATTGCTAGTGTGAATAGGACTACTAGGTGTAGGAACTAGATAAATGATAACTATATGCATAAAGACACTTTTCACACTAACAACCCCCCTTAAGTGATACTTGGGGAGTAAGTCACTAAAAGAGGAGTCTAAAAAACAAGCCTTGATGAGGTACTCATGTACAAAATAAAAGTTTCACAAACGGAGTAAAGGAGATAACCTAGTGGGAAATGACATGAAGTCACTATGAACCAACTCAAGTAAGGTAGTAGCACAATGGGTCTTACTGTTTGGAAAGGGTTCTTGATGATGTTTTCTAAGTGAAAATCCTCAAAAAACACTCTCTATGCAAGATACCTTAGGGAGTCCAAGTACCATATTATTAATACTTAATTATTGAAGATACTGTTGGAAATATGTGTTGTCATTGATGTCAAGTTTGTGTGTTGTGGTTTGTACAATACTTTGGAGTTAGTTGATGTGCGGAGATATCTATTAATATAGTCAACAATGCAATATTTGAAGAATGGTGATTAGCTTGATGTATAAGTGTGATGTGGAGGTGGGTACACTTGATCCAAAATGTTTCCAAGATGCCTACATTGATATCTTACCAATTTGGTGTACCGCACATGAAGATTAGTTTTAAAAGTTCTGCTAAGGCATGTGTAGTGTATACTCTATGATAGAGTCAGGTTAATGTGGTTTGCATCCCTCCACAAAGAATTTTTTTTTCTTGTGGTTCAAAACATAAGTTAGTAGAGATGTGAAGGTGTTATATCCAAGAATTCAAGTCATTACACCTTGTACAAAGAAAGTTATATGAGACAACATTCTGCTCTAAACTTCGACGGAATAAAGTGTTGATAAAGGCATGATTGGAATGCTTTGTATTCCTCTGGAAGTGAAGTATTAGCCTTGAAATTTTTTGGATATGTTCAGTAATGATCAAAACATGCTATATTGATGTATCAATTGATTTGGTGGTCTCCAAGTATAGTTTTCAAATGACATAGTTGTATAGTTGGTTCCAGGATGATCGGTTTCATTAGTTCAAGTGTTTGTCTTCTTGTGCTAGCACTTAATGATTAGATACTTTAGGATATGGTTGAAAATATATTGTGCATAGACTACAATTATCACATCTTAGTTTTCCATATTTATGTTTTTGGTTTCTCCCCGATGGTACAAAGTTGAACAGTTGGTAGTTTTGGTGGTGTTGTCATTGTTTGGGCTAGCAGGATTTTTTCCTTCATCTACAAGTGATCTTGATTATTTAATCTTTCTTTGGAGGATGTGTTGAGATGGTTTATGGTCATGAGATGTGTGTCAATCCACAACTCCTTTTCTCTTCATATTGTAAATGTTTGGAGCCAACCTGTGTGATATCATACATTTCTTTGAAAGGTTGTCTTGCAGCCAACCTAATTGAGGTTTTGTTATTACAAAGTATATTTATAGAAGATCCAAATCATTTGTGATGGTATTAGTGAATGGTGAGTTGCAATTGAGCATTATGTTGAAGATGAAGTGTACAAATTTTGTATGATGGATTAATTGTGTGAAAAGGGAACTGTACCATCATCATATGTTGGATGTTTCTTTCATAAGTAGCTCATATTCATATTTCTCATTATAATTTTCATGTATCCTTCTTTGAGATAGTGAGTCCTAGCAGGTCCTTGTATCTTTCCCCAAGGTTGTGTGGCTTAGTCTGCAAGTCCATTGGAAATGAGCCTTAAACAACATTATAATATTTGTAAGTAGTGAGCTTCATATATTGTGAGTTAAATCTCACAGTGGTTTTTTCCCTCATTGGGTTTTCCATGTAAAAATATTGGTGTCCTTGTGTGGTGTATGTCCTCTTTTCTGCTCTTCTTTTAGTTTATGTGATGTGATGTTTAATTGGAAAATAGAATGGTTAAGTTTTAATATATGTTGATTCACCCCCCCTCTTAACACTACAATGTGTTCAATAATTGGTATTAGAGCCAAGTTCCTTTGAGAAGCTTAAAAACTGAGGTAGATCCTACACTTGAACACATGGGGTCTATAACAAAGATCAATGATATGTTTATTCTAGAGACAAATTTAGAGTCAATGGAACTTGAAGGTTGGGACATCGATCCAAATGATTGTGAAGTAGATTTGGAAGGAGAACTTGTTGCAAGATGGTGTGTCCCTTGGTATTCCTTATACAACATAGCGCTTGGGTTTGTGACATGGCTTAACCACCTCCTGTGGATCTTATATAAATATGGCAGTTGTATCAGGCATTAGCAAGTCGATTTTTGGTGCAATGGCAACCACCAATGTAACAATTGGTATCAGAGCCGAGGTCATAGGTTCAAATCCCTCGGTTATGCTAGGGGGGATTGTTGCAAGATGGTGTGTCCCTTGGTCTTCCTTATGCAACACAATGCTTGGGTTCGTGACATGGCTTAACCACCTCTTGTGGATCTTGTATAAATCTAGCGGTTGTATCGAGCATTAATAGGTGGATCTTTTGGTGCAACAAAAACCACCAATGTAACATAACTCTTGTCTACTCTTGAAGCCTTGGATGAAGCAAGATTGCAAAATATCAAATATGATTGCATGCTTGAAAAATCAAAGAAGACTATTTTCAAATTAAAGGCACAAGCTAAAGAATCAAAAGAATAAATTGGAAAACTAAAAGCTCAAATAGGAGGAAATGGATGTGAAACTAAATTCAAGAAGGAAGAAGTTTTGCTATTTGATTTGAAAGTTAAAGTTGAAGAAGGATAGAGGATTGAATATTTTTTGAATACTAAACTCAATGATAAAAGTATTGAAGTCTCAAAAATTGAGGAAGAGATTGTATCTCTAAGAAAATAAATTGAAAAAGAAATGGAGAAAATTGATAAGGGTCTAAAACTGAGATGAGGTTATGAAATTCTTGATGAGTTGATTAACTTTCAAAATCCATCTAAAGAGAAATCCAAACTTGGTTTTGAAAAAGGGAAAATTCCTATGAATAATGCATCTGTGAACCTGTATGATAATGTATAGGTGTGAATTTGCACCCCATGTGTGAATTCCCCCTTTTTCCCTCTCCACTTTAGAAAACCAAGTTCAGAGGCTTAATTCCATGTAAGCCCGCTACTTGCATCCCACTTGGCGCTTGTTTTGAGTGTCGGTGGAGGCATTTCTATCAGTGACACCCACAGGACATGCAACAAATTCCTGTAGCTGAACCTATAGAGGAATTACACTTCTCTTTGGGAGTCACGTTGTAATGCCCCCTTCGGCTGACTGAACCGAATTTGGCCATTTTTCTCCACTCCTTCAAATTCATCTCTTGAACAAACTTTTCATCTTCTACACAATCCTCTAATAATTCAAGTAGTCCATTAAACACTTCAGGCATCCATTCTCACACTCTCTCAAGCTCTCAAGTATCATTCTAGCACCTCATTGCAACAAACACAACACTCCATCTTTAGTAGAACAAGCTGGGAACAAAACACCTTTGCAGCAGAGGCTCAAGTACTCTTATTTTCTCCCCCGAGTAGCCTTGAGTGCTCTTGGTGGAGGTGGTAATATCCCCTTTCTTTCCTTCTATCACTTGGTTGAGTTAGCACTTTACTATTTTGTAGTCCTTTTGTTCTTTTCACTACATTATTCTCTTTATCTCGTTTCTTTGGCTAATCGTGGAGGTGGAAACACCTAAATGGGGGTTTGACTAAGCCATGCCCCTATACAACCACCCAACATTTTCCTCTCTTTCTGTGTGTAGGTGGACGTGCTTTTGAGGAGCTAGCTGGAAAATGAGTTCTTTTGTGAGATTCTTCTCGCCACCCTTACTCTTGCATTTTTACTTTACCATATTAGAGAATATTTCATTTACTTAATCTCATTATTTTGGCCCTTTAGTAATAGTTAGTTAGGCTGTTAGCTTGTTTTGATAGGTTTGACCTTGTCTCTGTTGTTGTATGGCCATACAGATGCTAGCGCACTTTAGAGATGATAGCGCACCACACTGTCGTCTAAGGACCATGCTTCCGTCTTCGAGCAGAGAGCTCCTTGAGGCATAGTGTTGAACCTAAAAACTGGCTTGCCTAGCCCCACTTTAAAATTCAGGATCACAGAGTGGTTGTAGGAATCTATAGTCCCCATCATTCTCATCCTCATACCCTAAACATCCTATATAGATGAGGTAAGTTATGGTAGATTTCCACATCTTGGCCCTTTGTGACATGGGGCATTACACGTGGAGGTCCCCCTACCTTAAATTTTGGTGAACCTGACATGAACCAATGTCTGTTCATCCGTCAGTGTTGAGGCTTCCCTCGAGTACTTCATGACTGTTGTGTTCTTGAGTGTTGTGAAGGTTTATGAGCATCACAACCCAATCCACAACTTTTGGATATATCGTTAGGAGAAGTGTATGACACCTTCTGATGGAAAGGATGAAGGTATCTATTGGGTTATCTACAGGCCTTTTCTCTGGTCTCGCTGTTGGTCTAGCTGTGCAGGAGTAGTTGTCAAGGAACAAGATGGGATTCGTTGAGGAGATAGATCATGTTCCCACTCCCCCTACGTCTCCTACACCATCATCAGTGGATGAGCATTAGGCCATTCAGATCCCTATAGAATATGTGTTCACCCTTGCTAGAGGACTGGGCAACTTAGAAAACCACTTGGAAAGAAATCCAAAGATGGCTAGGGCCACTCAGGTTGTTAGTGAATTGAAATATATGATGGGTAAAGATCGAATAGGCATAGATTTTCTAACTAGCCTCCTCGGTCTTACCGAAGCAGTGCTCCTTTGAGCAACCCTAGTTTTACGCAAGGAGTCACCTTCGAAGAGCATGAAAGACAGTTAGGAGTATCAATTCCTCCCACTTTCATTTATATGGCTGATGCGGTCCCTTATGTTTCTGAACAACCCGAAACTATCAAAGTGAACAAGGTCCCCTTGGGCTTTAGCTTCACCCCTCCTATGACCTCTAGTGGTGGAGGCTTTGGCGGGTTGAGTGGTGGGGGATTTGGTAGTGGTGGTTGATTCGACAGTGGAGGTGGTGCTGGTGGAGGTGGCTCCGGTGGAGGTCATGGTGGTAGTTTTGGCGGAGGCCCTATTGGTGGTGGTGACTCTGGTAGTGGCTCTAGCAGAAGTCACGCTGGTGACAGTTCTAGAGGTGGCCTTGGCGGAAGTTCTGGGGGAGGTTCCTCTGGCCCTCTCTCTTCTAATGACCCTATTCTGAATACCCTTCTTCAGAACATGGGTAAGATGCAGAGCTAGTTAGCAAGTCTTTCCAAAGCCTCTTCCCAGCCTATCTTTTAGCCCTTTTTCTGACATAGCCCATTGTCAATTGCAATCTTGAACACTCCTTTCCCCTAGGGAATGGAGATACCTAAATTTGAAAAGTATGGTGGTAAAGGAGATTCACATACACACGTGTCTACCTTTAACACCCTGTGCATAGAATTTTTCCATCATGATGCCTTGATGGCCAAACTATTTACCCGATCTCTCAAGGACACAACACTTGAGTGGTACTGTTCCTTGACAATTCCATTTTCTAATTCAACCAACTTGTTAATCAATTTCTTAGACAATTTAAAGCAAACATCGGACTGAAGATGACCTTTTTAGATCTCGTTCGATGTAAACAAGGAGATAATGAAAAAATTACTGATTTCATAGCACGCTACCAAGTACTCCTCTCAAAATCTTGTACGAGTTGCCCGATTCTGATGTACAAAAGGTATTCATAGGAAACTTACAAAGGAATGATTATTATGAATGTAGTAGCCACTACTGATGATAAAAACCTCAAACATAACCGAAAGTTCACAAAGTTATCAGAATTTTATACTTCCATCCTACAAAATTTGTTGAAGGATAAGATCATAACTTTGCGAAGCCCTAAGCTTGTTAAGGAACCTTACCCTAATTGGTATGATGGAAGTGCTTATTGTTAGTACCATCAAGTTAATGGACATGATACTGAACGTTGCATGCACCTGTGTCATGAGATATAGGACCGCATCAAGGATGGTACCATTCGTCTTGATGGGAGTAAACAAAATGCTAACAAATTAGTGGTGAAAGATAATAGTGAACTGTAGATATACATGGACCCATTTTCGTCGCATTCTACTAACATGATTGTAGATCCCACTCATTTTTTTACTCAACCCAAGGCCTATGTCAACATGGTCACAATGACTTCTACTGCTCTACCTACACCTGGTTCGCTGGATATTACATTCACATCACAAGATCTTCCCTTGAATAATAAACCCTCACCTCTCTACATTCTCATTCGTGTCAATTGTAACATTGTGACAAGAGTCTTGGTAGATGCCGTGAGCCATGTGAATGTTATCATAGAAGAAACATTAGTACTAAATTCATTGCAAAAGGAAAGACATTAAGAAACAAAATCTACCATTTGTACGCACGATGGTATGAGTCTTAAACCTTACGGCTTGATAACCTTGTCCGTCCTGATTGGACCCAAGGCTATTGATATGGTTTTCGATGTTATCTAGAGTCAGATGTGTTCAAGGTGAAGCTAGGAATTCCTTGGCTAGCTTCCATGAATGGAATTTCTTCCATTATTCACAAGTGTTTAAAGTTTTCCCATGAAGGTGTCATGCATGTAGTGCATGACATCGAATATCAACCCTTGGTGTCCCATGGTGGATACTTGTTGGATCACTTTTGGCCCTCCCCAGTTGGTCCACTTCCTCCAAGAACGAACCTACTTTACAAAAATTATGTAAAGTATAAGACTAGGAGCAAGGGATAGCTGAAAATGACCCTTCCTGTGGTGCAGCAGTCAGACACCTCCTCCTCCCTAAAGGAGAAGGAGAAGGTCATACCGACCGTGCCCCCTTCTCTGAAGAAGGAGGAGAAGCCCATGCTAGCTCCCTCTCCTTCTCGCAAAGGAAAAGAGAAGATGAATTTTCCTCAGGCTACCTCATCCTCTCCCCTTTCCTGGGAAGAGTACTGGATGAGTAGGCCCAGTGGCTATCCACTAAGTCTAATGATTCCTTATTGGTGTAGGCCTAAGTTCAAGATCCTGGATCTTCCTAATGAATACCCCAGACCGTGGTATAATTTATATGATAGAAAGAAAGATTCTCATAGAGAATTTAATCTGCAACCTCCTACTGCCCCTACTCCCAAGGTAGTAAGTGGGAAGAGGCCCATGACCAAGGCCCTTGAATCAATTCCTCCCACTGTCCCGTAGCCTATTTATCCTACTCCCATTTAAGAATTCATTCCTCCACCGAAAATGGCCATAGTGGACGTTCCCATGGTTGAGCAGGAGCCTCCTACTCCTTCCCAGCCTCCAGCCTCCAGCTCCAAGAGCTGAAGAAACTGCCTTGCACGTGAATGCAAGCGTTAGTGAAAGGCCCTCTTAGCCGAGAAGGCCACCTCACAAAGAAGTGGTGAAGAGATGACCACCCCTGCTTCAAGGCTTCCTATAGTGTCGCCCTCTTCCCTCCCTTCTAATTATCTCCAGTTCAGTTTTGTGATGTTTTTGGCTTCCGCTGTGAGTGAAAACACACCTAACCCCAAGGGGGTACAAGTGTTCGTCACTCCTTCGGTGGAGCCGCCTTTGCTGATGTCCATTTTGGATATTCAGTCTTTTCCAAAGCTTATGGATATGGTTAATACCTTGGTTGTATCCACTACAGTGCTTTCCTCCTATTCCTCCACACCTCTAGCCTCGTCTATGGGGAGGTCATCTCCTCTGATGAAGAAAGAGGTGGAGGGTGGTCCTAGCAATGAAGGGCATAAGAGGATCCCACCTTCTTCACAAGGTGGTCCTGTGCTGACTTGTTCTGTCCTAGTGATGGAACCAACCCTGGCTTCCCTTGAGTTTGTCACCACTCTCAAGTCACTCGGCGATCCTTTTGCTGAATCTCAGGCTCAACCTGCCCCATATGTTGAAGTTAAACACTACGCTCCTATTGGGTGCATGTTTAACTCTATGGATGAAGTTTCGGCCTTATCAACAATCTTCACAAAATCGTTGACCTTGATTCTAGAAGAGCTCAGTGGAGAGGATCTCGAGGGGCCCTCTTCCTAATCCCTTTTTGTAGGAGGGTCAAATGCCCCTCCTCTTAACATCCCTCCATTGCAAGCTTGTCCTCCTTCCCCCTACGATGATCTAGAGTGGGAAGCGGATGACCTCTTGGCTGATCAATGTTAGGAAGAGGCTTCTCCTTGATCTTTTGTGTGTGTGTGTGTTTTGTGATGTGTTCCCCCGTGATCATGCTATGTGTTCCTGGATGACCCTCGTCACCCCTGTTGGTGCTTGGATACAGGCATGATTTTTTTTCGTAAACCTTCTTCTATTTGTATCATCATTCTTCCATGTTTGTGCTTGATTTTTGATAAATTGGGGATGATGTAAACATTGGGATCATTTAGCCTTCCCTTCCATGTTGACCTCATTTTTTATTTTTACTTTGTCTTCTTGTGCATTCTTCACATGGCCTGATATAGTAGGCGGTTGATGATAGTTCATTTATATACTATTACTATGCATATATATATATATATATATATATATATATATGAGCAGTTCTAACCCTGAAATATTAGGCTACCCTTGTGCCCTTTGTTTAGGTTTTCTTTCTTTTTGCTTCCTCTTTATCTTTCTCTCTTCTTTGCTTGAGTTGCCCCCTACGTGCGACAAATTTATTTCTTCAACATTTTGGTTTTTAGAAGATGCATTTATGGTCAATGAATCTTTTCTTGAAAATCGTTGCAAACCTTTCTTCAGAATTGTATTCTAAACTTAGAACCCTAACAAAATGTGTTTCCTTCGTCACGGGTTCATAAAGAAAGGACTTAAACCTTCCTTTGAAGCGGGAACAACTATAATCTTCCCCTCACGTGGGGAAATATTCTTCCTTTCGAATTCCTTGATGAAGGATCAATTCAAAAGAGAGAACATCTACTTCCAAACTACACATCCCCTGAGTGGACCCTCTCTTCGCGATGGGTTCTCAAGGGACCCCTTCAAAAAATTTCAAAATTGTTGACAGTCTATGCAACTATCTGCTTACATGCCTACATGGCCGCTTTCTAACTTTGTAGAGTCTGCTTTCCTTTAAGCTTCCTCCATGTGAGAGATCTTGGGGGTGGCTCCCCTCCAGGATTGAGAGCCTATAGGGCACTTTCCGGGGTTTCCTCCATATCAGAGATCTTGGGGGTTACCTTCCCTATAGGACTGAGGGCCTGTGGGGCACTTCCTTGGGTGTTCTTCATGCTTGAGTTCGTGGAGAATACCTTCCCTATGGGATTGAGAGCCTGTAGGGTACTTCCTTGGGTGTTCTTCATGCTTGAGTTCATGAAGAATACCTTCCCTATAGGACTGAGAGCCTGTAGGGTGCTTCCTTTGGGTCTCCTCCATGCTAGATATTTTGGGGGACACCTTCCTTACAGGACCGAGAACTTGTAAGGCACTTTCTCTTTTCAACTTCATAGTTCTAAGCAACTGTGGAGTCCTTTGCTTGCCCTGCACCTTCAAGTATGCTAGACTGAGCTCTACTTCCTCAACGGTTCATGTATACATTTCTAACCTTACAATATCCTTGATCTACTTTACTGAGAACTCATTAGTATTCGTGCTCGCTTAAGTGGGGGAAAAATGTATAGGAGTGAATTTGCACCGCATGTGTAAATTCCCCCTTTTTCCCTCTCCACTTTAGAAAACCAAGTTCAGAGGCTTAATTCCACCTAAGCTTGCTGCTTGCATCCCACTTGGTGCCTGTTTTGAGCATCGGTGGAGGAGTTTCTGTTGGGGACACCCACACAACACATAGATGCTCATGCGGCACACTTATGTCCCTGGCAGATTCTTGTGGCTAAACTTGTAGAGGTATTACACTTCTCATTGGGATTCAAGTTGTAATTCCCCCTTCAGTCGACTGACCTAAATATGGCCATTTTTCTTGACTCCTTCAAATTCATCTCTTGAACAAACTTTTCATCTTCTACACAATCCTCTAAGCATTCAAGCAATCCATTACACACTTCAAGAATCCATTCTCACACTCTCTCAAGCTCTCAAGCAACATTCTAGCACCTCATTGCAGCAAACACAACACTCCATCTTTGGTAGAACAAGCTGGGAATGAAACACCATTGCAGCAGAGGCTTGAGTACTCTCATTTCTTTTCCCAAGCAGCCTTGAGTGCTCTTGGTGGAGGTGGTAAGCTTCCATTTATTTCCTTCTATCACTTGGTTGAGTTAGCACATTACTGTTTTGTAGTGCTTTTGTGCTTTTCACTACATTATTCTCTTTATCTCGTTTCTTTGGCTATTCGTGGAGGTGGAAACACCTAAATGGGGGTTTGACTAATGCAGGCCCCTATATAGCTACCCAACATTTTCCTCTCTTTTTGTGTGTAGGTGGATGTGCTTTTGAGGAGCTACCTAGCGAATGAGTTCTTTTGTGAGATTCTTCTCGCCACTCTTACTCTTGCATTTTTACTTTGCCATATTAGAGAATATTTCATTTACTTAATATCATTATTTTGGCCTTTTAGTAATAGTTAGTTGGGTCGTTAGCCTGTTTTGATAGGTTTGGCCATACAAATGCTAACACACATTAGAGATGACAACGTACCACACTGTCGTCCAAGGACCACACTCCTGTCCTCAGGCAAAGAGCTCCTTGAGGCATAGTGTTGAACCTAAAAACTAGCTTGCCTAGCCCCACTTCAAAATTTAGGATCGTAGAGTGGTTGTAGGACTCTATAGTCCCCATCATTCTCATGCTCATACCCTAAACATCCCATTTAGCTAAGGTAAGTTAGGGAAGATTTCCACATCTTGGCACTTCGTGACTTGGGGCCTTGCACGTGGAGGATCCCCTACCTTACAAATAACTTCAAAGTAGAAGGAATGCCTGAAACAAGGGAGGATAAAGCATGCACTAAAAAACCTAAGGAGACATCCTCCAAAGATGCAAAGAAAAATCAAGACAATAAGAAATAAGGAGGATTCATTCCTGTTCGAAACAAGAAAAGGAACTTTAGAAACCATACCCCTAAACAAACTACTCTTATCAAGTTCAATGGTAACTGCTATGCTTGTAATAAGTTTGGTCACAAGGCAGTTGAGCGTAGAATCAAGATGATTCAAAATTCATTTAGGCCTTCAAGGTACAATGCTATGAACTCTCAAACATTTCATGGTTAGTGCTATGCTTGCAATAAATTTGGTCATGAGGCTAATGAATGTAGAAGTAAAATGATAAGGAGTATTAATGTTATGACTTTTCAATCAATGTATGATTACTTCTACACATGCAAGAAGTTTGGTCATAGGGTTTTTGATTGTAGATCCAATATGATAAGAAGTAATTATGCTCTGCAAGCTAGTATCACCTTCTACAATTGCAATAACCAGGACATATTGTAATTTTTTGCAAGGGAAAGAATGCAAGATCTTTTTCTCCTCAAAATAAGTCTAACATTGGTCAGCAAAAGAAGGAAATGAATAAAGTGTGACAAAAGAAGGAAGAAAGTGAAGTAAACAGTGAATCTATACCTCAACATGGTGCATATGAACCCTCCAGTAACTAAAGAGAAATTATTGGCTCAGGGGGAGTTACAATTGCAAATCCTTTCAAACCCTTGTAAAGCATAAGATGTTGAAGTTTTTAGCATAATGGTTGTTGGCAACATGAATATGCTTGCTCAAAGTTTCAAAGAAAATACACCTTCTTTGAAAGATTGTTGAATGATCATGGATCTCTGTGATATCTTAGATATAAAAATTTTTCTAGTGTCAATAACAAAGAAATGCATTTAATGTGGATCAACTAGGGATGGTGAGAGGCATATTTAGTTCCTGTTCGATCAAAATTGATCTCATTTGAAAGATATCAAGTGTATGCAACTGCTAAGGAAAAGAAGAATATTTTCAATGTGTTGCGTGCAAATCCTAACAGTAGTATTCACAGGCATTTCTTTTGTTTTTTTTGTAAAACCATAGTATTAGAAAGTGTTATGATGGCTACACCAACTATTATTGATTTTATTGAGAAGCCAAGGCCCAAATAAAAGAATTTTCCATTCAAAGATATGGAGGTGGATAAATATGGTGCATTTTCAAAAGTTCCAGTGGGTGTTGTATACTACGAAGATATAAGGATTTACATCCATGCCCAGTTGAATGAGATTAACCATATCTCTTCTTTTGAAGTGGTTCGACATGAGATGCTAAATGAGAATGGAGTATACAAGTCAAAATAAGCAAACATTGTTGCAAAAGGATTGGAGGTCTAGAAAGAATTTCTAGACTTTTGTGAAAACAAAGAATGGGTAAGAATAATCTTGAGATGCATTAATGAGAATCTCATTTGTCTAGGCAAACCCAACATGATCACAAAGGATGCAATCAGGGTAGTTGTTGGTCTTTGTGCCTCTATACTAATACCCGTGCTAAAATTTGTAAAGAATGAAATGGTTATGGAGCTCATTAGTGCTATTTTTGATAAGAGAACCCTAAGAGTTAATGATAAAATAAGGTATCAACTTTGATCTATGTGAACTATTAAGAGAGAAGCTAATGGAGAACTTGGGGAGAAAAAAAGAAACCAATTATAATTTCAGGTTTGGTTCTTTGATTATATGCGTTACTTTCTTCTTTTTGAAAGAGTTACCTAGTTTTAAGAGTAATATTTGGGACAAATTCACTCTGGTAGCAGCAAAAAATAAATAACATATGAATATTTTTTAGAATGAGCAAGCATACACTAATTTCTATTGGGGATTTTCAAGAATTTTCAAGATGAGATGCAAAGCAAATATAAGATACCATCTAGTTTTGTCCAAAAATATGAGAATGAGGTAACTTTTATGATGAACAAGTATCATTGTTTCATGGAAGAAATGGATCCCAAAACCTCATGGATACCTGAGTTGCCTTATGAGTTTGAGAATAAATTTGTACAAGGTTATATAGATATTTTGTTGTCAAAACCTAAGGATCCCAAAGTAAAAATATTTGGCACATATAGAGAAATTATGGATGACATCTACTAGAAGCAGAGAGAAGAAGACAATGAAAAGAAAATGGAAAGAGTGCTTAAGGAGATGGATGCTCTATATTATTCAAAGATAGAAGATAAAGATGAAATTTAATAGATATTGGGTACTTCTTCAAAGACTACATATGATATTCCTATAGAGGTTTCCATTTCCAAATGTTTTCCTTCAAAAGCTAGTCAAGGTCTAAGGAAATCTAGTAGATCCTCTCTTGTTGTTACATCTCCTCTACATCCCTTCGAGTCTACACAAACAATTGGTAGTAAAAGAAAAATAGCATATATAATCTCTCTAGAGAAAAAGCCCACTAAAGTTGGCCATGCTAGGCCTAAATGAATGGTAAAGAGAGAAAAGATGAACAAGGAAGAATCAGATGATATTGAAGAGGTTGAAGAAGAAGATATCTCCTTGTAAAAGAAGAAAGGAAAGAATATTTTAAAAGAGGAAGCTGAGAAAACACCTCAAGTTACACCTGAACCTCTTGATTTTGGGGCCATCCTAAATAGAATTGTTGAATATAGCCTACTGGATAGTACAATGGAGCTACATCTGGATGTCCCTTTAGAATACAAGAAGACAATTGAGAAGGCTGTCATTGAATATATGCTTATGAAAAACATTCCTTTCAGTAACATTGTTGACAAAGATCTAGATAACCTTGTTGAGGCTTTATGACAGAGATTCTAGATTTTTCTATGAGCTTAATAACATCAGCACATAACATTCTCATCTAAAAAAAATGGACATAAAAACCCAAGATCATTATAAATTTTCTTGAGAAGAGATATTTTGGTGTCAAAATTTTAAATTTAAACTATTTCTATATCATGAGCCAAAAGAGAGGACATCATGTAGTGTGAAATTGCAAAGTATGAAATTTCCTACACTATTATATATATATATATTCACACAAACACATATACATATATACATATATACATATACATTTATAGATATGCATATATATATGTACATATACACATACACACATATATATACAAACATACATATATGTATATCCCCAAATGTATATGTATTTTTATATATGTATATGTATATATATGCATACATATACATATACATATACATATACATACATACATATATATATACATATATACATACATACATAAATACAAATACACACACACATATACATATATATGCATACACATATGTACATATACATGTATATCTATATATGAATATATATGTCTATCTATATATATATGTGCACTGTAGAAAAATGGCCCCTTGTCATTTTCATGGTCTTTTAGGCCTTGCTTCATGATGTTTGGTCTATTTTTCTCTGATTTTATGTTGTAATATGAATTGAACATGCATATTTAGGTACTAAAATTCAAATAATGACGTCTTGTGAAGGTGTTGTGAAGTGTTGTAAAACATTTCTACACTCTTCTAGACTCTATTTATTATAATTCATATAAAAATCACCTTTTCATCACTAATAAAGTCCTATTTTGAGGTGTTGTAAGGTCTTGTAACAAGATTTCACGCTTCTCTAGGCACAATTTCACTATTTACACCTTTCTTATGCTTTATTTGACCCCTTTATGCCCTTATAAGCCTTAATTAAGTGTATTTTTGAATGTAAGCCCGACAAACAACATTGAATATAGGATAATTCCCAAAACCCATTTTCAAGTCCTAAGTGGGACCCATTCGCCATGGGTGGCCAATGAGTCCCCCTTGGCTCCAAATTCAAAAATTTTAAAATTTTCTTTTGGGTTTTTATTCAAAATCACTTGATGTCGTCCTGTGATGAGGTATTAATGGGTTACTAAGGCACAAGATTGTATAAATAAGTGTTTTTACATCCATTTCAACCCCCATTCATTCAAACATTCAATCTCACATCATATTCAAGTATTCAAGCATCTTACAACATCAAATCAAGCACTATTCATGCATTTTGGATCATCTATTGATATGACTTCATATTTTCATCAACAAGGGTTTGGTAAATTGATAGCATTTGCATGTTATTTGTTTATCATTGTCTTTTATTTCATTATTTTATTAAGGGTTTGATTACCAAAGTGGGGTTTGACCAAGGAAAACCCCTATTTGCTAACCCTCAACCATTTTCCCCCTCTTGCATGTGTGTTTGTAGACCTATGTATGTAGATTTAACAAGTATTTAGGTGTTGAAGATTGGTCAACAATTCAACTAGGTGCTTCAAGTCAGATCAATCATATTTCAAGCTTGGAGAAGGTATTCTATCTGTTTCCTGCATAATTGACTTAGGCACCCTGACAAGCAGACATTTCCAAATCAGTTGTTGTAGAGTTGTCTCCTGATTTCTTAGAATTTTGGAGAGGATTGATTCACCACCAGTGGCTAATGAGTCCCACCTTAAGGCTGGAAATCAAGGTTTTGTCAGATTCTAGATTCCAACAGTGAGAAACTTGTTCTCAACAGTTATCACTAGAAGCAAGACTAATTCACCACCCTGGGCGAATGAGTCCCATTGTTGATTTTCAGTAATTTCAGACAACATTCAAACCATTCTAGATTCCTCAAATACTACCTAGGTGCACTCTAATTCGGCCTTTCTCTTTCTGTTTTGCATTTTATTCATTCTTAGTTCATTATTTGCATATCACATTGTGTTTTCCAACATAGCCTAAATCTTAGTTTTGCATTCATAATCAGTCATATAGATCACTTAATTGCATTTAGTTCACTTCATTTAGATTAAATAACATCACACATAGCATAATTTGAATGAACCCCTTAGCATTTTTGGCCCTACCTCTATCGTTTTAAGTGAAAAACCCTAGAAGAGCTAGAGAACCGCATTGGTGCCAAAAATCTACTGTTCAATATGAATATTTATGTATGTCTATATATATATATGTATATTTTTATTTAAGTTTGATAATGAAAGAGAAAGATGAACTCAAAAGACCTTTGAGAACTAGTATGCACCTTCAATATTTAATTTTTCCTTTTAAATCAGATTCACCAACTTGATACAAGCACATACTACTATGCCATTAAAGCAAAAAAAAATATAGTTGATTTCACATCACATTAACCCTTACATGAAAGATAATGTAGTTTGTAGATCTAAGTAAATTTCAGTAGCATAACAACATATAAATTAACACTTTAAGAACACGAAAGAGGAAGGTTAAAAGAATAAAAGATAACATACAAGAAACAATTATATATGTGGGGAAAACCCTTTTGGGTAAAAAACCCCACACTTCAAAGCATTGAACCAATGTATTAATCTACAACAAACTATTGCTATAATACACTTGCAGGCTCTAAGCCTTAACATGGAGATTTAAATATTTCTCTTCTCTAGAGGAAATTTGACAACATAACCCTGCAATGAAAAATTATCCTCACAAATCCTCAAGCAATCTCTCATATTTATAGAGCACCAAGATAGATGCCTGAAAAAGCATCCTTAATGTGCTTTTTACCAAAAGTAGAAAAGGAAAACCAACACTAATTTATAAATATGAAACTAATGCAACTAAGCAAAAGAATCCATTAACGTCAAAGCTCAAAGACTCAAACAGTAATGGCCGGTAAATATAATATAGAAGAATTGATATGATCACAAATAAAATGAATATAGCATAGAGATATTATTCCACATAGAGAATAAATCTACATTATCATTTTAGCCAACAAACTAGTTTGACAAACACTATATCCATAGCTCATAACTCAAAGATTTAAGAAATCTAAAATCATAACTTTATTACTAAAAGTATGCTTATTTTCCCTTCAATTACATCATAGTGTATATCTTAGAAAATCGGACCCTCATAGAGTCATTTTCATTGAATTTTACATCCAAACCCCAATCTTGAATTTTGGTGGTTAAAATAATGGCCATCAGATTGAACAATAGTTTCTTGCTAACTAACATCCCACTTATAGAAGCTAATAAACTAAGAGAATCAAAGATTAGGAGTAAACATCATTACACTATCTCTTTGGTTGGATTTGACAATGAGCCAAAGTGTTTCCTATTCAAACACCTATCGCATGGCCAACCGTACTTGCAAATGATGCAATTTCAAGGCCTGAATTAAATAAAAAATGCACGTCTTCATGATTCCAACATGCGAGCATCCAGATGAAAAGGAAACTTGAATTTTTTTATAGCAAACCCAATGTTTATAATTAATTTTTGTCACATCATCATTTAATTTTCAATCCACGTCACTGCCCCTTCATTCACCTAATCCTGAGAAAATCTCCAGCTTGGATTTACTTCCCATTTTCTATAAATTAATTGAGAAAGACCTTCATTTTCACACTTTAGATTACATTCTCAGAGATGGCGAATGTTGAGAGCGATGCTACTTTGAGGAATGATTTCAATGTTCTCAAGGATAGAGAATGCAACCCATTTCATAGGTTATTGTTAGGCTGATGCAGAGCATCATAACAAAACCATCAACAACCTCATTTCATTAGGGAATTTAATTCCCAAAAAAATTAGGAGAAGATCAAATTAGACTAACAACATAAATTGCTTCATTTCTTCATCAAGTTCACCTAACAGCTTAACAACATCCTTCATTTTCCTTAGCCATTCATAAGGCAACCATCACTACTCAGTAATCCATATCTTTATCAAACACAAAAACTTATTAACCTTCAACAATTCAAAGTAACAACCTGATCAAAATCACTGAACCTTTCAATATTCTAATATTCATACATTGACTCCTCAATACATCTCCCTATCCAAGGAAAAATATCAATAAGCATTCCTTCTTACTTTCTGTTAGACAACTAAATCATTGTAAACATCATTATTATACTGAAACAAACTAGGAATTCATACCCAAACTCTGTTCTATCAGACCTTTCACGTTTTGTAGCCACAAGTCTTCATCATTGTTCAATTGTTCATTGAGTATTCCTGCTCCACACATCAAAATCACCAACCTGCCTCATAAACCTTAGCCAAATACAGATTCATCTATCATATCATCAAATTGACAGTAATCAAGCATTTAATGTCATTCTTTCACTGTTCCATCAGGTTTTCCAATATCAAGGCACTATTTGACCAGTAGGATTCCATACCCTAAATCGGGTAATATCTTTTAATTCTCAAAATACCATACCAAGAATTTCATAGATTCAGGAACCCATTTGGATGCTTTTAAGCATATAAAAATATTAGGCATGTTTACCATAGAAAATATATGAGATCCAATAGGCGTATTGTTGCTACCAGCCTTAAATTAGGCCAAAAATACAAAGTAGCCACCCACATATCATCTCCAACCACTCAAAAGCCAAAAATAGTCTTAGTAAATGTTATGAAACTTAGGATTCCATCATTATCAAAAACTATTAGGGTCATTAACGCATTGAATATCAAAACCCTTAGATATAGGCCTTGCAAAGCAAAATGAGTAAGGGTTTGAGGGAAATAAACCTTCCACACCTTCTACCAACATTCCATCACTTCCAACACCTTGAAATACACCTTCCTACACCTTCTACATTGTTTCCAAGCCTCTAGAAGCTATGTTTCTTCATGATTCATGACTGTAGCATCAATCTGTGTATGGAAACCCTCAATTTTCTTGTGTAGCAACAACTCCATCAAGGCATTCTTGCATTTCCCTATACCTACAATCATAAAAAAATTCAAAAAATCCTAATATTAACCTACTCCACCAATCTACTTGACCTACATTGGTGGATTAGTGATGAAATACTCTATTAGACTCTCAAAACCCAATATACAGGGTTTCAGACCGAGCCACAAAAGATTGCTCAAACAAGCATTGTATCCAATGGATCCCCTCCCAAATGGATGTAAATGAAAGGTGATTCCCCAACCTACAGAAACAATCAAATTTTGAACCCTAGAATTGCTGCTCAGTCCGTACAAGATAAGAAACAACTGAAAGAACACAAAATAAACCAAAAACAAGGAACTTTTATTGTTTCAATTCTCCAAGAATACAATGATCCTCTTGCTCGACCTTTTCAAGGATTTATAAATGTTTCCATTTGACCTCTCAACTCCCCAAATAGTTACAACCACCTTGATAATCAACTTTGAAAAGGTAACCCATCATGTTTTATGTGCAATTTCGCATTTTTCCCACTTTTCCACCTTTTGACAACATTTTAAGACTTGACCTCACCTAGAGACCTAATAAACATTCCAATACATTATTTTTTTGATCTTTTTACAATGCTTTAGACTTGAAAATTCAAAGTTTTACAATTTAGCCTTTCAAAGGCATTCCTAGAATAGGGTGCTCCAGCACCATAGGCCAACTAAGAGAAATATTCATAGCCTAGGATGATGTGGAAGAAGATGTACTGAATAATATCCTTGGGGAAAATTTCTTGAATTGTATCCATGTTCATAATATAGAGCTCTTGGAATGCTTCACATACACTATAGTCTGCACTTCAAGTTGTACCATAGAAAAATGGCCCTTTGACATTTACATGGTCTTTTAGGTCTTTCTTCATGATGCTTGGTTCATTTTTCTTTGATTTAATGTTGTAGTGTGACTTAAACATTCACATTAGGTCCTTAAAATTCAAATTATGGCATCCTATAAAGGTGTTGTAAAACATTTCTACACTTTTCTAGACTCTATTGATTACAATTCACCTAAAAATCACCTTTTCATCACTTATTAAGTCCTATTTTGAAGTGTTTTAAAGTCTGGTAACAAGATTTCACACTTTTCTAGGCTTAATTTCACTATTTACACCTTTCTTACGCTTTATTTGACCCCTTTATGCAATCATAAGGCTTAATTAAGTGTATTTTTTAATGTAAACCCAACAAACAACATTAAATGTGACTTAATTCCTGACAAGTCCAAGGTGGAACCCATTTTCCATGGGTGGCGAATGAGTCCCTCTTAGCTCAGAATTTATAATAATTCAAATTTTCTTTTGGGTTTTTATTCAAAATTACCTTATGTCGGCCTATGACGAGGTATCATCGGGTCACTAAGGCACTAAATAAGTGTTTTTCTCCTCATTTTACATCTCCTAATCCATTCAATCAATCTCTTCATTCACTAAGCATTCAAATCACATTTGAGCACTTTGCATCATTCAATCAAGCATCAATCAAGTATCTTGGAGCAGCCATTGACATATCTTCAGATTTCTTCAACAAGGTTAGTGAGTTTAGGACATTTTCATGTTGTTTATTCATTTTTCCTTATTCATTTCATTCCATTTCTTCATTAAGGGTTTGATTACCAAAGTGGGATTTGACCAAGGAAAATCCCTATAACCTAACCCTTAACCATTTTTCCCCTTTTGCATGTGTGTTTGCAGACTTGTGTATTCAGATTTATCAAGAAAGTAGGTGTTGAAAAGTGGACAAGAAGTCAACAAAGTGTTTCAAGTCAAATCAAACCTATTTCAATCTTGGAGACAACCTACGGTTTGTTTTCTACAAATTTGACTTCGTCAACCTGACAAGAAGACAAGCTAATATCTAGTGTTACAGAATTGGTCCCCGATTTCACAAAATTTTCAAAGAGGACTGATTTTCCATCAATGGAAAATGAGTCCCACCTTAAGGATGGAAAGTTAGATTTTAATAGATTCTGGATCCTGACAGTCATAAACTAGTTTCCAAAAGTTTTTGTCAGAAGTAGGATTAATTCACCATCAGTGGTGAATGAGTCCCACTGGTGATTTTCACTTATTTCTATCAACATTCAAATTACTCCAGATTCATCATTCTCTACCCAGGTGCACTCTGATTTAGCCATCTTCATTTATGTTTTGCATTTGTTCATCTTTTAGTTCATTCTTGCATATCACATTGTGTTTTCAAACATTGCATATTTCTTAGGTTTTACATTCATAATCAGTCATTTGCATTATTTAATTGCATTTAGATCGTTCCATTTAGTCATAATTCCATCTTGCATTAATTTATTTGAAAGAACCACATTGATTTTCAGTGAGCTGTATCTCTCTCCTTTTAGGTGAAACATCTTGATAGTGCAAGAGTAGCCTATAAACCTTGTATACACCTAAAAATGGTCACATCACATAGTCTGGTAATTAATTAAATCTCTAAATTCGATCTACGTATAAATAAATCTAAATAATTTATTTATATTGTTCATTCTTTCATTTCGATTAAATAAATAAGTTTATTTAATCACTTTTCATATCCATTTCTTAATTAATTAAATAAACATTATGATTTATTTATATTAATTATCATATAATCTTGGCTTGAATATTTTATTCAAATAAAGATTAAATATTCCTCTTTTCTAATTAATTCTTCTAAAGTCACATTTACAATTAAATATTCCAAAATATTTAATTAAATTCTTCTAATATCCATTTACAATTAAATATTCCAAAATATTTAATTAATTCTTCTAAAGTCTATTTGCAAATTAAATATTCTAAATATTTAATTAAATATTCTATAGTTCTAAAATCAAAAATCAAACTCACATAAATGAAATTAAATAAATTTATTTATTTAATTAATTTGGGGATTATCTTCAACAACCGTGAAACAAAACTGCCAAAACAGAAAATTAAATTCTTCTGTTTCTATACAAGCTTGTTCCCATGGGTTGAAGACAGGTTTCCATTCTTCTCTCCAACCTCCCAACCTCTTCCATCTTCTTCTCAACCTCTCCATCTCTCACCATTCAAATTTACCAGACAACCTCACAGCCGTTGATTCTTGCCAGCCAAGGATTGTGCCTGCAACAAGCTATAAAAAGGACTCCTGGGTCTTTGAAATGATATAGAAACTTTCAACAGATAACTATAGCCAAATTGCAAATAGCATAAGCCTTTTAGCATTCTCATTTCATAGCATAGCATAAGATCATAGCATATCATGGCCAATCATCCACATAGTTTAGTTTCAATTTACAGCCCCTGTGCATAATCCACAGCCCCTGTGCATATCCGTCAGCATTCTCACCTCCACCAGCATATAGGATAGAGAAGCTTTATCACTTTGCATACTCATTCTGTAGATTGCCATTTGGAGAAGCCAAGCTTACACAATCTGAGAGCAGCAGCTTCGAACAAATCTCTGGAGATAGAGGAAGATGGAACGCCTCTGAAGAAGCTTCATTTCTTTATTTGAAATCAAATTAATTAGCTTTCCTTTAGTTTAAAGTTCTATTATTTGTGTTTATTGTTTTCATTTTGATAACATATATTAACATTACACAAACCTCACTCCCAAAAATCTATGGCTCATTTTGGTGAAATTGCGTATTGAGAACTTTATCATTATGATTTCCATTGCATCTTGTATCCTAGACTTCATTTGTATCAACATTCAATTAGGTTTTGTTTTGTTTTTGCATCCTAGGGTCTCTCAAATTACATTAGTGAAAGACTCATTTAGATTTCATTTTTTCATATCATATCATTGACAAAATGAAAATCTGCATTCGCATCCTTAGTTTGCATATGAAAAAGCATTAAAATCACTTTTAATTTTTTGAAAAACGCAAAAAAAATTCATAGCTGGACTCATTCACCACCCTAGGTGAATTAGTCCACCTTCCTAGTTCATACTGCATTTTTTAGGCATTTTTCTAGGTAATTACTACATTTCTATTCTTTGTTGCTATTTCTTTGTTTTAGTTTGCAGAATTCCTATTATTTGCATTTTGCACTCCTAGATTACATTGCAATTGCATTCACCCCATCTTTTGTGGCACTTGTATGAGTGTTTGGTGCCCCATTGATAATACTTTAGTGAGACGAAGTTCTAGACTCATGGCTTCCCGTGATAGCACTTTCATTATGGACCTTGGGATCTCAAGAGCTCCTACTCCTAGTATGGACAATGGCACATTAGGCATGGATACTGCCACTACTATGCCTTCACCTTTCCATCCAATGAATGTTGACGCACAAAAAAATTCCATTCCGCAAGAAAAATTCATTAGTATTCATGAATATTTTGCACATTTACAACAAGATTTAAGCCTTGAAAACATTTCCACCCCTGCTACACCTACAATAGAAAACCTTCATCGTTTGATTGAAAGTCATGATGGCTTACAAGTTATGAAAATAATAGCTAAGATATACAATAAGCATGTTCCTTCTACTTCCTAGTTAGTCAACACTATTATAAGCCAAGGAGGACCTCACAATCCTCCTTCAACCATAACATCCATACCAACTTATACCACTCCTCAAGTTACAACAACTATGCAATAGGTTAGTCATGTGACTCATTCTTTCGCTATTCCAACTAGCATTCCTAGTTCTTTTGTGGCATCACATATTCCTTCTTCCACCTTCACCCCTCTTAGTATCCCTTTCACTTCCCCTAACATTACATACACTTGACCATTTTCCCTTCGACCTCATACCACTTACATAGATCCCATCATTACACAACTCTTTAACATTGTTTCATCCATGCAACAACAAATCTCCACCATTAGCCAAAGTAAAAATGCTCCACCCACATATCATGTTCGTAGTAGGCCATTATCCTTAGAGATCTTACACACACAGATGCCACAAGGAATTGAAATGCCTATGTTTGAGAAATATGAACGTAAAGGAGACCCTACTAATCATGTCAATGATTATATAGCCTTGAGCAGTGATTTCATCCTCGATGATAAGTTGTTAGCCAAAAATTTTCCTGGGACCTTGAAAGACACTGCATTGGAGTGGTTTTCAAACTTACCCAATCATTCCATCTGATCATTCAATGAACTTGTGGATGCCTTCATAAGTCATTTCCAAGTCCATATGACTCCTAAAAATATAATGGCTGATTTAATGAGATGTAAATAAAATGCCGATGAAAAAGTAACTGATTTCATTTCATGATATCAGTCATTGTATGCTCAAATAAATGTCAAGATTCCTGATTCACATCTACAGAAGATGTTTATCAAAAACTTGCACACTCACCTTCAGGATAAGTTAACTATGATGAAATTCCCCTCATTCATGCATTTATGCATGACCCTTTTTTATTATCACAACTCAGTTTCTAGTTGTGATTCAAAGTCCACTTCTAACCGAGCTGAGAAGTCTGAGCAAAACAACCAAACCAATACGCAAAACTTTAGAAAACCAACTAGAGGATTTTTACAGTTCAATCCACCTTCTCCACAACCAACCCAACCTGTTCAAAGTCAAGTGGAAGTTGTTAAAGTAGTGGTGCCCTTTACCTATGGGGACCCAAAGAGAAAATTTACTTCCTTACTCGATACCCTCCATAATACAATGAACCAATTGCTCCAACAATAAATGATCACTTTTCCTACTATTAAACCACTTGAAACCACCAAGCCTTTACAACCCACCTTTAAATCTAATGCTTATTGTCATTTTCATTGCCAAAATGGACACAACACTAAACAATGTAAGCATCTCAAACACTTAGTTTAGGAACTCATTGATTCTGGTCATTTTTCCATTACGAGTGTCAATGATCAAGGTAATAAGTCTATTGCACCCCCTAACCAAAATTTAAATTTTTTTACCAACCCTATGCCTAAACACAATGTTTCATTTTTCAAGGCTAGTGAACCTTCAAACACTCATGTGATGAACATCGATACAAATAATGAACAACTTGATATAACTCCAAATGTTACCTAATTTAATCCTATGGATGAACTTGTGGGTACGATAGACGTTGTCCCTTGTAAGGTCCCAACCAACAAATCTCTTGATATTAATTTTTCTTCTCATGATATACTTAAAAAGCTTCCCAATGGTCCTCTTTACATAGTTGGTAGAGTGTATGATAAGCCCACTAATGGGATATTAATAGATCTTGTCTGTGGTGAGAATGTGATCATGGAAGAGTTTTTAGTATTAGACGATCTTTATCAAGATGATTATAACAAACCAAATGCATGGATTAAAACACATACTAGTTTTGCGTGCCCTATGATCAGATAGATTGTACTCCCATTATAGATAGGACCCAAAGCTTTGGAGGTAACATTTTCTATCTTTCCACAATTAAACCAATTTCGTCTATGGTTGGGTCATCCTTGGCTTCGCTCGATGAAAGAGGTCCCCTCAGTTGTTCACAAATGTTTGAAGTTTCTGCATGGAAATGAAATATTTACCATACACCATAGTGGATTTAATCCATTATCCTCTAAAGGTAATTTTTCCTTAGAAACCTTTTGGCTTGAACCTATGGAACCCATCACCCCTTGAAAGGACTTCTTTTTCATAACCTATCAAAAGTTCAAAGCCAAATGCATAGCTGAATTGTCTCTTCATAACATGTCCCCGTCCACTTCCGTTCCTCCTATTCTAGATGAAACCATGCTCTAGCCTGAGTCTGACATTGAAAAAAAAATACAACCTCATGATCACCCAACCATAGACACTTCCCCTCCATCATTTAAATTTCCAAGAGAAAATTAAACCAATCCTATCATGCCTCCTCACATTAAACAAGTGTATAAAGCTAAAGGGAAAGTGATTGACCCGTCTTCTTCCTTTTCTTTTGTTTCTTTCATTCTTACCCCTCCAGAAGAAAATGAACCTATGATAGATCAACCCACTCTTACACCTCAACAACTTCAAAATAAAATAAATTGAAACTTTGGTGCTAGGGAGCATAGGTTTGATCGTCGTCTCCTTGCTCGTCAGTCTCGAATGGAAGAAAACAATGAAAACCAACCTCCTCCTTTGACATAAGCAATAGATGATCACCTTCTTCCTCCTGAACCACCACAAGATAATACAATCTAGCCCTCACAATAAAATGATCTAATCCAACAACCACAACTTTTGATACATCCCTCCTTGGAAATAACCCCTCGTCCTCCTATTGTAATCAATCTTGATGATGATGATGACGAGGAGATCACAAAAATAGATGAAGAAGTGCATAACTATCTAAATTCTTTATTTTCATATAGCATGAACTTAAATGATAAATCTTCTATACCAAGTGTGTTGGAAAGAGATACTATACAAGTCATCTGGTGTTGTCATTCATGGAAACCCTAGTCAGTTATTTGATCCACATGTCAGCATTTGATCATATCAGAAGTCAGATCGAAGTTTTGTGATCAACTGTCAAGCAAGAATAGAGCACCCGATAGAAATTTGTTCATTGATTCATATGTAATTTTATGTTATCTTTTTGAGTTATGAATCTCAGGGAAGGTAGTATGGTGTATAATTTGTGTTATCCTTGAATCTTAGAGCCTCATATCAATCCGTGTGCAAGTTAGAAGATCTGGTTAATTGATTTTATATTTAATAGTGCAAGAAGGCCAACTAAGTGAATGTAGCATGTTGTGGATATTCGAGGATTAATTGTTTAAGTGTTTTTGTGTTTGAGCATGTTGATTTGGCTCCTCACTATGTTGTGGTTGATTTGGTTGGTGCACATCAAAAATTATTTGTGGATTGAGCTGACAATTTGTAAATATTTTCTATTTTATTGAAGCCGACATGTAGCGATTAAATCCTTCGTAGCAGATACATATAAGTGATTGTTTATATCATTTCGATATATGTACAAAGTGTGTTGATGTGTGTTGCAAAAGTTAGAAGGATTGTAGAGTGATTATGCATAGTTTCACTTGTGCATAAAAGGATTTTGTGATGCGAGTTAAAGCAGACAAAGCAAAAGAGTAGAATTAGATAGAAGGTCAAGAAATTGATTAATGTGCTTAACCAAAACTATTCTCAAGAATTTGTAGATGCTATTTCATAGTTCACCACTCTAGTTGTCTTTTGACATTGATTGTAAGGCAGTAAGCCTCTATTTTTTTAAGTAGTGAGCTCTTGGTAGTGTTCCTAAATGCAAGTGCATTCCCATTTTGTAAACATATTTTTGAGTATACTCAAATAATATTGTGGATTGACCTCCATAGTGGTTTTTCCCCTAACAGGGTTTCCACGTAAAAAATCCTTGTGTTATGGTGTTGTGGTTGTTTTTTTTATGTTCATGCATCTTTCTTTTGGTTGAATGTTATAAGTGCTTTGAAGATCAGATTAATAAAGTTAAAAATTGCATAACGCTAATTCATCCCCCCTCTCAGTGTTCCTTGATTCCAACAATTGGTATTAGAGCCTATTTCCTCGGAAGAAGTTTAACAACTTGGGGAAGATCTTGGAAAGTGTTTCAATGGATTCAAGCAGTCTTCAATAATAAATTTTGGTGGCCCTATATGATCTTGATTAGTCAAAATATAAAGTCTAGGAATTGCAAAAAAATCTCATGAATGCTAATAAATTCATTGAGTCATTGAAAGATAAAATCAATAAGTCCAGGGAGAAGAGAAGGGAACTCTATGATTAGGTCAAGCAGAAAGAGAGTAAAAGCATTGAAGATGAACAATTGAGTCAAGCCCTGAAGGAAAAGAATGAGGAATGTTAAAAGTTTACCAGAGATAATGCAGTCCTAAAGCATGAGATGGAATCTATTATGATGAGGATGACCAAGGAGATTGAAGACAAAAAGAAGAATGAAGAGAAGCTTACTCAATCCTTGAAAGAAAAATTTAAAGAATGCAACTGAATTACTGATGGATTCAATCAGTTGGAGCTTGAATTGGAACAATCCAGACATAATGAAGAAGAGCTTGAAAAGAAGATTGTTTATCTTAGAGATGAACTTGCTACTGCAAATGAATTAAAGGAGAAGTTCAAGATTAGCTCAGCCAAGCTTGATGAACTAATTAAAGTTTAGAGGAGTAAAGGTGACAAGTGAGGTCTTGGATATGAGGAAGGAGAAAGTTCCATATCTAAATAAAGGAGATTCAGGCAAGGAAATTAGATGAACAAAGTTGGAAGACATCCAGTAAGACAACCTAATGCTCAAAGGTTCAATGGCTACTGTTTTGTTTGCAATAAGTATGGTCATATGGCTACCCAATGTAGAAGTAGAATGAATTCAACCGGTCCATCATTCTCAAGTTAGTGTTTTAATTACAATAATTTTGGTCATAAGTCAAACGAATGTAGAAATATGATGAACAACCTTTATAGAGATGTCAGATTTTATAAATGCAATAGATTTGGCCATATTTCTAACTAGTGTAGATCAAGAGAAAATCAATGTTCAACCGTTCACAAAGAAATGTGGTGTGCTACACTACAATAAAACCAAATACATTGCTAGATCTTAATAGGAAGCAAGGTGCTGGTCCGGGTAAATCAAGGAGTAAAATGATGCGTAAGAATGAAAAGGGAAAAGGAAAAGTTACTGCAGATGAGATCAGGAAGAAAATGAAGAAGATATGGGTGAATAAGAGTACCTATGTTGTAGGAAATGATTCCACACTAGAACTAGGATCTAGTAATTCCTCCAGGAATTAATTTTAGGCCTTTGGCCTAGGGGGATTTCTCAAGAAAATTCTTCAAACCCCCTGCTAGTAGTTGATACTAGGATATGGATGAGGGCATTGATTGCATTGATGATCTATAGATGCTGCTAAAACAACTAGAGAGAGTATTTATGTAGATTTGAAGGTCCACAAAAGAGTTATCCTTCATAGAGTATGGAAAAAAGGTATCCAGATGAGTTAGGGAAAAATCATTTATTGTGACAAAAGTTAGGTGTGCGAATGATAAAAGGTCATTTGTATTCTTCATTTGTCACTTTGCACCTTGAGAAGAAGTTTGGAGAGCTCTAAGGTGAACTTTGGCAAAACTTGGCAAAGATTCAAGTGTGAAGGCAATTCAACGATCAAACCGTAATTCGACAAAAAGGTATTTATCCGGAAAACTTATGAACTCTTGAATTTGTGAAAATGGCTGCTCCATTGGTAGTTGATATCAAAGATAGACCCCGTCTGAAATTCAAGTGGCATCCTTTCAAATCTATTGAGACAAAGCCCTTAGGTGCATTTTCGTCTGTTTCGTACAACATCTTGAATATTGAAGACATTAGGGAATACATTCATGCAAATATTGAGGAGTTAGGGAGCTCTTAATTGTTGAATTTGTATACAAATCAGATAGTTGGAGAAGATTTCAAGGTAAATCCCAAGTTCAAAACCTTAGAGGAGAAGAAATTCATGTAGATTGTAAAATTTCACATGTTTGAAGAAAATGAGTGGGTCTAGTATATTTTGAGCCAAGTTCATGCTAAATTTATGTGGTTGAGTCAACCTTCTAAGATTACAAAAGAATCCATAAGAGTTGTTACTAGTTTAAATTCCTCTGGTGGGTTGTCGATCTTGAAGTCTATAAAGAATTAGACAGTTACTGATGCAACTGATTTAGTGTTTGGTAAAATATCTATGACAATTGATGATATTATTGAAGTGGATGCTAGATTTGCATCTATGGTCATTGATTACAAGATCTATCATTCCAGTTGAGATAATTCTATATCCAGTACAACTATTTATGCAAAATATCAGATGGTGAAGGAGAATGAAGAGTATGATCAATGTGAGTTACTCTCGAGCCAGTTAATGGAGAATCTTGGTAAGATCAAGAAAGATAAGAAGAATTCCTTTAAGTATGGTAATCTGCTGCTATGTTTGTTCTTCTACTTTATGAATGAAGTTTTGGGATTTGGAAAAGTACAAAGGAAAGCTAATAAACCAGTAGCTATTCAAATTAGAGATATCTTGCACAGAGTTGGTGATACTAAGACAAGGAAAAATATTATCTAGTTATACTTCAAGAGTTTTTAGAGTGAGATGCAAGCAAGAGAAATAATTCCTAAGTCTATTGTAGAGAAGTACAAGGACACTATCTATTTTATGGTTGACATTGATTAATGCTTGATGAAAGCTACAAATCCTAGAACAGTCTGGATTATGCTAATGGGATGTGAAGTTGAGGAGAACATCTTGGAACTATATGCACAAAATTTGTTGAATAAACCTTAGGATCCAACAAAAGAGAGGTTTGGAACCTATGAAGAAAAATATATGCAAGTACATGAACAGTTGAAGAAACTTATGATAGTCCAGCGAGTAAGAAAGGAAGTTGAAGCCTTTGCAGAGAGCATGGGTATATCTGCAGAAGTTGTGAGAGATGCTAGAAGAAAGAGAGAACAAGATAAACAAGAGTCTACTAGAATTGGATCTGCTAGTCCGACAACATCCTCTGCCTGATCTAGATCAACAAGGAGCTCTGCACCCTTATCTAGTTCTACAGTGAAATCAATCCCTGTGAAAGCTCAAGTGAAAACATCTGGTAGAGAAGGAAAGAGGAAGAAGGATAAAATAAAAAGAGTTTATTTTGCAGTTGAGGATGATGAGGAAATATAATCTGATGAAATAGTGAGAGAATTTAAGCATCAGGGCACAAAGGCAACAACAGTCTCTAAGGACAAGCCCTCTAGTGAAGAAGAGAAAGCAAAGAAGAAGATGAAAACTATCAAACCAGGTATATCTATAAAGGAAGTTGATAGAGCATATCAAGGATGGTAATCTTAAGCCACTATGTGAATGGTATGATACATTTGATAGTGCTGGTCAAAGAATTCTTGAAGAAGCAACAATAAAGTATTTGAATAATTTCAATATGACACTCATTGAGATCATGTCCCAGTTTCCTAAGGGACTGTATGAAGTTTTGAAAATGAGGAGAGTGAATGAGAGAACATAAGATGAATAATTGAGAGAGCGCATTCTTACAGATTTATGTCTGATGATGTCTATTGAGGAAATGAAGACAATTCTGAATGGTGCTAAGAAGGATTTCAAGAGAAAAATAAGAGTAAACAAACTTATGATTGGTCAGACTAAAGAGGTAGCAAAAGAAACTGAAAGAACTCTAAAGGAAGTTTTGTTAAAGAACATAATCAATGTTGTTTCTGAAGATCATGATGAAGATATTGAATTTGGTCTGGTGGCTGAAGAGGTAAAGGAAGATATAGTTGAGGACACTCATATTCCTCTTGATGTGCATGATAAAAAAGTTCCTATGGAGACTAAAGCTCCTGAAGATGTGACAGTTGAAGAAGTTGAGATTCCTAAACACAAACAAGAATCTGTAGCTGAGGAAATAGTGATTGAAGAAAA